>JAPKLX010000013.1:1868584-1972518 GCA_026898415.1 Leonotis leonurus
CGACGGACTTGTCCGTTGTTAAGTTTCGCGCCAACTTGCGCGCCAAACAATCAGTCGCCAATCCGTCGTCAGCCATTTCGTGGTGATACGTCGCCAGCTGACGATGGATTTACAATCCGTCGTCCATTCCATCGCCTGCTTGATGTTTTTTTGTAGTGCTTTATTCAAATACTTACGGAAGAAGTTGTTCTCACTTTCGGACATTGATGCCGTTCGGAACAATCCACTCATTGATATATCCCTGAAATATACTGGTATCCAATGAGTACGTAGTTCGAACATATGTTTGAACCACAAATCTCCGGTAAGACCAAACTCCATAATTGCATGCCAACTAAGTTCAAATTGAGTCGGTTCAATATGTTCAGACCAAACAATATCATTGAACTTCCTTGTGAAGTCTTCATTGTCTTTCAAACTCTTTGGTATCTTATCCGCAACTTTACACATAATGTGCCACATGCAGAAGCGATGTATTGTATCAGGAAGAACACGCTCAACTGCTATATTGATGGCGAGATCTTGATCAGTAATTAATTTACGGGGGTTGATTCCCATGCATTCTATGAACTTATTAAAGACCCAAGAATACGATTCTACGTCCTCAGATGTAAGGAGTGCAGCTGCAAATGTTACACGCTTTCCATGGTTGTCTTTGTCAGTGAATGGTGCAAAAATCATGTTGTTCCTAATGTGTATTAACATAATGCAAGGTAAATATTCAAATAGTGCAAGTTAGGTAGAAATGTAATGCAACAAAAATACGATACATTCAACTAAGAACTACTTACTTGTTCGTGCAATACGTTGCGTCGAATGACACGACGTCACCGAAGGCACTGTAGTTGCCTTTAGCGTGCTCATCTGCCCAAAACAAGCTTGAAAGCTTTCTGATCCATCAACATAATATTCAAATGTGAAACCGGGGCAAACCTCTCGTTGCTTATGCAATTTATCCAATATAATATGTGCATCAACACCAACCACAAATGCACGCAGATCACGATTGAAGTTTTAAAAATCTGATAGATTGCATCCAACGTCTTCGTAATTTCCAACTAGCTCCCTAACCAGGCGGAACGACCTCACAGGTCCAATATTAACCATTGAACAATTTAGAATAAAGTTCTGATGCCCAATATCTAACTTTATGTTGAACTTCATAAATCTTTTATAGTATGGACTCGTAAGGGCGTGATTATGGGAGTCAACAAAAGATTTGACACGGTATCCATCTGAACCGTTTATGATGAATATAATTATCACCTTGCAGTTTGTACGACTAGATAATCTCCGTCTTTTTCTATCATGTTCGTCCAAATGATCAGCATTCTTCATACCCTCTCTATTGCAAAAAACATAACAGGACAATACGGTACCGTCTTTATGTTTTGTGATAGTACCTTGACGGGTATCAAACCCACAAATTGCATCATATTTCTTGTAGAACTGGATTGCAGCATCTAGATTAGAGAAAAGCTGACCAACTTCGGGTTTCAAACTAGAATCACACTCTGGTACGTAGATATCACTTTCATTTGACGAATTAAATTCTTCAATACCTACAGGTACAAATAATATAAACGCTAGAAATGAAAAACATCATTACGAAACATATACAACTAGATCACACTTTGACAAAGTAATCTTATATATATTACAAATGCATTGTAATTTATTATATAATGCAACATAATAATTATTATAATGCAATCGTGTCAAATCACATAGAATGTTAATTACTAAACAAAACAACGCCCTTATTATTATACTATACAACAACTAATTCATTTTACTAATGCAATGTATTTGTAAATACATAAGAATAATACAACTACTAAAACTATTTGTGTAAATATTTAAACATGAACAATCAAATTATACGTATTGTACACAAAAATATAACCAACAAAAAGTTTATTAGACCGGAGATACAATAAAACTATTATGTAATATGTATATATGCAGATGAAACATGTCTTCAACATGAATGTTTATTAGACTGCGTATACATACATATTGATAACTGATTTCTATTACACCTAAACACTACAATATTGATTAAAATATATTACATGAACAGTAGTACAGCAGTGAAATTATATCTTGTTGTGAATATTATACGTTCACTTACCTTCACTTCCCTCTTCCATTGGAACCTTCTGTTTTAATTTTGCGTCTCTCCAGTAGCATTAATTTTCATTAAACCTTCAACCAATTCTCATAGCACAATCTAAAAAAATAAATTCTCCTATTTGATTGCACTAATCATGCTAACTGAAAACCCTATTAATCCTCTTTAATCGGCAGTTATGGAAACAATATAATTAATATCCCTTAAAAACCGCTAGGAATAAAACTAATCATCCAATTACATGCTTTGCAAATTACAAAAATAATATTTTCGCATCATATATGGAATATTTTAATACCATAAAATTCAAGAATTGAAGATAAAGTGTTGCCGTTAAATTAGAAAGATGGAGGGCTTGGATCACTTCCTATTTTATACCCAAAAGTCACTTCTTATATGAACTATATCCTATATATATTTTTATATATGTTAATGGGTAAAAATACCCAATTTCATAAATAAAAGATAAAAAATATCCACTTAAAAAGAAAAGATAAATTTTACCAAAATCACTAAACATATTGAATTACATGAACACATGAGGAAATTCATCATATAATCATGTAATTTGGGTAAAATTAATCTTTTATTTTTAAGCGGGTATTTTTTATCTTTTACTTATGAAATTGGATATTTTATTTTTTACTCTTGTATATATTGTACTACCATTTAATTTTGGTAGTTGAATTACGAGAATTTTAATTGGGAAACGCAATCAAAAATCACTTCACCGCATGCAATACCGATTTACGTCATTTTCGTTCCAATCAAATGTCTAATGTATTACATTATATTTATTGATGCATTGCGGTCTGTACAAAGTATAAATTGGTTAGTACCAAAACATTAATGCAATTTACATGTATGTGTGGTGCAACATAATATCATTAAACGGTACAAAGATGAAATAACATTGCAATTTACACGTATATGACAATGCAATCCACATGTATATATGGTGGAACGTAAAGAGTGCAACAACAGTCAATTTTGCAATAATATTTTGTGAACGATGCAAAGTCGCTGCTGCTGCTCCCGCCTCCTCCAGGCCGCGCCCCCTCGAAACCTACGTCGTTCAAATCTCTCGCGTCAATGTTTGCTGCATTCCGCCGCCGGACCTCGCCCGCATCGTGGAGAAGCACATCCGATGTTAAGATCCGCTCTCAATTCTTCATTTTCTGTGAGGTGTAGCATGGTAGTGCCCACACGCAGAAGCGGTGACGGTGAAAAAACGCAGCTTCCTAAATATTATCGGTCGAAACTTTGCCGTTTATATTGGAGTCAGGCGTGGTTATCTGTTTTTGCGATGCCATGAAAGTGAGAGGAGATGGAGAGAGAATCGGAGAAAGAGGAGATTCTCCCTCTGCAAATCAAGTGTGCGATGTGGATGTGGAATTAAAGATATCCTTTTCTCTTTCCTCAATATAACAGCCTATTACCATAATTAGTGGAATTTGTTATTTTCTCGATCATGTTATAATTACATAAGTATTCTTATCATAATATTTAAGGAATATTTTAATGTATTTAAAAATCAATAAATTCAAGTAGATCATAACCGTTGATCTACTAAAATTAACGATTGAGATCATTTTCTATTTCATATTAAAAAATCACTTTCTGTATAATCTACATCCTATTATAACATCCAATACAACATTAGCCGCACCAAAAATTTTGTGCATATAAAAAATATAGTGCTTTGAAATTTATTTTTCAACATATCCCAAATGCAAATTCTAGATACGCCCCTGATTAGAAGTTCTTTAATCTTGCATATGACGAACAATTTTGAATGCATCAGTCTAGACATCAATTTTGACATATTTTTTTTAATCTTACTCCTAATATAGTCTGGGAGTACCGTTCACCCGTCCGCGGTGGGAATCACTTAACGTGCCTACGACTGATTTGACAATGCTACATCAATATACAATTTATTATAATATTTTTTTATTATTATTTCATATTAAATAATATCAAATTATATCCTAAATCAATAAGCCCTAGTGGAAAATTGAGAATTCATAAACTTTTTATTAAAATTTAATATTTATATACGAAATATGTCACATAATTTGCTGACATATTATCCCTGTCCGTCATGGACAGGTGAGCATTTTAGTATAACCTTTTAAGACATGAAAAGAATCAAAGCACTTTATTGGATTTTCTATTGTCCAAAATTTGTACTAATATTATAGATTATTCACAATTTCTCTAATAAATGAATGTTCATCCAATTTTTCTAAGTCGAGCTAGATTTCGAAAATGTCAATTTGACTGTAAATTTTATGACAAGATGATGAAGTTTTTAATACAAGTTGTTTTATTCTTAAAACTAATTCAAACCTATGTTTTTAGGATATTTTCATGAATATTTTAATAATAAAACAACGTACTTTATTAAATTGAAAATTACATTATATCATTTATCGAAAAATCTAGTCAAGTTATTTTCCAATCCAGTTCACCTAGACAGAAAGTGTAAGCACATTCATTCGTCCGTAGCGGCTGTGGTAAATGTGTCCACGAAAAATATAATATATTTCGTTATAAATATTACATTTTTAATAATTTTATGTTAATTCTTACTTTTTGACTAAAATTTATTGATTAGTTATAGTTTAATATTATTCAATACAAAATAATAATATAGTGACTCGTATACTGATGTGACATTACCACATCATCGTGAGCACATTAAATTGTCTTATCGTGAGACCTTGATTCCGGGGAAGAAAGTGAAAGAAATGAACTATCTTCCAAAAGTCCAGAGAGAGTTAACAGATGAGCTCATAAGCAACATAATGCTAGATAACAAGATAGCTTCATTCTAACAACATCAATTCTTTTGATTTCAAGAACATAAAGAATGATAAAGGGAATCCTCGTAAAAGAGGTTAATGCCAAAGAACAGTTAAAACATTTGCAACTTAGAATTCATGTGGCACCCAAAATCTAATTGTCGGAAGATGAACGTACTGACTACTTTTCTGAGGTCCTAAAAAAATGTAATTATAGATAAAATGAAAAAGTGTTCAAAATGTTATGTATTTTATTATCAATAAATCTAATTAAGCATACATGTCCTTTATTATATATGTAAAAATGTTGATTATAAAAAAAGAAATTATTATGTTTTCATTTATAATTTAATTATTAAAAGAATACTTTAAATTTTATTTCTTTTATATTGTATCATCACACATATGTGTAGTAGACACTTAACAATACTTTTTCTATTATAAAATTAAGGTTATAAGAAAGAAATCATGTGTGATATATAAAAATAAGTGATAAATATGAAAATTATCCATTTATGAAAATGTGGTTAAAGAAAATACCCACTCCCAATTGTATATATGAAAATTACTCACTTTTGACATTTTTTGAACAATAATCATTATGTTGTTGAAATAATATCTATCTACCCAACATATCACACCCATAGATTTAGTTGTACGCACCCACCTCTCTCTCCCACAATTATTTTACTTTTTTTCGACCTACAATCTCTCATTCAAATATTTGTCTGAACGGATCAAACTGGAGATATTTTTTAGAAAATTTTCAGGTAATAATCTCATACTCCCTATTTTATTCGGTAGAATTTAAATACTGTCTGATTAGGGTTAACTATCATGTGCATATACATAGGTGGTATTTATGTATGTTCATTATTTTTGTGCGGTATACATGTTTTTAGGTGTAATCTGTATTACTAAATAGGAAAATATCGATACCGCTCGCAAAGGAGCAAATACCGCTGATACCCCAAACTAGCGGTATTTCTAACCGTAAACCCAACGTGAGCGGTATTAGCTCAAGTGTATATATATATGTTTTCCACACACAAATATATCAATACCGTGCGATAATGTCTAACTATTGCTTATACATATTACCCGCGGTATTTTTACGTATTTGCTTTATGCAAGCGGTATTGGATGAAGTACATACTATAAACACTTAACATATACATTATTACTTCTGATTCCTTATTACATTCATTCTTTATTTGTAGATGACAGATTATACACCCGTGTACGTGAAATATGGAGGTTATTGAGATGGATGTATTTATACAGGTGGCCAGGAGCAGATAGCATCTCTCCCGAACAATTATGTCACGATCTCGAATTTAAAATTCTGCATCAAGTACATGTCTATTGCAGCTGAAAATCAGTACGAATCTTCTGTTTGTCAAGATAGAAGAATGGTCGGCTTATCAAATCTCAATTGACCACCGATGATGAAGTTAGAAGACTATGTTTGATCCAATCGTCACCTACAGTGTATGTGGATTTGAGAGGGGAATCGAGCAGCAGAAATGAATCCACAAGAATTCCAGACCTCAACTTTGCATGTGGTGACGGTGTTGGTGAAGAAGATGGTGGTGGTGATGAAGATGATGATGACGATGATGATGGAGATTACGTTGTGAGTTCAGATTGTTCTTCATCATCTGAATCCGAAGAAGAACAAGGTCCTGCGATGAACAGTGCTACATTGGCCGAATTTGTAGCATGGATACATGATGCATGGAGTATGCGAAGAGTTCTAGAAATGTATCCGAATGCGAATAGTGACGTCGAGTACAACCCTAATACAGAAGGATTTTTAAGAAATTGGATAGTTCCAATGGTCCCCCTCAATGCTATGACCTCCAACTTGTTGGCTAAAGGAAATTCAATACTCGAAGAGTTAGGTGATGGGTCGATCTTCGATGATAAGGAAAACTTGAACATTGCGGCTGGATTGTGGAACATAGAGAACCAAGTTGAATACAGAGTTGTTAGATCAGACACGTGTCAATTGCACTGAGTTTGTAAGTTGTCTGAAAGATGCCCATCCGTTATGCATGCTCATTGTCATGGAGGTAGTTGGACTGTATCTGAGTTTCGTGATGAGCACAATTGTACTGATGATATCGCACATCTTGGTCCGAAAAAGGTACACTCAAAGGTGATTGGCGCATTCTTTGTGAAGAAAATGCGAAATGTGAAAGATATCATTAGATCGAAGGTTATTCAAGAGGAACTGAGGAGGTGTTCGGTATGGATGTCAAGTACAATGTTGCACTCTGAGGCAAAAATCATGCTCTTGAGATGATTTACAGTAAGTATGATGCAAAATTTCAGTTGTTGTTTGGATATCTACTTATGTTGGAAGTGATGAATCAAGGTACGATCACTGATCTTGATGTCGGTACAGACAATAGATTTAGACATCTGTTTGTCGCTCTTGGAGCTTGTAGAGCTGGGTTAGGCTTGTGTATGAGGCCCGTGATAGTTGTTGATGGCACTCATCTAAAGGGGAAGAACATTGATATTTTATTCGTTGTAGTAATGAAATATGTGAATGAAAAAATTTACCCACTAGTTTTTGGGATTGGGCTGATCGAAAATCACGAGTCTTGGATTTGGTTTCTTACTAGAGTCAAAAGAGCTTACGGTTGTACGCCAAACACATTAATCGTATCTGATCAACATGTGCCGATTGAGAATGTATTGGGTATCGTGTTTCCTAAAGCAACACGCGGTTTATGTTAATATCATCTTAGCAGCAAGATCAAACGGTTTGGAAAGACCACTGTTGGTTTATTTCAGAGAACTGCTTACACATACAGGTAGAATGAATACCATAAAAGAATGTGTGTCATACAGGCTTCAAAGCCTGCTGCTTATGAGAAGTTGATGAATATTGGACCTCCCAAATGGGCTCGATCGATGTGCCCAGTGCGAAGGTATAGCTTCCTAACATCTAATGCAGCTGAAAGCTTCAATAAGACACTTTTATGGGCTCGACGTCTACCTATTTGTTCTCATGTGGAGGCAGTGAGACTTATATTGGAAAACTGGTTCGATGATAGATGTTAGAAAGCTACCTGGGATCATCAAGAATATCCCGGAGAGGTTATACAAAAGGTGCGCCTGCAAATTAATAGATCTCATGCGTACAACGTAGCTCGTGTGGATGCTAATACCTTTAAGGTTGAGACGAGTACGCAATCAGTTATTGTTGACTTGAATGCATGGAGTTGTGAGTGTATGGAGTTTCAGTTCGATCTCATTCTTTGTTCTCATGCAGTCGCGGCAATTCAGTACGTATATATCAATTCATAACAAACTTTTACAAACGGACAATAATGGAGAACGCCTACAGAGTACACATTGCACGTGTTCCTCACAAAAATAATTGGGTCCTACCAACCAATGTTGAAAATATAGAAGTTTTGTCTAATAAAACCATAAGAATGTCGGGTCGACCTCGACTTAGTAAACGTAGATCAGGAGGGGAAACATTTGGGAGACGTAGGAGAGGAGGTCGATGATGTCCTCATTGCGATATGACAGGACATACGGGTGGTCCGAGTTGTCCCCAATTATACTATGATGAGTAGAAAAAAGATTTATTTGTTGTGTAATTTGTATTTTGATGTTAACTCTATATCCTAATTTGATGTTATGAAGACATATTTATTGTTTGATCCTTTTATTTACTTTAAAACATATTAACTATATTTTAATTTATTATCTCACTAATATACTAAATATTGTCTAATTATACTAAAAAATTACTAATATAATAAATATTGTCTAATTATACTAAAAAATTACTAATATAATAAATATTATCTAATTATACTAAACAATTATTAATATACTAAACAATTACTAATATAATAAATATTGTCTAATATTATACTAAACAATTACTAATATAATAAATATTGTCTAATTATACTAAACAATTACTAATATTCTAAACAATTACTAATATAATAAATATTGTCTAAATATACTAAATAATTACTAATAATAAACATTGTCTAATATTTAATAAACAATCCCAAATTAATACAAAAGCAAAGTTACTATCAATCACACAAATGAAAAATACTACAAGCCACAAAAGCACGATAATCCCTAATATTTGATGACCCCCACTCAATTTTAGGTCATCCACTGATAATTCGTTCCACTGTCATGCACGCGATGACCCACAGCTATGGTTATCACTCTGTTTGAATTGATGACCGTCATCTGCACATCGCATAGTGAACAACGCTATGTTCTCTTCGAATCCGAATGTGTTATGGCGATAGTACATCCCATGTCGCATCCTCACAGAAAGACCATAAACAAGTGATCGCAACGGCCTAATCCTCGCATGCCGAATATCGTCTGTAATTGCATGTCAATTAGATTCGTACAATGTAAATGTATGACTCCTCATACAAGCAACTACAACTACAAAATAATAGGAAACTAAAATCGGAAATATTACCTACAATTAAATAATACATAACACAATTAGTAACATATGAAATAATTATAAACTAACTTACTTAAAAAAAAACATCAAACTTACTTTATTATCATCCCACCATGCACGACAATTGGATCCATAAGCAAAACCCTGAACGACCTCGCACAACCATCGGCTTGGCTACTAGTTGTTTTTTATGTGGGCATCCAAGTCTTCCTTTCCAACCGATTGAGATTTACGACTCTCGACAATAAAAATTTTAAATTCATAATCTAACCTTGCCAACATAAATAAAACAAATAAATTTATAAATAAATATAACAAATAAATATAATAAATATATATAACAAATAAACCTAGAAAATAAATATAGAAAATAAATATCACAAATAAATATAACAAATAATTATAGCAAATAAATATAACAAATAAATATCACAATTAGATATAAAAAATAAATTTACCAAATAAATATAACAATTAAATTTACTTACAAAGATATAAGTCTTGCATATCACAGTTTTCCCTGAGTATGACTTGGATACACCTTAAAATTGTCAATCAGTCTTGCTTAAAGTGTCGTCATATACAAATCTACAGTCTATATACAAAACTTATTATTATTATTATAAAACAAAATAAATTACATAAATCATGTAATTAACAGAAATAATTAAATAAAATTACCTCTGAATATAAATCTTCGTTCAACTTGATCATAGATTTCAAATCTCCAACAGTCAAAGGATCCCCATTTCCTTTGAGTATAACAGTCGCATCATCAGGTTTCTTCATGAAGTCTAAGAGTTTATCATACACACCTAAAGGAAATGGAGGGGATATAGTAGGACGATATTCCCTTAATGGACTACCGTAGCGATCCCTTCTCTGGATACGTCTGACCCATCACGAGTGGTAAACCTTAAATAAATTAAATAGTTAATTAGAAACATGAATATTAAAAACATCAAACAACTTAAATCACATAATTGTAAAAAATACATGTCCTTTTCCCATATCAGATGTGGAATGACGGTAGGTCACAAAAGGAGCAACAATCCCCGAGAGGTGTGGCACATCCGATGTCGAATGTCGATCGACTCCCATGTATGTACTCGATGTGCTGGGAAATCTCAAGTCCTTAATGGGCTCGGACCCTGATGTCATGGGCCTGGAGAACTCCGAGATCGGGACCATATGCTCGGGAAATGCAGTAGATGACCGAGCAGAATCATCATCCTCGTCAACGGCACGAGACGGATGACCCAAGTCCGTAATGGGCGGACTACGTCTCCGAGTATCTATCACCGGAGAACTGCGTCGTGATCCACCACATCTCATCATATCGAACATCTCCTTCATCCACGTCTTTAATCTGCTCTCATAAGCTTTAATATCTACCCACATATCAGCTCTAATCCATGCCTCTGAAGCACTAACCTCAGCCCAAACGATATCTCGTATGTAGTCCATATCTGCTCTCTGCGGAGGAGGAGGCTCTCCGCTGCAACTAGAAGACGAATCAGGCCTCTGAACTCTGGCAAGCTTCCCCTTGTCGACACGACGTCGAGGAGGGTGAGATGTGTGATCGGTGTGCTCAACGGGCTACTCATCCACTACAGGCCTCGCACTCCGAGTAGATCGAGGACCAGAGACATCCTCAACAACAACAAGTGGTCATGTCTGTCTAACATGACGCTAATCACCTGAAGTGTGTTGGGTCCTCGACGTAATGCTCATCAGTGGAGCATACGATACCGCCAGCAGATGCGGACAGTTGACCGATGTCCATAAGGTAGGGATCGTTCGGCCTCTTCCATAACAATGTTTGTAATATCATAGCACTGCACACACTCAAAAAAAAGAACATAATCAATTAATTAGAATATTAATTAAGTAAATTAAATTAATATATTGAATTAAAATAAAATTTTAACTTACATCAAAATCCATGTAGAAACTTCGAATGTCTGCAGATGCCGGAAGATCTGGTGCCTTTCGAAAATTCCAGTGAAGACATATCGGATAAAATCTGTCACCACAATATTTCCCAGCAACATTCCCCACCCCGGGAAGCAACTCAAATATCCAAATCATCAATGACCAAGCAGGTCCATATAAGTGATATCTCGGATTACCCGGAATTTTTCTTAAATAATTTCGGAGAATTTTGAATGAATATGCTCCCCACAGGTACTCGCAGAAGGAGTCCATGTCCGATGTCAGCGTCCACAGCCACGAAAATACCATCTTCTAAGCGTCATGCCCGAAGACGAAAATCGACGCCATCAGCACGTGGGCCAAGCCTAGATATATGTCGGCCTCCTAGGGAGGAATGCGCTTCCAGAAGCGCTTGAGCAAATCTGCTCCGGACAAATGGCCACACCGCATTGCCATCTCAAAAAGCCGAAGGCCTCTCGAATCATGGGGATACGTGCTATCAAAGTTAGAGCCCCCAAATCGTAGCCCCGTGACCAACACGTGATCTCGTACTGTGTACTCGATATCTTTCCCATTGAGATGGAACCAAATACCGGTACCAGACCAAATGCACCGAGCAACTATACCATGGAGCGCCGACGAACACATGTTGCCCGGTGTCCACCCTATGAAATGTCTGAAAGGCCCGTTCTTGAATATGTCAAGTAACTCATAACCCCCGACCTCAAGAAATGTGATCCGGATTTCCTCTAGTACACTAATCATATAATATGTATTCGGTACATATATTTGGTCAGTAGAATTCGGCCTACGATACCACGGACATTTCGATACCTTCATAATTAAAACAACTAATTACAAAATACTCAATAGTTACAATATAAGACAAAATTAAACACATTTTGACCGTGCGAAAAAACTGAAAAAACAAACAAATATAGTTAATCCTTTAACACAATAGATATTATATAATGATCTAAACAAAGATGTAATTACATATTTGAAAACATAAAAATATGTATGTATTTACTGAGTAAATACCGCTCGTGAAATAGCTTTGAGTAGCATCTACCGCGTACACTACATGCCGGCGGTAGATGCGCCTAAGCGAGCGGTATTGGCACTATCAGATTCAGACATGAGTTATAACATACATTATGTAAATACGGCACGTAAATAATACATGTAAATAAATACTGTATAGGATCAAAGTGTGCGGTAGTTTAGCTAATTTGAGCGGTAGGATGAAAATTATGTAAATAAAGCGTGTAATAACACTTACCTAAATCTCTTGCGGTATATCTTCGTGGTAGTCGTCCATTGAGTAATGAGAGAGGAAGATGAGCAATCCAGCAGGTGGTGGCGCCGAGGGGTGGTGCGGTGGTGGTAGATGCAGACGAGCAATGCAGCAGCGGTGGTGGCGCCGCCTAAGGATGGTGCGGTGGTGGTGGATGGAGTGGGGATGAGGAGTGTGCAGCGGGAGAAGCCGAGAGAGGGGAAAGCGGAGGAAGTGCTTGCGGTAGAGGAGGAGCCGACGAGAGAATGGAGGAGTGATGAGTGTGCGGTAGTGGGGGAGAGGAGAGAGATTGTAGTTGTATGGGGAATGTGAGTGAAGTGGGTACCACGTTGGTCAAAGATAGGTAATTTCAAAAAGTGGGTATTTTCTTTATGTTTATTTAACTTTGGGTATTTTCAACATATTCATTTTGAAAGTGGGGTATTATTCATTTTCTCCCTAAAAATAAATCTAGATGATCCATCTATTTAGAATCAATAATTGTAATTGATTAAATTTATCTTAAATATTTTTCATTATTTTAAAATTTTGAAAGTTAACTTTTAAATATCAATTAATTTATAAAGAAGATTGCAACTATTTAATTTATTAAAATAAATAATTCTAATTTTCCACTTAATTTCGTATATAATCCAAAATCTTATAAAATGATCGTTCTCTCTAGAAAAGTCTAGGCGGCTAAGGTTCTGAGAGAGTACTTACTCCTTTCTTTAGGAAAGATGTTACCTTCCTCTCGCCGGCGGAGAGGTTGTTTCACCTCCACATTTCTAGGACTATCTACTGTGATTCTATTAAGCATCAACTATGGACCCAGAAGAAATAGCCCGACTGGTTTCAAATCTAAAGTTATCGAGTGAAGCACGCACTGCTGGAGTTACCATTCTTAGCGATGAAGTGAGACGAGAGCAGAAAATAGCAACAACTATGGCAATTGGGCAAGTATTTACTGACAAGAAAGTGAATAAAGAAACTCTAAAAACACATCTCCCACGGATTGTTCAAGCACACGGAAGAATCGACGTGGATTTCGTGGGGAACAATCGCTTTCTAGCCAACTTCTCATTAGAATCAGACAAACAAAAAGCATTGGAGGGCGGACCTTGGCACTTCTTCAATGATCTTATGCTTCTACAACAACTGGAAATCTTCCAAAATCCAGCAATAGTAGAATTCACTGAAATATCTATGTGGATTCAATGCCATAACCTTCCTTTTGTTTGCATGGATGCAAATATAGTTCATCGTATTGGGGAACATGTGGGAAGAGTTGAGGAGGTCGACATGAGGAATCGAGACAGTGGAGTAGGAAGATTCGCAAAGGTCAGAATTAGAAGACCAATCAACTCCCCTATTGTCCAGTGTGTGCTAGTAACTACATAAGACATGGGGACTGAAACTCTGGCTATAATCCTCTATGAGAAACTCCCCTTATTATGCTATGGATGTGGACGTATCGGACACACTCTCAATAAATGTGTGGATGAATCAATAGACAAACTCACCAAAATATGGAAGTTGTCTTGTCGCAAGAAACGGATGGCCAAATAGTACTAGCAAAAACAAACTGCGTGAAGAGAACACGAGCAGCCCCAACACTCGTCCAACCCAAAAGAATGCGGAAATCAGAAATTGAGGAACGAATGATTGTATAAGAGATTGATAAGGCAGATGAGGAATCTGATGGAAAAATGGTGAGAGAGAGCCTTGATGATATAGGAGGCACAGAGACATAACGCAATAACCTCCCAACTAAAACACACACTAAGACAAAAGGAAATGGAGCCACAGATACTAAAACCACCCTACAAAATGTGGGGAAGTCGAACACTTGGAAGAGGAAAGCAAGAGAGAAGAAAATTCATACAGAGGAGTCGGCAGAAAAATTCTTCCTAACACAGAAGTAAGACACAAATGCTCTAGCACAACTAGCACCGCTATAGACGTTTGGACTCCAACAACAAAAAAGATCCGTCTAATGGAAGAAAATGATGACGAGGTAATCCTGAACTCAGATTTATCAGTGGAGGTTGCTAAGCAGCCCCGCCAGGAACAATGAGTTGCTTAGTCTGGAATGCACGTGGGTTGGGGGTGCACGTGCATTTAACGAGTTTCGTCATCTTCTAGCAGACACCTCCCCAAACTTGGTTTTTATTTGTGAAACTAGAATAACCAGGAAAATATGTAGATGGTGGAAAGATGTTTTGGGCTACGAAGGGTTGTTCGTGGTGGATGCGGATGGACAAAGTGGCGGCCTTCTACTTATGTGGAAATCTAGATGGGAAGTGGAAGTCATGTCCTACTCCAATGGACACATCGACAGTATCATAATATCAAATAATAAAAAAAATGGAGGTTCACAGGTTTCTATGGGAACCCCATTCCGAGCGAAAGACGGCACTCTTGGAAGCATCTCCTAAGACTCCGCAACATTAAGGAACTCGACAATATCCCATGGGTAGGAGGAGGTGACTTCAATGAAATTCTTAACCTAAATGAAAAGCAAGGAGACAACATGCGAGCATTGCACCAGATCATATCATTCAAAAACAGCCTACAAGACTGCAATCTCAAAGATGTTTTCTCTTCAAATTTTGAATTTACTTGGAGCAACAAGCGTATTGGAAGAAGTGAAATACTTTCGAGGCTGGATCACTTTGTTGTCACCCCAAGCTGGTTAGAAGCGTTTGGTTTATCGACAACACACTCTAGACAACTATGGATCAGACCACAGAGAAATCATCCTCAAGATACAAACGGAGGACCAAAGAACTAGGAGGGGTGGTGAAAGGGATTTCACTTTGAGTAGAGATGGTTTCTGTTCAGCCTAAAGTGTGTACTCTAGGTTCTCGCAAATTATTACGAGGTCGATTGCATGTAGCAAGCTAACCCCGGTCGGATCTCGATGGAAAGCTTAACAGGGCCACTCTAATCCTAAGTATTATTAAAACAAGAAAAGGGAAATCATAAACATTCTAACAGGATAAGATAGAAGAACTCTAAACTAAGATGAAAAACAATAAACGGGGATACACAAGTGATTGAAGTCTAGGGTAAAGATCATCTCTAATCTAGGTCAATGCTTATCCAATCAAACCAAATCTTTAATAGGTTTTCCCTAAGTTGATTAGCCAATAACTTTCGTATTCTTGAAACTAATCCGTGTATAGACCACACTTAGAGTAACACTAATCAAGATATGATTACCTATTTTACGTTTCCGATTAATAGGTTAGGTTGTTTGATTATAAATGAGACATGGAATAATTCATTTCAATCCATTCCAATCTTAGAGTTGCACATGGTGATCAAGCATGAAAAACTCTTAAGCACGGATCAAACAACCATTAAGAAGATCAAATTAAAGCATTAAACCATAGATAAGAAACAATCAACCCTATATAAGAACTTAGACAACCATATTGAAAAGCAAACCCATAGAAAGATTCATTGAAGAATACTTACTAAAAATCCACAATTCGGTTGCTACATTCCTTCAATCCTTGGATACCCCAAGGCACTAAACTAAGAAAAACAGTAAAAAAAACTAAATGTTTGAGAGGTTCTGGTTACATAGGGGTGAGAGAGAGAGGTAAAATGACGCTCAAAACGAGTTTAAATCCCGCACAGAACTGCCAGCCAGTGGCCGCTGGGAAGCCAGCGGTCTCTGGCTTTAACATTCTGACGCACAATTTCTGCAGGGCCAGCGGTCGCTGGCCTCTGCTTTCTGTTCCACTACAGCAGCATTCCCAGTGATCGCTGGGAATCCCAGCGATCGCTGGCTGCACGGCCAGCATCCTTGTGTTCTTATTCTTCCCGTTCCATGCTCGTCTCGCCTCTTCCTCGTTTGGCTCTGCACCAACGA
This sequence comes from Leonotis leonurus, assembly GCA_026898415.1. NCBI lineage: Eukaryota > Viridiplantae > Streptophyta > Magnoliopsida > Lamiales > Lamiaceae > Leonotis > Leonotis leonurus. The sequence goes on from JAPKLX010000013.1 coordinate 1,885,094, forward strand.
CCTCGTCTGCACCAATCCTAACTCAAATCATCCTTTTTCACTTCATTTTGCATCATACACTACAAAATAAGAACCGGCGTAAAAACAAACTAAAACAATACAAAAAACATAAAAACAAAGACATACACACAACAACACAATGAGTTAAAATGCAACAAAAACACACTAAACAGTTTCTCGACAAGTCTTTTTGTCGAGGATTTCCTCACTCATTGCAAAGATAACATTCAAGGATAACTTCCCCAAAGACTCGAGCGAAGTAGGGGATTTCTAATCAAATGGGCAAGAACGAGATTCAACGCTTTGGGGAAGCAAATATTAAAGCTTCTGAAAGAGAGAGTGACCCTTCTCAATCAGCGGAACGAAAAGGATAATAGCAAGGAACTCCAAAGAGTGAATGAGCTCATTGAGGACCTAACAGTGAATGAAGAAATTCATTGGCGACAAAGATCGAGAATAAATTGGCTTACTCATGGAGACCGAAACACTAGCTATTTTCATCACCACGCCACCGAAAGAAAAAGGATTAACAAAATCAAAGCTCCCTATGACAAAGATGGGTTTTTAGCTACAAAGGATGATGATATTGCGCAGGTGGTACAAGAATTCTATGCCGACCTTTTAAATCGGAAAACCCTTGCAAGGAGACCATGGACAAAGTTACTGAACTTGTTAAACGAAGGAGAGTCAAATGGGACGAAGACTTCTTCGGAAGAGGATTCACTAAGGAAGAGGTAAGAAAAGCACCTTTTCAAATGCACCCGACCAAAGCACCTGGTGCCGATGGATTCCAGCCTGTTTTTATCAAAAAATTTGAGGAGAAGTGGGTAGAGAAATCACCCGGGACTGCCTTCAAATTCTGAACAACAAAGGCGGTGACATTGCCGACTGGAACAACACATACATAAATCTGATCCCAAAGGTTAAAAGCCCACGAGATATCAAACAATTCAGGCCGATAAGCCTATGCAATACCACATACAAGATTGTCTCAAAAGTGATAGTGAATAGACTTCGCAGATGGTTACCTAAGGTGATCGATGAAACCCAAAGTGCGTTTATCCATGGGCGTCTCATTTCGGACAGCATTCTAGTTGGTTTCGAATGTATGCACTGGATTAGCAACCAAAAATACTCAAAAAGAGCTTACACTGCAGCCAAATTGGATATGAGCAAGGCCTTAGATAGGGTGGAATGGCCATTTATTGAAGTGATGTTGAGGACATTGGGACTACACGAGAACATGGTACGTCTTATCATGAGGTGCATCTCTTCACCTTGCTTCTCGCCATTTTTGTTTATCATTTGTGCGCAAGGGTTGTCCTCAATACTCAAATCCTACATCGAGCAACAACTGTTTTCTGGAATTAAAGTGGCACGACAAGCCCCTGTGGTCTCCCACCTATTCTTCACAGATGACAACCTCCTTTTTTTTAGAGCTGACGACAACGGACGCCGATTCGTTAAGTTAGCACTCGAACTATACTCTGCAGCATCAGGACAACTCATAAACTATGACAAATCAGCACTGACTTTTAATCCGAACGCCAAGACGAATATAGTCCAAAAAGTGTAGAGATGTTTTGGAGTACAAATTGTCAACGGTCACTCCATCTACCTAGGCCTGCCAACTTTTCTTATGAGAAAGAAGAGAATCCAATTTGACTTCCTCACGGATCGAGTAGCCAAAAGATTGGGGATGTGGAGAAACAACACGTTCTCTAGCGGAGGGAAAGAAGTCCTCATCAAATCAATTATTCAGTCCACAACCCACCATGCTCATCGACTAATGAAGCGAGACTCTCTTGGTGGAAATTTTTATGGAGTCTCGACTTACCACCTCGAGTTCGCATATTTTCTTGGAGGGTGTTTTTGCAGATCATCCCCACAGAATGGAACTTGCACGAGCACCACGTCCCAACCGACGGGTTCTGTGGTCGATGCCGCAAACACATAGGCACCACTTCCCACGTCCTTATTTTTTGCGAGAAGATACGAAAGAGATGGCATGGTTTCCCTTTCTGAAGCACCCTTAAAAAGCTGGAGAAGTTTAGCATAGAGGAGCTGGGAAACATTATGAGGAAAGAGGTTAAAAGGGAAGAGTTTGAACTTTGGTTGGTGGGAATGTGGATAATTTGGAAAGACCTTTGTGATGAAAAACATGGAAGAGGCAACGAGAAATTCATCGACTCGGCCGATCCCTGCGTTGCATATGTTACTTCTTTTAGAGAGGCGAAAAAACTAGTTTCTTCTCTAGAGTGTCTACTTCCGAAAGAAGGGGACGGAGTGTGGACACGACCAAGGAGAGGACGAGTGAGGTTTGACGTGGATTATGCCGCTGAAGAAAGAACCTCACGAGCTGGGATTGGCGTTGTAGCAAGAAACGAGAAAGGAGAAATCATCTTTGCGATGTCGAAACCAATGACCCTTGCGCCGAATGTGGTTCTAGGCAAATTGCTTGTCATTCTCCTTGGAATAACACAATGCATCCAGGAAGGCCTAAGACATGTAGAGGTATTCTCTGACTCCCTAACCGTTATAAGAATGATTGAGAAGCACAACGGCGAAAGATCGATTTTATGCGGCGAGATGATTGAAACTATCATTCAAGCTATGTCCATTTGTGTATCGAAAGTTTTACTTATGCCTAGAAAAGCTAACATGGTTGCTCATAAACTAGCACAATATGGGATGTCATTAGATAGTATCGAGTTATAGTACGAGTCTTGGCCCACATGGCTCCATAGCTTTTTATCAAAAAATATTCATGATTAATGATAATTTGATTCCCATCTCAAAAAAAAACAGTAAATTTTTGCCGCCAAAATTTAAATTATAGAGTTTACAAAATACATTTATCAAATTATTACCTTTTTTATTATTTTGCTATGCACAAATTCACTCATTACACACAACTCAATTATCAACGATAAATCAAGTTGGATCAAAATTGCACCAATATATAACATATTATAAGTTAAATTAATTTTTTTAATACACTTGACGAGTCAAATTAATTATGGACGTATATAATACACCTTACTCATTTCATTCATTCTTCTACAAAAATTAATTTTTAAACCTTATATATATTATAATTGATGTGTTTTTATTTCCACTAAAAATATATTTTATACTTTTAAAATTTGTATCAATTCTGTTACGATTCACTTTTTATAATTAAAAAGAGTATTAATTTTTACACACTAGTAAATTGATAAAAATGCAAGAGCCTTGTAAATCTAAACAACAATTAAAAAACGAAAAGGAAAGAAAAAGGGAGTTGGTGCCTGTGAATAGCAGTTTTAGTTGTGTCGTGTGGATATCAAAATTTGATGAAGACATTGAAGAGTAAAAGTTTTGAAGTTCGTAATCGTCCCTACCGTAACGTTCATTTCTTTCTTCTTCCTATATCTAATCTGATTCTCAAGTATAAACAACAACAAACATAGCTCAGCTTAGCTTAACTTGCTTACACGGTTACACCAACACCTACACACACGCACTCAAGATTGTCCACGTAATCTCCGATTTCCCCTCTCCTTCTCTTCCTCCATTGCCGCACATCGCATTCATCTTTCCTCATCCCTTTATATAACCCCAAAAAGAAAATAAGTCCATTAACGGCTATATTTTGATTCTCTGCGAAACCCTGAATGCCCCCTCGATTGGTGGGGGCCCCAAAGATTTCATCTTTTTCATGATTGAATTGAATAATTGGACGGTTAAGGTTGAATCAATTGATCGGAATTCGAATTGGGTTTCTTGATTTTGGGTTTGTGAATTGTGATGACTTACAATGCGGGGCATGGGGATCTCAGGCTGGTGGGAGATTACGTGAAATTAGAGGTTGGCGGCGGCGGTGGCGGTGGCAGTGATGGCGACGTGCAGTACTTGAAGGAGACGTCGCCGCCGTGTTGCGCCGCCACCGTCTCCGGAGAATGGCGGTGGTTGTTGTGGTGGTGGGTGAAGCTGGTGCTGGTGACTTTGTTTGTTGGGGCGCTGCTTGCGGTTTTCTTGAAATGGATCGGACCCTTCGTAATGGAGAAGGTTAGGCTTCTTTTTTTTCTCTTTTTTGATGTGGGTTTTGTTTATAGTTAGATGAATGAATGCAAACGTGATTATTTCTGAATTAGGACTTAGTTGTTGTGATTTTACTTTGGTTTTAGGGTAGATATATTAAGGAATTGTAAGAATTTACTCCAAATCAAGCTGTTTTGTTGTGTGAGTAAGCTCTTTGTGCAAACTTAACGCAGGAAATGAATTTTGCTTTTGTCTGAGAATTGCTTATTCCTTGATTATTGGAGAGAAGGTATATGCAGTTATTCTAGTTTATGTGCAGATAGTTGTTATTATCAATTTAGCATTTGATTGGGTTTAAAACTAATCATGCTCCTGGGCTTTAGGGTTTTGCTAGGGTGCAGTTTATAGTTGTTCTCATACAGTTTGGATCATTAGAGATATATCTTGAGTTCAGCAAATTGATGTGGCCTATTCAGAGGAGTTCAATGCCTCTTTAAATGAGTGTTTCGTTTTCGTTTCTTCTTTGTTTTCAATTCTTCTGGTCTGTGTCTTCTCTTTCTCCCAATCACCTTAACTCAGTCACACCCCTTGTTGCATTTCTTGATTCTTCCATTTGGTCTTCATCTTTGAAATATGCAACAATTGTAATATATGTGCCTAAAAATCAAGTGAGAAGTCTGGATATGACATGAAGACACGATATTTGTACTATAATAACTCTAATTTTAACCGTGTGTGATGTGTACTTTTCCAGGAAATCATCCCCGTAATGAATTGGGAGAGGAAATCGTTCAGCACAATGCAACTAGCACTTTTAATCTTTGGTTCTCTGACAATATTTCCATCCATTTGTTTACCTTCTTCACCATCTATGTGGCTTGCTGGGATCACTTTCGGTTATGGTTACGGATTTCTGCTTGTCCTTGGAGGAGTCACGTTCGGTGTCTCTCTTCCTTATTTCATTGGCTCGCTATTTTACCACAAAATCCAAGTACTGATATGAGATTTTAGTGTCTTTTTTCATATAATATTAGTTGGATATCGTCGGCGTCTCATACTTAAACACTTAAAATAAAGTTTACGTTCCTTTTCTTATTTTGTAGGTGTGGTTAGAGAGATATCCTAAACGGGCTTCTGTGATAAGATTGGCTGGAGAGGGAAGTCTGTTTAACCAGTTCAGAGCTGTTGCATTCATTAGAGTTTCTCCTTTCCCTTACATCATATATAACTACTGTGCAGTAGCTACGGATGTGATGTTTGTCCCTTACTTGTTAGGGACACTCGTGGGAATGGTGCCGGAAATATTTCTTACACTTTACACGTTAGTCCTCTCTCTTTCTCTTTGACCCCTGTCGATACTTGGATGAATAAATTATAGAAGTGTTATTTCTTTAAGTGTTGGATTTTCGTAAATTTTGAAATTGCACCAGACGCTTTAATTTGTCTCGGAATCACACAGAGGTTTCAATTGTTTACAAAATTGCACATGGTTACTCTTCCAATCAAATCTAACTTGAGTTTGCATCAGAAATTGCTCACGTGGCCTATGGCTTAACTATGTGGACAACTCTGGTTGCCAGTTCGAGTTTAATTTGATTGTAATAGTAACCATGTGCACTTTCAAATATAATTGAAACCTCGTGTGTTTTCGAGTCAAATTGAAACGTCATTTGCAATTTCAGAATTTCTAGAAACCTCGTGTATTTACATGCTGAGATTTTATATTTTATCAATCTAGTTTATCACTCTAAGTAAATGCCACCTAAAGATATAGATAGATTATAGATGTATGCTTAAGATATGATGATCAACTGAGATTTCAAATCAAGTTTACGATGAGAAACCTTTTCATTCATATTTGATTTTGGGATAATTGTCTGTAAATATACGAATTAACCATCATCTCCGGTATTGCACATGATCTTTAAAATTTGACCCACAATACACTAACTACCATTTTATTGCAATTGAGTACATCAGACTATATTTAGTCAAAATTAAGAATTTGTGCACTCAATTAGACACGTAGGCGTACACATCTTGAGCAGACAATTGTTCTAGAATGATGGTGCTGATTAACAATTCAAAAATGGAAGCTAAAGTTGAAGAATTGAATGATAGTTAGTGTCTAATCGGGTCCACTAATGTTTAATTTTGATTAAATATAACCCAATGTAATCAATTGCAATAAAATGGTAGTTAGTGTATTGTAGGTCAGATTTTAAAGATCATGTGCAATATCATAAATGGCGGTTACTTTGTGTATTTACATGCAATTATCCCATTGATTTTTATGTATGCAAAATTAGACAAGCAATTCTTTTTTCGTAGTCTTTCTTTTTCGTATTCCAATTACTTTGGACTAATGTGTTATTACTTCAAATGCAGTGGCATTATCATACAAACTATAGCTGATGCTTCAGGTCATCGGCAATCTATGTCGATCACTCAAATAATCTGCAACGTTGCGGGCTTTTGCATAACTGCAGCAGCAACGGTGCTCGTCACATTGTACGCAAAAAGGAGGCTGAAGGAACTCCAGATGGAAGAGGTGCTAGTCTTGCAATAATACCTCATATTACACATTTAAGGTTATTGCTTTCTATCACGATTAACACCACCGGACGTTGCGTATATATGAAACTGGCTGGTCCCACCAGTGAGTCTATAAGTTGGTTGCTCGTACTTTTGAGAATCATCTACCGGGATGGGAGGGGAAGGTAATGATACTGATACCATCCCCAACATATAGCCGGTTCTCGCTACCTTTCCCTCCTAATCCATGGTTGAGAATATCTGTATATATAGTTCCGATCTTGGTATGTTACAAGAAGCCATCCTCGGCTTCACTTACAGTAAGTTAGTCCCGACATTTGCCATAGGTTTTAAGTTGTATCGAATGACGATGAATCGTATTAAGATATGCCATTATATCCTCATCTGGTACACATTTGTTTCTTAGAATGTACAAGGAACATGTGTTTTTGATTATTTGAGTAGGTTCAATATGCAATTGCTTTATATATATTTATATATATTTCTGAAGGGTGTTATATGTATATATAATGTGCAAGGTATCAAAGTTGGTGAGAAATGAGAACCTCCAGCTAACATAGGTGCTTACAGATGGGGTCCAGCTTTTATGTAATTGGAGTGTATCTATATTCTATACCACCAAAAGCTTAAGGCATGATTAACAAAAGGAAAAGAAAAAAAAAAGATAATATTGAAAGAAAATAATGAAATAAGGAGAAGAAAAGAGAATTTTTCCCTTTTGAGTCCTCATTTTCTTATATTAAATGGGGATATAATTGAGATAGTATTCTTGTGTCACCTTTCATTCTCACACACAAGCTTCACTTTCAAATTCTAGTGTTTTTTATTTTGTTTTCATTTAATTTGAGTTTTGTATTTTAAGATTAATTTCGTAACGAGTACGAATGGTATATCTTTTTAATTGATTTTTAGAATTGACAAATTAAAAATATGATATATAAAATTTTTAAATAAATGCTATCTATGGTTTATTGTATTATGATAAAATTCTACTTTTAATAAATGTTAATTAAAATGAAAAATTAAATATGAGATAGAGTATGAATACAACTGTGCATAGTGGTAATAATTAGGGGCAATGATATAAATACACATATTCAATAAACAAAGATAAAAATATCCAACTAAAATGAAAAGATAAATTATATCCACATTTTTGCATCGCTCCACCGCGCGGTAGACACAATTTAATATATCCACGATTGATATGATAATGTCACATCGGCCTTAAGTCACTATAATTTTTCATTGTTTTATTATTTATTATTTTTTATTATTATTTTGTATTAAATAATATCAAATTATATACTAATCAATAAGTCTTAGGTTAAGGAATTTATCGATCTAGTTTAACAATCAAATACTCACTTATGGGCGTCTATGATTGTCATATCTAAATGCATTGACTCATCTCTTTATATAGACACACTAAACTTTATCCAAAATTGTTCCTATATTGAAAAACCAAAATCAACATCTTTATCCAAAAAGATAGATATCAACGTATTCCTATTTTTTGGTAAAGATATAACTATTTGTTGACATTGGATACTTTGCTTATATATCTGGTTAAGGATAGTCCAGTCACTTAAATGGAGAAGTTGATTTGTTTTCCAAGCAAGTGGACCTCTTGACCTTGTTGTTCAAGACAAGTAAGAAAACTTGGAGTTTGGTGTATCCCCCAATCCCCATACACCAACATGCACTTCCCGGGACCAATTCTAAGCTCTGTAGTAGAGAGGAAACGAGGAAAAATAATTTTGTAAACCTTCAAAGATAACTCGTTCTCGACGAGGATAAATAAGAGATGTGTCATCTCATACTCAACGAGTATAAATAAGAGAGTTCGAGTCTGTACTCAACTAGGATAAATAAGCAAGTTATCCAAGGTTAAGGAATTTATCGATTTAGTTTTGAACGATCGTGGACGTAGGAGGTTTCCCGAACCATGTTTAATTATACTCCCTTCGTCTTGTTAATAATGACTCATTTACTTTTTACACGACTACTAAGAAATGTTTAATTTTTGTCTATTACACAAAAACTAAGAAACAACCATGTGTTAAACTTTACCCAATAAGAAAATGAATCATTATTAGTGGGACGTCCCAAAATGGAAAATAGGTCATTATTAATGGGACGGAGGGAGTATATATTTTTTTTGTTTTGCATTGCATTATTTGTTTGATCTGTTCACTTTCATCAGCGAGTTGATCTGTAAAGAGCAACGAGTTGTGCATGTTTTGAGTCAATCAACATGTTCTTATATTGATAAAATTTACTAAGTTTTCAATATGAGATAAAATAATTGTTAGTTTAGTTATATTTAGATTATTCTATTAATTTATTATGTACAAAATAAACATGAAACTAATAAATTATGAAATAAATAAAATATTATATATATTTTCTAGATTAGAATCAATATCACTCCCATAACATGAATTTTGTAAATTAGATTTTTTAATAAAATAAAAGTCTGTTAAAAAATTTAAACTCTCAATCAATTTAATATTAGAATTAATAATGAATAAAATTGATATTTAAGATAAATAAGAATGATGGATTACGGTGATACTGGTATGATCATGAAGTAAGAAGAAAATTTTAGAATGTATCGGTATTAATTATTTTATAGATATAAAAATCAATATAAAAAAATTAAAGAATCATAAAATAAGATTAAATTGGTCTAAAACTGATAGGAAAAACCAAGAAGAACCACTGAACCAAAACATAGAAAAAGTTTAAATATTTAGTAATTTAATCGGTTCAATATTTCAAATCCTATTTGAGCTAAATTGTACACATATTTGTTCTTTTTATAGATTTCTCATATTGATAAAGTCTACTAAATTTTCAACATGGGATAAACTAACTTGTTAGTTTAATTATATTTAGATTATTCTATTGATTTATTATCTACAAAATAAATATGAAACTAATAAAAAATATATGAAAATAATTACATATATTTTATTTAGATCCGAATCAATATCAATCACCTAACTTGAATCAATATCAATCACCTAAATATAAATTGTTTAAATCAAATTATAATTTAATATTATTTGAAAATTTTTAATTAGTCAACTACTTATTTGATAAGTTAATAATTGAGTAAATTAAATTTTTCAATAAAAATAAAAGTTTCTGTTAAATAAAAAAATAAACTCTTAGTCAATGTAATATAAGTCCAATTTTTAGTAATATTAAAATTAATAATAAATAAAAATGAGATTTAAGATAAATAAGAATGATTGATTATGATAATGCTATATAGAACCATGAAGTAAAGAGAGAATTTAAGTGAGTCACATAGGCTTTGAATTATGGAGATAGTTTATAAATGTATTCCTATATAGATTATGGGGTGATTTGGTTTGATTGATAGGATTGATAGGATTATCATCTTCAAACCTCTACATTTTTATCTATAATTCTCCATCTCCTTATGAATTTTGGTGTGATTATATAATCAAGCATTTAAATGATTAAGGGGCATAAAATGACTAAATTCATTTAAAGGTGATAATTATATCAATCCTATCACCGTTGTATAGATTCTACAAGTTTATAGAAAGTCGATTCATCTAAATAACTTGTGTGAGTAAACTATGCATTTTGATGTGACATGGCCGGCTAGCTAATTTGTCCATTTCTTCTTGTTCCAACTTTCTATATTTTTCACCCTCAAAATATATACCCAAGTTAATTTAACCTAAATCTGAAATCTGCAAAATGGCCACAAAAACAACTATTTTTCGCATATTTGTTCTTGCTGTGGTTGCTCTAATTTTGGCATCTATTCTCAAATTTGGATACGGCGATCACAATTCCAATTCAAATTCCAATCTCACTCCCAATCCTATGATGCAGCCGGGTATCGTTGATATGAAATATTGCCGCCGATCTAAAAGAAAACGACTTTTATTAGATGCACTTTACCATATTCAAAACTTTTTGCACCTTATTCTTCTAGTGATTTTTGTGTTTGTTCGACAAAGGATTCTACGTTAACTCTTAGCACCATTTTCTTTTAGGAGTCTTTTGGTTTTGAATAATTCGATCCTCTTTAATTTTACTGTTTCTTATACCCTCCTTATACTAATAAGGAATAAGAAGTGGTGAAATTCGTAAGGAGAAATAAGAAAAGAGGTATTATGGATAGAAAGACGGTTCTTTAAATGTGATTATTCTATCAATTTTATTTATCATATCATCCAAACCGAACGGTTTCTTGATGAATTTAATGTGTACGAACGAGAAAGAATTGAACCTTGCTCTCGTCGGAGCTACCACTTTGATTTGTCTATTTCTTCCATTAATTTGTTCTATCGGATCAAAATTTCATCATTATTTAATTTCTTCTCTCTTTGCACATGTTTATTATTTTTAGATCATTTCTTGATTTATTATGTTTGTAATTTCGCATGCTTTAATTTACACTGAATGTCACTTTTAATTGATTTTTAGTATTGATAAATTAAAAATAGGGTATATGAGTTTTTAAATTTTATATTTTAAAACTAAATGTTAATTATGATTCATATATCATAACAAAAATTTATTTTTATTAAATATTAATTAAAATAATAAATTTACTTTTGAGGCATGAAATATATAAGAAAAATAGAACACCAAATCTCACCCGTATAGTTGTTAATTCTCAAATTTTATTATGATACTCATTTCTACTTGTACTTTCTTCCTCGATTTACTCAAAAACAAAAAGAAATTGCAAACATGCATATCTTCTTATCAGAAGCCACGAAAACTCAACCGCAGTTGAACTTGCCAATTGAGGCAAAATTCAGTTTTGGAGAATCAACGTATATGTGCAATGAAATTAAAGGTGTTCACAGTCATAATTATGGTTACGGTTAGAAAAGTAACGAATTGTTATTAGTTCACGGTTCATATTTCAGAATTGTAAACACGTGAGTTATCAGGTCTGGTTTCGTGTTCCATTATAAAAGGCTTGACCATGAAAAGTTAGATTGTTATCAAGTTGACACTTACAAGATGTATCAGCTCTAAGGAAAATGATGTTGAATGTATAAAGAGTGGAAATAGAGTTTTATACCTTTGTATAATTTTATATTAAATAAAATGTAAATTAAAAGGTAAATAAGTATAAATTTTTACAAGTATAGTGTAAAAAATAGAAAGTGCGTATTTGTAGCATAAGGAACAAAAGAAAATGTGTATATTTTTAGGGACAATGATTATCAAATATTACTTAGGCCACATCAGAAGAATCCTATTAATCTCCATTCTCCACCCTCTAGCTATGTGTAACATACACAAAATTCTAATTGGAACTGACTAAGCTCTAATTAAATTAAAATTTCTCTTTTCATTATCCCTAATATATAAATTCTTGAAACATTTACACAATTTTTGCAAACATAACATAGATTACCTATCATATTAATTATAACCATGGACTTTAAAAATATAAATCTTGGATGTCTGCCAGCACATGGGATTCGGTGTCTCACTTTTGCATCTCACGCTCTACATCCAATATCAAATTTTAATTTATTTATTTATTTTATATAATTTTAACTTTATATATTTAAATTTAATTTTTTGCTTAGTACTATGGGATCATCCCACCCAAATAAGGCATAAAATTATTTGTTAACATTTACTTCTAATTAATTTTTATGGTTGATAAATTCAAAATTATGTTATATAATTTTAAATTTTAATTTTCTCAAATAAATGTTAATTATGATTCATTATATTATAAAATATTTATTTTTCACAAATATTATATAAACTGATAAATTTATTTGTGGACATAAAAGTAGACACTGAATTAACTCGCAATACCTTCATACTCCGTACCTCAATACAATACACAATTAAATTAATCTCAATAATTTGAGTGAGCTAACTATGCATTTTGATGTGATGTGGCCGGCTACCTAATTTGTCCATTCTTCTTGTTCCAATCTAATATTTTTCACCCCCAAAATATATACCTAACTTAATCTACCCTAATCTGAAATCTGCAAAATGGTCTCAAAAAAAACTATTCTTCTCATATTTGTTCTTGTTGTGGTTGCTCTGATTTTTGCATTTGATCTCAGAATTGTATATGGCGTCCCCGATCTTCGTATGATGCAGCCGGGTCCGGTCGATATGAAATATTGCCGCCAGTATAAAAGAAACAATTTTTATTAGATGCATTTTACTCTATTCAATACTATTTCCAACCTATTCTTTTGGTGATTTTTTTGTTTGTTCGAGAACGGATTGTACGCTAACTTTTTTTGCAGTTGTCTTGGGAGTCGTTTAGTTCGAAGAGTTATCACCTTATAAATTTTGTTCTTTTTAATCATTGGCATAAGAAATAGTGAAGTTCTTAAGGAGTGATAAGAAATGATTTATCATATATCCTATCTATGTTATCATTCAAACCAAACGGCCCTTGATGGATCGTAACTTGCTCTTCAATGGGAGCTACCACTTTGATTTGTCTATTTCTTCCTTCAATTTGTTGTAACAAAGCAAATTTCATCATTATTTGATTTGTTGTCTCCTTTTATTTTTAGTTAAAATATTTATTTTGTTTTTAGAGAATTTGATGCTTGTACTTGGGAAAATATGTGTAATTTGCAAACTGATCTCTCTCTTTCATGGACTTCTAATAATGGTGTGTGCTTTTGTTTTGTAAGTTTGGGTGATAATGTTTAGGGATGTTAAATCGTGCGGGTTGGATCGTTATCGGGTCAACCTGATAACAACCCGACATGTTAAAGTCAAATTCGAACCCGACCTGTTAAGATTTTGCTGAATCTGAACCTGACTTATTAAGCTCAAACCCGAACACTAAACGAACTCGACACGAACACGATAACTTTCGTGTTAACACGACACGATAATGACACGATAAAAAACTAAATTTATACGATAAAAAATATAAAAAAATTATAAAATTAATAAAAAATAATAAATGCATAATTTTTTAAATTTATAAAATATACTCCCTCCATCCGCCAAAGTGTTTAACGGCTGACATGACACATGTTTTAAAAAAATGAGTTGACTTTGAGTGGAGTGTGTAATGAGTGTAATGAGTGGAGTGAGTAATGAATGAATGAGCGGAGATTGAGTCCCACTTAAATTTTGTTAGAAATTGCTTTAGTGTACAATAATTCATAACAAATTAGAAATTTTAAAGCTAATTAATCTAATTTAATTAATTAGTTTTTTAATTAAGCTAAGTAATCTGATTATATTGAAAGTGTAATTAAATTAAGTTTTCTGCCTAAATTAAAAGGTTAATGTAGAGCATAATTAACTTAATTAGAACATTAATCATTTAATTTATCAGGTTAATTAATTTAAAGGATAATTAAGAGGCTGAAATTAATTAAGCAGATTAATTAATTAATATAATTAACTAACAACATAATTAAATTAAAGCAGAATTTAAAGGAAACAAATTAAATTAAGAGGGAAACAGGCGATGCACTAGAGTGAAACCAAGAATTAAGAGGGAAATTTTAGAGGGAAAACTCAAAACCAAATTCTAAGTCTTACAAATTCATAAGTACCAAAAACCAAGGAATGTACACAGCATTCAATTCTCATTTTACAAATCCTTACAAAAACAGGCTCTTCACAAAAGGAAGAGTATTAAATTATGTCTGCTACTACAAGTAGGAAGAGCAATAAATTAAGTGAAGAAGAAAGGAATGTTATTATGCATCATATGGTTGAACATGTAATATTTTTTAAATGAAGATTTATGTTGTTTTTCACTGAAAAAGTCAGGCAACGACTCACACTGAGTACACTAGTACTCAGCCCAAAATATCTTATTCAAATATTTTAACAGGTTTTAGGAGGACGGTGAAGAGCTGATGGCGAGGTGGGCCTGATCGAGTGTGTTATTCATAAATGTCAATTATCAAAGTGATAGTGATATCATATTGATACTTATTCTGTTGTCATTTGCTTTTATCTTGTGAATGACCTTCTTTATCCAAATTTACGTCTTATCATGTTGACCGTCAATACAAAACTTTCAACCTTCGATCTCAGTTATTTCAATTTCTACGCTTCAATGTCTTCATACATTGAATTTGTGTCGTATCCAGTGTGTCCAAACTCATGGAGTTCTCCTTTCTTCTTTAATTGTCATATCATTACTTGTCGTATTGAAATAGTTTCCAAAATATTTCATTGAATCTCAATTCCGCTTAGCCCCATCCTGCGGGGCGCTACATAAACTGACACGTTTTTTTTCTTGGTTCACCCAACATGATAATTATCCAATCTTATAACAACCTAATATTATAAAATTCGATAAATCATGCAAAAATAAATTAGTGTTCATCTGCCCACAAAAAATTTACACATTTCTATATATTACTCCATCTACCAAGAGCTTGCATACGTCTATTTTTAATAATTATTTTCATATTATTGTACTCATAATTAACTTTCTAATCACTCACAATATGTATAATTATAAATAATGTGGAACCTACATTTCACTCGTAGCATATTTAATTTCATTTATTAACTCAATACTATTTTTTTCTTTTACTCACATACACATATTTAATTGATAAATATTGTGGAACTCTTATTCCACCTACAACACATTCACACAATTCATTAAAACTCGTATCGAACTTAAATGTGCAAATTTTTCGTACACATAAAGGAATATGGAGATGCTGCTCCATAAGTATACGGGAGGCGCGAGGAAGAATGAAAATATCAAATATGAGATATAAAGATCATAAAGTGTATCCTAAGTAGCTCAAACTATATTATTAATGATAATGTTAAATAATGTTAAAGTGGAGTATATTTATATATATCAGGTAACTTTAACCAACCCGAATCCAATCCGAAAATTTCAAGTTTAGGACTGGAACCCAATTAAAATCAATCCAAATTTATTAATTTCGCGTCGGCTCGTGTTAGGTTATCTTTGTAATGAAAAATTGTTAATCCAAGATAAAAGGAGAAGAAAAGATAACAACCAATAGAAAATCTATATCTATATATATATAAAAGCAAAACTATTTTGCCACTTTTGTTCCCATTTTGCCCTTCCTCTTTTATTTTATTTAGATTAGTATTTTTTAACTATTCTTTTTTTTCTCATATTATCAATAATTAATTTTATTTAATTCTATAATAAAATTATATTTATTATTTTATTAATTTATATATATTATGAAATAAACGTGTGTCTGCTCTTTTTATTATATTTACGTTATTGTCTTTTGACTTCATATTTTAATTTTCACTTTTATTAATATTATCAGTAATGAATTGTTTTAATTCCATTTATAAAATCATATTTCTTATTTTATTAATTTACATATTTTATAAAATTATATATAATTAATATTTTTATTATATTTACCTTATTGTCTTTTCACTTCTCATTTTTATTTTTCTTAAGCAATGACATTACAAATGAATAAAAATGTGTATACAAATATAGTTATATCTATATTTCTTATTTTTTCTTTTATTCAAATTATCAATAATTAATTTTTTAAAAATCCATTTAAAGTTTTATTTATTATTTTGTAATTAATGAAAAATATTTATATTTTTAGTTTATTTATTTTATTGTCTTTTCATTTCTTCATTTTATTTTATCTTAAATTATGACACAATAAATGAATAAAAAAATATATTTAAATATAGTTATAGTTATTATTTTTTAAGTTTTTTTTTCATATCATCAATAATTAATTTTCTTTAATTTCATTTATAAAATTATATTCATTATTTTATTATTTTGATTTATATAATTTATTATCATTAAATAATTTAATTAAATATAAATTATTATTATATATAGTTAATTAGAAATAATACAAATTAATAAATTCATTAAAGAGATAATAATTAGGTAGTGGGGAGTGGGTAAATGAATAGTCTTAGTAAATCATTAAATAAATTTGTATTAAATAAACCATTATAAACTTAATAAAATGTAAATAAGAAATATATTTCACATATGTGCAAAAAAAAAACTAATTAAATATTTTGAAGTCAAATTGCAACTTAAAAAAATTAGAAAATACGCACCATAAATTAATTAGGTAATCTTCAAATCGAATAATATGTAATAAATAATTTTTTATGTTTTTGTTACATAAAAAAGATAAACTAATACTCATTTCGTTTTTTAAAAAGATACATCTTTTGCAATTTTATTACGTTCCACATAAACATGCACTTTCTATTTTTGGATATGGTTTAAAGTTTAATACTCCCTCCGTCCATGAAAGTGTTTAACGAATTTCCTTTTCGAGCCGTCCACAAAAGTGTTTAACACTTAAAAGTTTCTATTTTGGGACTTAACCTCCACTCACAACACACCTTTAAGTGAGACACAATCTCCACTAACATCACACCTTTTCAACTTCACTCATTATACTTCTTACACACTATACGCTAAGTCAACATCTTTTATTAAAACCCGTGTAAGTCAAAATGTTAAAATCTTTGGTGGACGGAGCGAGTAACACTTTTTTGTGGGTATCAATCTCCATTACCATTCAAATCAATTATATTTTAACATTTAATAACACCTTTTTGTGGGTCTTAAGACACTACCATTCAAATTAACTATATTTTAATACTTAATAACATTTTTTGTGAGTTTCGGTTTTTAATACCACTCAATTCAACTACATTTTGTTAAAATTTGTATCGCATCAAAGATTCAAATGGTACATGTTTTTATAAAACGGATGGAGTATATAATAACCTATTTTAACATATTTACAATCTTTAAAAATATAATATGTAGGCTTAATATTTATCATATATAATAAGATAACTTTTATTTGGATTGTTTGATTTTATTAAACATTATTAAAATTATCTATATTTTAAAATAATGAAATTATATACTACAAAAGATAATTTCCCGTGCAACTGCACGGGTAAAAATACTAGTAAAATAAAAAGAGAAAGAAATAACTAAGTTAACCATTGATGTATAAATTTATAATACTTCATTCATCCATCTAACTTGTAACGCCCGGCCCATGGGTTGGGAGGCCGTTACATTACTGTGTTGATTATCTAACAACATGATTAATCATTTTTGCTAAAGCGATGACGAGCTTGTATCTCGTGGGCTCGGGACGTTACAAAACTTTTTTACAGTTTGACTTCGTATGAATTTTAATATAGTGTTTTGAAAACTTTTTTAAATGCATTTTAGGGTCTATATATTTATTATTTTTAAGAGATTGCATATAATGAGTGGAATTTTGTACCACATAATTTATTAATTTTAATTAAATTTTTTATATTAAGTGGAGTGATTTTTAAATATACCAAAATGACAATGTAAAGAAATTTGATGGGCAAACATAGAAAATCTTTGCACAACAAAGAAAGAAAATAAGAAATAAAGAAAAAGGTTAGAAAACAGACCATTCCCATATTATCCCAACCTGAGAGAGAAAATATCATCCTCGTTCGCGGATTTCTCGAATTCCACCGCCGTCAAATTAGCTCCGCCCCAGTTAGGTTAAAGCCACACCTTCTTTACTCGCTTGTTGCCTCCGCCACATAAATGACCTGAGGCAAGTTCTATTTCATTATGCTAGAGAAAGATAATCATCAAATTGAGCACGCGTTTAAACTGTTTGAAGAAATGCCAGAGAGAGATAATTTTCCATTTAGATAAGTTACTTGTTTGCTTCCTTGATACTTTAGTGTGTTGTTTCTTTTTATTGTAAAGTATCAATTGTGAAGGTAGTGTTTCTATGCATATCAAATTAGGTGGTTGAATTTTATTTGATGCGAATGCAGTTACTTCTGTTTTGATGAGTTATTTGGCACTTCTGTATTATCTCTCATCATTAACAATGCATCATTAAGTCTCTCTGTGGTGATCGATCGATTAAAGGTAGAAACTACTTCATCCGTCGTGTACTCTCATTACCCGTTTGGATTGATCATCAAAAGTGTACTGTTTCAATTTTTAGACATGAACCTTACGTATATTATACTTATGTCGTCATCTTTCTCATTAAAACCACACTTATACCTTTTCCTTAAAACACGTGTCAGACTCCCTCAGCAATCGTTTTTTGTGGACGGAGAGAGTATTTATTTGTAACATGTAAACCAGTCATAGTAATTAGCAACTATGTAAGCATGAATTATATGAAAGTTATTTTGTCCTTCCGTATTAGTGGCCTACCTTACACCTTGCGTCATTATAGTAGTCCATTCTTTAGTCTCTCTCTTGATCAATCAAGGAAAGTAACTATATAAGCACAAACTATTTTCTTTATAATGATCATATTAACTATATAATCATAAACTATACGAAAGCTATGTTGCCTTTTTGTATTTACTCCTTTGGCATGTTCATTACATCACTACAGTTGTCCATCCTTTAGTCTCTCTCTTGAGCTAATTAGGAAAGTAACAATATCAGCATGAACTACTGTGTGTAAACGATTCATAGCTCATTTGTGGGTTGTTAGTTATACTAAAGTCTTATTTGCTAATTTGTACTTGGACTATGTTTTTGTGATGATGCTTCTTTCCAGCTTGTCATAATTTTCTTGTAAATTTCTTTTACGAATTACTTCGATATGGGATACATAATCTTCCTCTTTGATACTTCATAAATCAGATAAATTTTACTCCTGTCCGCGAAATTGTTACTTAGTTTGACCCGTCACGCGTCTTAAGAAATTAGTTTGACATGGTTTGTATTATGTATTAAGTGAACTTTGAGTCTCATTTAATTTATTGTTATTGATTGAGTTGTGTGTGTTGAATGAAGTTTGGGCCTACTTGATACCAAAAGAGGAAAAAGAAATCGAATAACACTTTCATGGACGGACCAAAATGGCAAAATGGGGAACTATTTCGTGCACGGAGAGAGTATCACTTTTGTAGGCTCTTTAGTTATGCATACGTATAATAATAAACATTTTAGTTGACCCTCCCTTTTATTTTGTTTTGTTATTTTTATTTCTTTTGTTTACTTTGCGTATTAAACCTCTTTTCTGCAGTTGGGATCGAGGAATGGCCAAGCAACCTCAGTATTTTTTCCTTGAAGAATGGTTAAGGAGCGTTTGTGTTATTAGCAGCATCAATAATGCTTCTTTGCAATCCTCTACTTCTTCTGCTCAAGCATTAATCCAAGCTTGGGCCGACCTTAGAGACTCGCTTCAGTGCCTGGCCTTCCAAGCTCGTCACCTCCAGGCTCTCAAGATTCTTATCAGTTCTCAAATTGCTCTTCATGTAGCAGATCCACAAGCAAAACTTGTCATTTCCATTTTGTCTTCACAAAATCTCTCTCCTCCACAGGAATCTTATCCCCTATTTTTTAGGATTCTATATATTTGGGTGAGAAAATCGAGGCAAACTTCGTCGGTTGTTGAATCTGCCATTGAAGTCCTATTGCACATTTTCTCTAGAAAATCCAGTTTCGCAGGAAGCTCACTTTTCTTCTCTGAAGGGGTTCTACTTCTTGGCGCCCTTTCTTTCCAAACTTCTGCATCTGAGAAGTCGAAAAGGCTTTGCTTGAAGTTGTTGTGTAAGTTACTGGAAGAGGATTATAGGTCTATTTTCTTGTCGGATGAGCTATCTTCAAGCGCACTTGCAGGTGCTGGTTATGCCCTCTCTTCTCCCATTACAGATAATTTTAGAAGAATTCTAGATATTTTGTTCAGTATCTGGGGTCAAGAAGGTGGTCCCTTTGGCATTTCTCAGGGACTTATGCTACTGCATGTGATTGAATGGGTTCTATCGAATCCATTAAACTTGCATTCTCTGGATATACTCGAAGATGTGAGAGAGCTTTTGGTGAACATTGAGCCAACTCACTCCTCAGTAGCTGTAGTCATGGCTGCAGCTGGGGTATTGAGAACGATAAATAGATCTGGATTGAGTGGTTTCATGCACCTGAAAACTTCTATGGAGGATTGTCTTGAGACTGTGGCAAAAGAATTGGTTTCCGCAGCCAAATATTTTGACTATAATGAAGTACAACCTACAGTCAATCATCTTCTGCACTGTTTAGCAATAGCTTTGGCTCGAAGTGGTTCCATCTCTTACAGGCCTTCTATTCTTTCGACCCTTGCATTGGCATTGTTAACCGAAGTATTCCCTTTGCAGCGTATCTATGATAAGATCCTTAAATTTCCTGAAGAGAATCAATCATCACTACTTGATGAGATCAGAGACCATCTAAGTAGCTTTATTTTCAAGGAAGCAGGAGCTATAACTGCTGTCTTCTGCAATCAGTATTTATATGCAAAAGAAGATAGTCGAAGTTCAGTAGAGAATCTTGTATGGAATTATTGCCAGGCAGTCTACTTATGGCATCGACAGGCAACTTTGTCGCTTGCAGGCCGTGAAGATCATCTACTTAGTGACATTGAGAAAATTGCCGAATCTGCTTTTCTTATGATTGTTGTTTTTACACTAGGAGTAACAAAACATAGATTAGACATGACAATAAATCGAGATACTCATTTGCAAATCTCAGTAACCATATTGGTTTCTTTATCATGCATGGAGTAT
This sequence comes from Leonotis leonurus, assembly GCA_026898415.1. Taxonomy (NCBI): domain Eukaryota; kingdom Viridiplantae; phylum Streptophyta; class Magnoliopsida; order Lamiales; family Lamiaceae; genus Leonotis; species Leonotis leonurus. Next base: position 1,906,232 of record JAPKLX010000013.1, read on the forward strand.
TTCCGTAGAATGCGATTGCCCGAGTATGTCGATACAATTAGAGCTGTTATTGTAAGTGTTCAGGAGAATGAATCAGCATGCGTCACTTTTGTAGAGTCTATTCCTTCGTATCATGTTTTGATCGCTAATCATGGTAAATACCTCTCATAAGCTTTTCTTTCTCTTGTCAGCTGATAATTCTACCTTTATATAACTTATACATTCCAGGTTCTTCTAACCAAACCCAAACAGAGCATCCATGGTCCACGGATGAGGTTCAAACTGCTCGTATCGCATTCTACATGCGAGTTATACCTACTTGCGTTGATCGATTACCAGCCTCTGTATTTAAAAAGGCTGTGGCTCCAATTATGTTCCTGTATCCTTTAATAAACCAGGGAATTTTGAAGCCTTAAAAACCCTTTATCAATTTTTTCTTTCTAGTTTAATAGTTATTGTCGATTCCTTATACATCACCTTAGATATATGGGACATCCAAATGCAAAAGTTGCTAGATACACACATTCAGTTTTCGTTGCTTTCATAACTTCTGGGAAAGATCATGATCAGGATGAAAGAGCTTTATTGAAAGAGCAACTTGTTTTTTATTACTTACAGAGATCATTAGAGGTACTAATTCTTCTTAATGCATGTCTGATTGAAAGCTAGTCAACAGTGTAAAGCTTCGGTAACTAAATTAGAAATACAGGTTTATCCTAGGATTACTCAATTTGAGGGAATGGCTTCTGGAGTAGCTGCACTCGTTCGGAATCTTCCTGCTGGCAGTCCGTTTATATTTTATTGCATTAGTAGTCTTATTCAGAAAGCGACTAGCCTCTGCAATACAGTCGATGCTCTTGACAGTGATCTCTGGAAGAACTGGGAAGGTGAGCTAGAGCCGCCCAAGAAAGTGCTAGATCTGCTTGTACGGCTACTTTCCTTGGTCGATATTCAGGTACTAAGTTTCTGGGGATGAAATTGTTGGTGGGGATCTAAAGTAATACTTGAGGCTGAGAAGCGGACTTTCTCTATCGCACCTTTCTATTTCTTTTAAAAAAGGCACTTGGTAGAGCTTGTTTACATATTTATGTTTTTCTTTAGGAAAGCAATATTATTTGAAATTTCAGTGCATCATGGAAGCGATGCTTCTTCCCTGGAGAGTTGGTGTATTATATATATATAGGGATAATTAAAAAAAAAGAAAAATCCACTAACTTTCGACAAATTTGCAATTTTAAGACAATTAAAAGTTTATGTGAACTTTTGATTTAATTGCAATGTTCACCAATGTTTTACATTTTGTAACATTATGCAATCGCTTATTTCAAGTCAAACGGTGCCATTCATAATACTCATAACTAATATAATGTGATGTTCATTTAACTCACCCGACATTTATGCTATCGTAGAACTTCTGACTGTCACTGAAGACTTGATTTTGCAAACAGAAAGTCAAACCTACGGGAGCATTGCAGTTAAATCAAAAGTTCACATATTAATTGGTCAAACTGAAAGTTCATGTTAAAATTTGCAAATTTTGTTGAAAGCTCGTATCTTTTGGCCATTATCTGTTATGGATATGTATATTACTTAGTTGATTGTTGAATTCAACTGGTTGGTGGACTATCGTCTGCCATAGCATGTTTTCATTTTCTGTTCAATAACTTCAGTGACTACTTTTAGGTTCTACCGGATTTGATGAAGTCGTTGGCCCAGCTGATTGTGCAACTACCTTCGAATGGACAGAATGTGCTGCTTAATCAAATGTATCAGCAAATTGCAGAATCTGATGATGTTATACGGAAACCGGCTCTGGTTGCATGGGTGCAGTCCTTGTCTTACCTTTGTGCGCAAGTTACTGAAAGAAAAACACTGAAATTGATTGGAGAATCTGCATCTGCTAGGACATCAAACTCAACTAGCCTGAATGGAATCAGTGCACGACTCTAGATATCTACATTGAAACTTGTGCTACTAGATTTACCAGCCCTCTGCAAAAAGATGGATAATGGTTGTCATGACATGCTATCTATTGAGCTTATATGTGTGTGTGTGTGTATAACAAAAGAGAACAAGGAATTTTCAACGAAAAAAATGCTCTCTGAACCGATCCTGAAAGTTGTTTTCCATCAAATGGATGTTCCAGTAACTCTACTCTCAACTTGGATTATCCGGAGAAGCTGCATCTGGAATGGGTAGATCCCCTCCAAGCCTTACTCTGAGGAGGGGGAACCAAGCAACAACCATCCACCAGAATTTGGTTTCTGATGATGAAAATAACTTTCATCTTATAAATTTCCCCTCTTTCCTATTTGCCACCATGGAAAACTTGGCCTTCTCTCAGTCCTCTGCATAAAACTTCAAGAACTTTCAATCAGTACACATAATCATTTTCAATTGTTTTGTAGTGTTCCCAGTCTCACTATTGATTGCGAGCCAGCAACTAGCAAGGGTGGAGAAGGAAAATCTAAGCTCTTGAGTTATGTCTTCCATTTGTTGAAAGGCAGACACAACTTACCTGTCGGTATCAGGTTCCTATCTATCTTTCTGTCATTGTCGAGGCCCTGGCTGATGAGGTAATTAGGTCTTAATTTTATTTTAATTATTTTAAACCCTATTGAAATCTATGTGCAATATTACATATCTAGGACTATAGGATATAACTACATTGTGGGTTTCAGGATCTTGAAGCTTTTTTATATCTTTATATTCTTAGAGAAAACAAATTCCCTAGCATGAATTACAAATGAGTTTTATCTATTTCTAGGGCTGTCAAATTGTGAGTGTTGGTTTGTTAGGGAGATGGGCGATAATGACATTGTAAACAACATTATGATTACATTTAGAATTTCACTTTTTTATCCGTTCTTTATAAACGTTGAGTAGTTGGGCCCCAATGAGTCGAAATCTTGACCTCGTCACTAACTATTCTCAGAAATTTGATTACATGCAGATCTCTGTAGCTGTGGCTGTGGTGGTGGCGGTTGTTGCTGGCGGAGGTGGTTGCACATGATTTTTGGATCGGAGGCGGCCACGATGTATGTGGGCAGAGCAGTACTTATGGCCTTGAACCACACTTTTAGTGCACCTCCATTTCCTGCCATCTGCTCTCTTACATCTCCCTGGTTCTTGATCTTTGCTGTTTTGGGGATTGTAATTCAATACTGCAAAACAAAGGGGTGCAGCTATTAGTGCATCACATAAATAGATAGAACTCCTTAAACTTTGGAGAAAGTTTTAAAAATGTCGACGGTAGAGATACGAGCTAGCAAATGTTTCTGAAGCCCATTTAATAGTATTCGGCTATAAATTTTATTTTATATAAGGCTGGGGTTTTATTTTTCTTTTCAATGGGAGTTCTGGGTGTTTGGATATTGGAACATATTATATGAATAAATTTGTTGCTCTCCATATATTCAAGCCCTTAAATGAGATAAAGTTCTGGTGCTGTTTGATAGTTAAGTGTTGGTAGGTTTTAGTAAATAAATACTTAAAGACCAATAGAGGCTTCATAAGGGACCATTTAAGCTGCAGATCGTAATGCCCTCAAAGCAGATATAGTTAAAGCAAAGAAGCCAAAAGGGAGCTAAAGCCTAAAGCAAAGAGGTGCAGCCAAGCATAGAGATGAGAGTACTTAGTGGCACGTGAGTCTTTCTCTATTCAGTTCATTTTCCGTTTGACGAGACTTGGTACTTAAAATATGATACTAGGGGTGTAGCCAGGTCTCGAAGGTACTCGTTGCCCCCCATCTTAGGACAATATCTTGATAATTTTTTGAATTTATACATGATATTGATAAATTTTAACATAATTAGTAATAATTGAAAAAATTTATCATAAAATGAATGTCATATCTTATGGCACCGTTAAAAATTCTAGAACTTTTCAGCACCCAGGTGAGCTTTTGTCGAAAATGAAATTAAGGAAATGGAAAAATCGTCTGGCTTAAGGAAGGCGGTGCATGAGTTTCCGACACTAATTTTTGGTATTGTAACTTAGACTTAAGCTGCGATTAAATTATATTTGTGAGCAGAATAATGAATACATCCCTAAATTGCTCAAGCTTTTTCCCGTCCTCCATTTTCTGCCAGACACAGCACAGGGTATACCTTTCGCAATTCTTAATTATTTTAAGGACGAACATGTAAATTTATTTTTAAAGATTGATTTACAAATGCCTACCACGATTAACTCCAAATATAGAAAATAATCATATAGTCATATATCAAACATAAACACGGTTAAATCCAAATATAGAAAATAATCATATAGTAACAAAAATCATACCATAATAATTTTAATTAAGTGACTGGTTAAAAATGTAGGCATGACGAGTACAATATTTGCATAGAATATCAAGCATATTCACAAATATATTTTATGCTTTTTTAAGTAGTTAATTGAACCAATTCACTCAAGCATATTCAGGTCGTGTTTGGGCTAATCCATTTGAACTAAAAAAATTGGGTAACAATTGCAACATTTGATTTCAGGTTGATTGTTTTTTCGTGATAAATTGTCATTTCTAATACCCCTTTGAGTCTACCAATAGACTCACATAACTTAATACACACAATTCAATCAAAAATAATTAATAATGTAGGACTTAAACTACACTCAATAGTCAATACACATACTTTAATTAAAAATAATAATAAGTGATACTGAAATCCACTTACTATACACTCTCACATAAAGTCAATACACTACGTCAAAACAATTTCATGTCAACAATCAAATATATAAATGTAGACAACATTAGTATATGGAGTGAGTAATTAACAAACACATCAAATCCATTCCATAACAATCATGTAATTATGATTATTATATTAGTAGCAATAAGGGCACTCACAGTGAGGGTATAATTTGTGGGAGATGGATGTTGGAAAACTCCTCCAAATGGGTAAAATGAGATAAATAGGGACTGTAATTCCAGCTTCAAGGTAACTGTAAATCAGTAATTGTTGATCTATTTCTTGTAGCTGCATCATTGTAACACCATAATTCACACTTGCTGCTCCCCTACCTATTTTTAATCAAATAAATAAGAAAAAAAATCATTAAAAACAACAGGTTATAAACATGGCAATGCTTTACATAATTACATACATCTTTTTTAAATAAATAAATATCTTATTCATTCTATCCGCGACATTGTTAATTGTTTATAAAATTGTTACCCGATTTTATTTAAACTCTACTTAACAGACAAATTAATCAATAATAATAAATCAAATGAAACTCAAATTTTACTATATACATGACACACACCAAATCAAACTATTTTCTTGAGTTATGTTGATTTAAACGGAGTATCAATTTCGTGGACGAATGAAGTAGACAGTTTGTAATGCAAGCATTGTTGAAGATTTGAACATTCATTAGGAATATTAAAGATTAAAGTGAATGCAAAAACTAGAAAGTAATGGTAATAATGGAAGCTATATATATGAGGTACCGTTGTTTGCAATGGTGCGAAGAATCTTAGAAGGTGGACGCTGTGCTTCCATGCTCTCTGTGTGTTTCTCAATGTTTTTAAAGAGGAATATATATATATATAGAGAGAGAGAGTTTAATCTTTATAAAAACAAGAATGCATATCCCTTATAAAAATAAGAATGCATATCCCTGAATGGTTCATTGTGTTTGATGTGGGCCCCTTTGCTGCGTTTAGATTAGTTTTATTCTCGTAAAATATACGAAAATTATGTACATTCTGTCATATCGTTAGGTTTACAGACTCACTCCGCTTGTCTAGGATTCGATCTTGGTACTAGTGTATAACGATTAAAGTCAAACCGTGATTCTATTAGAAAGCAAATTCAATAAAACAACAACTGGTACTATAGAGAAGCAGCCACAAATTGGAGAGTCGTGACCAATTTAAAAGATCGTAAGAGTAAATCAAACGAAATTCAAAATTTTAATTTATCACACACAATCACTTAGAATAAGTTGTTACTTTGTCCATCAATTTCTTATCCGATTTGACTCAACACACCTCTTAAGAAAATAATTTGACTTGAAGTAAATTGTGTGCTAAGGAAAGTTTGAGTATTATATGATTTATTGTAATCAATTGAATTGTACGAATAAAAAATTTATAGACGAACAAAAATGACAATATGAGTAAGAAATAATGAACAGGGGAGTAAATTAGGTAGATCCCAAAATCACTCGTTGCATGCTCTCAACATATTATTTTAATTTACACCAAATTAAAGTATCAAAAACTTTTGTGGAGAAGGAATACAATTTTTTTTTATCACTTCTAAATTCTACACATAACTTTTGAAATTTAATTTAAAAATTAAAATTATACCATCAACATTTACATTATAAATTTGCAGACAACTTTAACTTAAGTTAGACCTCGAAATGATGTTGTTTAACTGCAAATTCAGAAGAAAAAAAACAAAAAAAATAGTATTATAGTTTAAAATTCTGGATTGTTTTTAAAAATGGCAAAACCTAACTATTTAAAATGTGTGGAAATTATATTTTTCTCTTTTACATTAGTATTTATTTTATGTGTAAAAAGTAATTAAACTACTGAGAGTAATATAATGTTATTGAAGTTGATGGAGAATGGGATGTGGTGATCCATCAATTGCTTGATTTTATCTTTGACAAAAGAAGAGAAGACAAATAATTAATTGACAAACAAAAACAAAACTAGACAGCTCTGCAAAGTCTTCTAACAATACAAGAGATGTAGGACAGTGTATTATGTATTAATATATTATTTTTAATATATAGCTTCACTTAACATTTTATTTCTTCAATTTTTCTTCGTATTAACTTTATCAACTACTACCAAAATCTTCCAACTAATTTAATACTCCCTCCGTTTCAATATAGTTGGCCCCCTTCTTTCGGCACGTAAATCAAAAATGTCTTACTAATTGAGTAATAGGAGTTTAGGACGGTGATTGTTTTATATTAATACAAGTCATTTATCCTTTTAATTTAAAAATACTTATAAATTTTTTTTTTAATTTTTTAATTACAAATTTCAATTAATTTGAAAATTTAATTATCAATTAATCTTAAGTTTTAATTACAAATTTTAAGTACAGAAGGGGTGGCGAAATCGACCGGATTCTTAACGGCACAAAGCGAGGGTGACGAAAAATGCAAAAAAATCTCAGATTAATCATAGATCTAGATAGATCGGAGCAGACATGGTCGAAGTCGACCGAATACATAACGACAAAAGATGGAGCTGGTGAAAGAGGCAAATAAATCTTGGATTCACCATAAATCGAGAAGTATTTAAGTAGATCGAGGAGATATGGTCGAAATTGACCGGATACATCACAACAAAGAGATGGGGTGGCAAAGAGACTGAAATTCAATCTTCATCAACGATGTCAAACCTCCAAAATATGGAGAACAACTCAAATATTCAAGATTTTTTTGGAAGAAGCAGGTGGGGATGATGAATTAGAAGGGGGAAGCGGTGGAGCTTTGTCTAGGGTTTCACTGTGAGAGAGAGAGAACGCAAACTGAGAGAGAGATAATGAGATTGATAGAGAGAATGCAGAGAGAAGAGAAAACGACGACAGAAGAGGGAGAAGAATTGGGCAAATGAAAATGAGAGTAATTAGGATTTTGGGTTATGTGATGTGATTATGTAAATTAAACATTATTTAGTGGGCCAATATTTTGCCATTATGGGAAGGGGCCATGTATATTGGAACATCCAGATTTGGCAAAATGAGTCATCAATCTTAGGACTTTTTTATTCATTTTTTTAAAGTGAGAATACACAATATATGTCCACTTTCAATATTTGTATGATGAAAATACCCAAAGCACCAACCTACATGATGAAAATACTCATTTCATTTTTTAAATATATAAAAGTACATGGAAGTTAGCATCTCTTACACACTTTATTAAAAAAAATAATTGACTACATGATTACATATTTTTTGGACTATTATGTTGGGTGATATATATGATAGTGAGACTCCCTATATTATACAATACAACTTATAAACTTTATATTCTACACAATTCACTTTTAAACCTTCTATTCCACACAATTGCATCGTATGACTTCAAAAGGGTCAAATTGAAGATATAAATCAGGTATTTGCTTCTATATACCATTAAAAACATGTTTATGGATAGACCGCTGGTAAAAGTATCATGGACCGCACATGTGTACGTGGCACTTAAGACGGGCGGTCCATGCCACTTCTTCCAGCGGTCCATGCATTTTAATGCTCATATGATATATGTGATTGCATATCTATAGTTAAAACGTGAAAAAATATCTTATGTAGTAATTATAGCTTATTGTCGAATGGATTTATATGCCTAATTTGTAATTTTAATTTGCAGCTGATGAATTCTCAAATTGTAAACGTCAAATTTGGAGGTTATCGGGTTGGTTGTACTTATGTGAGTGGATGAGAGCAGATTGCACCGCTTTCGAGAAATGAAATTTCGTTATACAATCTTAGATTTTGTATTAACAACATGTTGATGTCGTCGGGGACAGAGTACGAAATGTTTTACTTGTCGGCATCTCGAAGTGGGCAAATGATAAAATATCGTTTGACAAGTGATGCAGAATTGGTTGCTTTATGCATGAGCGTCGCAAGTCCCATGGTATATGTTAGTTATATCAACCAATCTTCGCTCGATATGGCTGGACCATCGCAAAGCTCAAACATGAATGATGAACTAGAAAATATTAGAAGGTTTGCAGCTTCGTCGGATTGGTTTGATGAATTTTACCCCGCAGACACGAACTTCGGTTCGACAAGTAGAGGCAATGAAATTCCAGACTTGAATGAGACATATGGATATGGACAGGGACATGGACATGGTCAGGGTGAAGATCAGTATCAGGGCGATTATCAGTATCAGGGTGATGAGCAGTATCAGGGGCCGGGACATGAAGAGGAACAGGAACAAGGACAGGGAAAAGAAAATGCTGATTTTTATGTTGAAGAGGATGATGACGATGATGATTATGTTCCATCATCTGAGAGCTCTGAATCTGAGGAAGAAGCTGAATTGACTTTTAACAGATCTATTTTTGCTGAATTTGCTGCATGGATCCACGAGGAATGAGGTATGCGGCATTTACTAGAACTTATGTATCCTAGTGCGGGTGATAATGATGACATACGGGTCCCAAAAGCATACTTAACCAATTGGTTAATTCAAATGGTACCTCCTGATGCTACAGCTTCAGATGTGTTTTGTGAAGAAAATCCGTTACTAGAAGAGTTGGCTGAAGGATCTATTTTTGATGATAAGCAGCAGCTTAGCCTTATAAGTGGTTTGTGGAATCTTGAATATAAACCAGAATATCGAGTGACTAGATCAGTCACAACTCGATTATATTGGAAATGCAAGTTAAGCAGCAATTGCTCATTCAAGCGAGTGCTTGTTCTCATTGAGGGCCGTGGCTTGTAATGAAGTTCTGTGGAGAGCACACGTGCGGGGATGGTATCACAAACATTGGACCGAGTGTCCACTCAAAGGTGATTGGTGCGTATTTTGCAAAGAAAATGCGAAATATAGATGAAATCATAAAGCCCAAAGTTATCCAGAACGAGTTGATGACTATGTTTGGTATGCAAGTGTCCTACGATATGGCGCTAAGAGGTAGAAACCATGTTGTTGAAATGATATATGGTAAATATCATGAATCATACCAACTACTGCCTGATTATTTGCATATGTTAGAGGTGACAAATTCGGTCACGATCACAGATATCGACATTGGTGCAGACAACAGGTTTTGTCATGTATTTGTGGCTCTTGGTGCTTGTAGATCAGCATTTGGCTTGTGCATGAGGCCGGTAATAGTAGTCGACGACACTCACTTGAAGGAAAAGAATAATGGCATTATGTTTGTTGCAGTTACAAAGGATGCAAATGAGCAGATGTATCCGTTGGCGTATGGAATCAGCTCAATTGAGAATCATGAGTCTTGGGTATGGTTCATGACACGACTAAGAAGAGCATATGGGAGCACGACTGTTTTATACGTTTTTGGTCTCGTTTCTATTGTGTTTATGGTCTCATAATACTTATGTTTGTCGTTCAAGATAATGTTTTGGTTTTCTATATGCTACATTGTAGGTGAAAATTGACAAAATGGTTAACGAGCCTTGACAAGAGAAACGAGACCAAAATATGAAAAAAGAGAAAAATGTGCACCTTGGCCGAAGATGGGCCTAGCGGGAGCTAGACCCTAGCGCTCGCTAGGTCGGAGCGCTGCAGCAGACAGAACAGGGGCCTAGCGACCGCTACTCCCTAGCGGTCGCTAGCCCTTGGGAACTCGAAGGCAACAGAGCATAGCGGTAGCGATCGCTAGGCCCCAAGCGGTCGCTACCCCTTGACGATGGAAAGATGATCAGAGAGTCAGGATAGCGAGCGCTACCCCCTAGCGCTCGCTAGCCTGACGGATTTTTCCTTATCTATTTAAACCTCCACTGCGATGCAGACGAAACACTTCTCCTTCACGATTTTACTTCTAGGGTTTAGACCACAAGAGAAAACACTATTAGTCTAGATTTCCATTCCGTTCGTTTTTCAATTTCGTTGTGGATTTGTTCGTGATTCAAACACGGAGTACTTTAATGCATTATTTACCTTTTACATTCATGAGTTCTTTTACTGTTTTCTTTATTGCTTTATGATCTATTTTGTTTCTGCTCTGTTCTTGATTAATTTTCAATTCATTAATACAAATATTTCAATCATGTTAATTAATCAATTCAAAGCATGTTTAAATTCAGTTTTCTTAATTCCTTGTTATTAGATTCAGGATTTAATTGCTTTATTAATTTCTGCCTAGGTTATTCGTATTTTAAACTCTTCAATTTCATTCGCCTAGATAAATTAATTAGATTAGTTAAAACATCAAAACTCCTTCTTTTAATTGCTTTCTGTTCTGCAACATAGATAAAGCCCTGTTTAGCTTCCTTGAGAATACGACTTAGGATCAACTTATTAATCTATAACGAGCTCGTACTCTTGCGAGCAATTTAATAAAATAAATCGAAGTATATCAGCTGGAAATATTCCTCGTGCCCGATACTGAGTCCCTTTATCGGACAGTGGGTCTGGTCTAAATAACGCCACGTACTGACAGTTTAAAATAAGTTAAAACAACAACTCAAACATTGATTGTATCTGATCAACATGTGTCAATTGAGCATGCAGTGAGTGTTGTATTTTCGGAAGCAACTCATGCCCTTTGTTACTACCATCTGAGTAACAATTTAAAAAGATTCGGTAAAACTACTTTGGGGTTGTTTCAGAAGGCTGCTTACACATACAAGAAGGCCGAATTTTAGAAAAGAATGAACATGATTCAAGTTGGCAAGGTGCAGGCCTATGATCACTTAATGAACATTGGACCTGCTAAGTGGGCTCGGTCGATGTGTCATGTTCGAAGGTATAGCTTCTTAACGTCTAATACAACTGAGAGCTTTAATCATACACTTTTATGAGCTCGACGTCTACCTATTTGTGCATGCATGGAGGCAGTAAGACTGATTTGTGAAGATTGGTTTAGCAAACGACTTATAGCTGCCAACAGGGAAAGACATCCACTTTCAAAAGAGGTAAGACGCAAAATGATGGTCCAAATCGAGAGATCTCATACATACAGATCACTTCCAGTAGGTGATGAGCGATACCGAATTGAAACCAACAATCGATCATTGTTGGTAGACCTTGGAGCGTGGACATGTGAATGCATGGAATTTCAGTACGACGGGATCCCGTGTTCTCATGCTATTGCGGCAATTACGTACGTACTTCTTCATTATGTCTTTGAGAATTTATTTGAAGAAATATTATTATATGTGCAGGAAATCTGGAAGAACTGCAATTGATTTTGTAGCACACTACTACAAATCATCATCGGTTGTAGATGCGTATAAAGGTGTTATATCTCGAATTCCTCCGAAACAAAATTAGAATTTGCCGGACAATATTTCAACCATTGAGGTTTTGCCAAACAAAGCAATAAGAATGCCAGGTAGACTGAGGATGAGTAGACTTAGATCATGAGGGGAAATATTTGGGAGACGTAGAAGAGGAAGTCAACAATGTCCTCATTGCAATATGATAGGACATACGGGTCCGAATTGTCCCCTATCACGTGATGATTAGTAGTAAAAGATTTTATTTGATGTTATATAGACTTATTTGTTGTGTGTTTGGCTTGAAAACTTATTTGATGTTACGAAGACTTATTTGTTGTTTGGGTATTTATGAAGACCTATTTCATGTTATGTTGAAAAAATATTCAATATATCATGAAATTAGAATATATTTATATTGAATATTTGAAGAAATTTAAATATATTATAATAAGAATATATATTTATGTTGAATTTTTGAAAAAATATTCAATATATTCTAATAAGAATATATTTATATTGAATATTTGAAGAAATATTAATATATTCTAATAAGAATATATTTATATTTTATATTTGAATAAATATTCTAATAAGAATATATATTTATGTTGAATTTTTGAAAAAATATTCAATATATTCTAATAAAAATATATTTAATTGAATATTTGAAGAAACTTAAATATATTCTAATAAGAATATATATTTATATTGAATATTTGAAGAAATATTAATATATTCTAATAAGAATATATATTTATGTTGAATTTTTGAAGAAATATTCAAAATATTCTAATAAGAATATATTTACACCAAAATCCACCTGTACAATCCAAACAACACATATTCACACCTACGAATCCACTTGTACAATCCAAACAACACATATTCACACCTACGAATCCACTTGTACAATCCAAACAACACATCCAAGCAATACAATCCAAAATACATCTAATAAACCACATGTTTAATAAAAGACAGCAAATGTAATCAATAATCCCAAAATACATCGAAAATAATAATGAAACACAATGAGAGAAAATCCTCTGAGCTACTAAGGTACGATATAACTTTACATTTTTGTTTCTCCATAGTACTGAAGGACTCCCACTAATCATACGCTCAGCGACCATGCATAGAAAAGGACCACAGTTGTGGTTATTGCTTGAATTGATCTGTAGGAGACGGAATCCTCCACTTGAATGCCGTATCGACCTGACTAAGGGCTAACTATTGATGTTTCCAATAAAAAGCATGTGACATAACTAATGGCAACAAAAACCAAATAGGTGCCATGGAAGTGATTCTTGCTTTCTTTGCCTCATCATTCAAATTGTGCCACAGTGAATCGTACAGAATGAAGTGGCGTGTCATCATATCAGCAATAATTAGCACAAAATGGCCATGGATGACAATGAGAAAAATTACCTACATTAAAAACATGCTCATATTTAAAATAGAAAATTTAAACATGCTCATGAACTAACATATTAATGAAAAACACTTAATAACTTACCGTAGTGGCATTCCACCAGGGCATGGTGGTCGAACCTAATCCACGAGTGTGGATAACATTACATAATGAATCATGAGGCTTGTAGTTGATCCTGATATATGCCGCTCTCGCCTCCCATCCATCCAAATTCAGCTCTTTCGCTTTTTGAAGCATCTCATTATAATCCGATTCCAATCGACACTTCAAAAACAATTTACAAAACAATTAGAACTTAAAAAATAATTGAAATCATAGATAGAATTTACGAAACAATTAGAACTTATAAAAAAATCGCATCTGCAGATAACAGTGCGTCCTCCTGTGTGCGAAGGGAGTACGCTGTCACTCTGCATAAGCCTAGCCTGGAGGCTCATCATATATAAATCTATAGTCTGTACAAAACAACGCAAAATTTAGCTAATACACATAAATTCAAACATATATTCAACATTTATTTGCTAATAAGATAAATTACCTCAATGTAAAAATCTTGTTGCATATTAAGCATTAACTTGAAGTCTGCAACTGATAGCTGAAATCCACTCTCAGAGACTGTAACATAGTTGTCTGAGGTCTTCTTCATAAATTCTTTCCATTTTGTCAATATTTCTTCCCCAACACTATCTGGCATATCCTTCGGCACATATGCTAGCCGTGGCTGAGGACAAAAGTCACCATCAAACTCGGCCGAGGAAATATCATCATATGATGTCGACGGAAACGGAATGGGTGCCACATTGACTGGTTGAGTCAAATGGCCATGGGAATGGTGTCTACACAAAGAAAATGCAAATTTAATTACTTTAAAGATAAAAATTAGTTATGTATAAATAATTGATTGAAAATAATAAACTTACAGATCCAGTCTCTGCCGAAGAATGACGTATGGTCACAAATGGCGCCGACTCATGGGGTAAGTCAGACACGGACCATCGAGCACCACTAGAAGAACCAACTGCATACTCGCCTGCATATACTGGTCGGGGGCTCGTGGCCTGAAAATCAGAAGGCCGAGGTGACTGCATCGAAGGCCTAGCTGTCTGCATCGAAGGCCTAGCTGTCGCTTTGAATGAATGATCGGATCATAACGACCAAAAGTACCACAACGAACGGCTGCTAAAAGATCTCTCATCCATTTCTTGATCGTATTCTTGAGATCATCGTGCCTCTCAATGATCCTAGCCTCCAACTGATCATGACGCTCCATCATCCGTGCCTCAAAAGCACTCATCTCACCCCAGATCTGGCTAAGTGCACGTTCAGTCCTGCCACCGCTGCTGCTAGAAGATGAATCTTGCATCGAAACTCTAGCACGCTTTCCTGTATCTCTCCGACATCGCGGAGGACGCTCTGAAGGCTCTGGATCAACACCGTGATCTAATGGCTCCGGCTCATCAACCGGTGGTGGTTGTACATTCCTCGTAGCTCGCCGACTGCTCACTGGCTCAACTACATCTACTATGTGCCTCGGTGCACGCTGCTTAGTTGTCATGCCACCCTTAGTAATCGAATTTGATAGGGGCATGTACCTCACGGCTAGAGGATGGTCACACCATATTGACTGGTGATATGCACGGCTTTGCTCCACTTCGTCAGCCACCAAATTTGAAATATTGTAAGCCTGCAAAGTTAAGACAAACAAATTTATTAAAATCAAGTAACAATCATAAAATTAAATTTAATAACGATTAATGAAAGATCATAAAACTTACATCGGTGTCAAAATACTCGTACAGATCCTCCACTGATGTCACATCAAGATGCTTCCTAAAGTTCCATCTCACACATCGAGGATATGCTAAATCAATCTCCCTCTGCCTCCCAGACATCGCCTCAAATCCCGGAATGACCTCCAGTCCCCACACCATCAATGCCCAAACCGGACCATAGAAATGATATTTCATACTGTCTGGAATCTTCCTAATATAATTTATAAGAATTTTATAAGAGTAGGCACCCCAAAGAAAACTATAAAAGGAGTCTAGGTCCTCTACCAAAGCCCAGAGCCATGGAAATACAGTCTTTTGAGAATCATGGCCAAATACAAATACGTATGCCATGAGGACGTGGGCAATGTGAAAGTGAATTTTTCCCTCTAGATCATCTATATTATTTCGGGGATTGCTAAAGCGCCCCAACAAATCGGCACCAGACATCTGCACCCCGTTGCAGGCAACCCTAAATGTAGACAATATACTAAGGTCGGGCGGGGAAGTAATGTCGAAGTTTGAATAACCAAAATTTAAGCCGGTAATCAAAGCATGATCTTCAATGCTATACTCGATATCCCCCCGCATATATAAAACCAAATTCCACGCTGCGTGTGGACAGACCTACAGACTATACTGTGCAGAGTCTGACTAGCAAGGAATCTCTGACCCCACCCAATGAAATGGCCAAACGGCCCTTGTTGGAATCGTTGTAATAGAGGCATCCCACCCACAGCCAACAATCTACTCCTAATTTCTTCTATAATCGATATTTTATAATATGTATTTGGTTTTGATTTACGGTTGATGGAGTTTGGTCTACGATACCAAGGACGGGGAGAATCCTACAACTTCAATCAATAATTATAAGTTAAATAATCAATCATTATAATATGCTTTTGGTTTAGATTACTTCATGCACACAAAATGAATCAATTAATTAACAATTATCAATTTAGATATTAATAATTATCCTTAACACTTTTAAACAATTTAGCACTTCTAAACAATTTAGATATTAAGTAGAATTCAAATATTAACAATTTAAATTAACAATTAAAATTTAACTAAAATTGTTAATTAATTAGAATTGTTAATTGTATTAGAAGTGTTAATTGTATTACAATTTTACTTAATTGTTAATATCTATTCTTAATTAGAATAGTTAATATATAAATTGATTATTGTTAATTAATTATAATTGTTAATTGTATTAGAATTTTACTTAATTGTTAATTGTTAATATCTAAATTGATTATTGTTCATTAATTAGAATTATTAATTGTATTATAATTGTTAATTCTATTATAATTTTAGTTAATTGTTAATTGTTAATATCTAAATTCATTATTGTTCATTAATTATGATTGTTAAATGTATTATAATTTTACTTAATTGTTTATATCTAAATTGATTATTGTTCATTAATTAAAATTTTTAATTGTATTTTAATTGTTAATTCTATTATAATTTTAGTTAATTATTAATTAATTAATTGTTAATTGTTAATATCTAAATTGATTATTCTTAATTAATTAGGATTGTTCATTGTATTATAATTTTACTTAATTTTTAATTGTTAATATCTAAATTGATTATTATTAATTAATTAGAATTGTTAATTGTATTAGTATTTTAGTTAATTGTTAATTGATTAATTTTAGTTAATTGATTAATTCTAATTAAGAATTTATATATTAAGTAGAATCATATATAAACAATTCAAATTAACAATTAAATCAAATTCTAATACAATTAACAAGTCCAATACACAATTCTAATACAAATTTATAATACAATTAAAAATTCTAATTATTAAACACTAATTAATTTAGATATTAACAATTCTAATTAACAATGTATATATTAAGTATAATTCATATATAAACAATTCTAATTAAAATTCTAATACAATTAACAATTCTAATTAATTAACAATTCGAATTAATTAACAATAATCAATTTATAGGTACATAATCATATCTTCAATAACACAAAACATGTCACAAAAATACGTAGATCTATCGTAATTGTGAACCGCTGGAAGAACAATGATGAACCGCTCGGCCATGTTCCAGAGGTCCCCAGCGGTTCATTGAGTTTTACGTTTAGGAGATCAATACATACCTATATATGAGTTGGAATTTCTTCATCCATGTCTCCCATGGCTTCTGGTGAACTCAGACGACCTCCGACGCCAATGAAGCTTTCCCAACGGCACCAGCGGTCCAACACAACTTCAAGCTATCCACGGCGACACACTCCAACAATAGGGCGGCAGCGGCGGGCCAAAAATGTGGGCGGCGGTCCAAAAGAGAGAGAGCTTGGAGGAGAAGTATAGAACGGTCTAGGGGGGGAGAAGGAAGAGAATGAGCGGTCTGTGTGTGGGTGGAGGAAGAGGGAGAGTAATTTTTAAAAAAAAAATTAAATTATGCCTTATGGAGTAAAAAATGGAACGGTCCATCCACAAATGCCACGGTCTATTGCTTCCCATTAACATATAATTTTTGTTTTTATTGAAATAATAAATTTTCCTAACTACCTACACCTTTTTGACTAACTTTTTACTACTTTTAATGTAGATTGCTAACTTCAAAGCAAAATGGGTATTTTTAACATGTGCAATGAGATATAGGGTATTTTCTACATACAATTTATGAAAGTGGGTATATTAATTTTTCTCCCTTTTTTTAACCACTTTCATTTTTTTGTAGTTTATCAATCACCCTTTCAACTATGTAACCATAAAATTTAATTTTTTATTTTTAATGTTTATTATACATATTATAACTAATTTTGCTTTAAATAATTAAATTAAACTATTATTATTGAAAATATTTGATCGGTCCAACCTTTTGTATTGTTGGAAGATGTTGTGTGGGTTTATTATATGAGTTTTTGGAGATATTTTGATTGGTTGGTGATATATTCGAGAATAGGAGAATGAAGATCATTTTGTGAAAAGTCTTCAAAATTTGAAATATTTTCAAGATTGAGATGATAATCTCCAGAAAAATCAAAAATTTTGATAATTGAAAAAAGTTATTGCACCGATTTATAGAAAAATATAGAACGGGATAATAAACAATACAAGTAAAGAGAAGAATAATTTTTTAGGTGTAAGTAAATATATCAATATTGACATCTATTTATAGAGAAAGAAAAGATAAAAAAATTTGATATTTTTTATTTTTTTTAATATACTAAACAAAAAATATTTCAATTTTATCTATATATCCAATTAAAATGTAACCAACCAATAGAATGAAGACATGTGTCATCCTTTTATTGTTTTAAATAAGAGGAGAGAGAAAGAACATTAATGGTCTCTTTTTACAAATGTTCGACCATTGACTTTGGTTATTTATTTATTTTTATTATGTTTTAACTGATGTTCGAACGCATATGATAAAAATGAACCGATAGACGTAGTCTTAGAGTGTCTTCAAATTATGATCGAGCAAACACCTAAATTTCAAGAAACCAAATTAAAATTTTTTTTTAAATGAAATGAAATCAGTCCAAATCAATATTTTTTTAGTTCAATTTAGTTTGGTCTAAATCAGTATATTTTTTTTTATTAACACCTATTTTTTTTCATTATTATATTTTTTTTACTATTATATTTTATGCAACGATATCAACTCGTTAATAAAATTAATTAATTAAAAGAATCATATTACTTATTTTAAAAATTATATTTCATCCATCCACGAAAATAATTTATATTTTGATACACGAGTTTTAAGAATGTATTTTGACTTTATTGATGATGTTTAGTGGGTGAAGTTTGAGTCTCACTTAATATATTTATTCGCCACCTCTGCCATCGTTGCCACCTCCCCCCCTCACTTGTCTCGTTCCCACCGTTGCGCCCAAGTGCACTTCATCTCCCTCGGGTCTTCAACTCGTTCTGACAATCGACGGGACATAAACCTGATTCTCATAGCACAAAGACTTTTGAGGATTTATGCTGGGACGGACAATGATGAAAATTTACATTGTAATTAGTTATTTTATGCCTTGTGCATTATACGAAATATGTATTGTAATTTGTCTTTATATGCAATGTATATTTTAAACATATATGCAATATAAGTGATTAACATCCATATAGTTTTTGTTTTCAAATTTTTTCATCTCAAATGTATGTTTGCTTCTGGTTATCGGTGAATATGCATTATTTATATATAATATAATTAATTCTATAATATTTTATCTATTTATTTGCATTACAATATCTTATATATTGCATTATGTATATATATATATCATTTGCATTTTTAATATTTATATTGATAATTTATTTTGCAAATTTAAATCTTAAAAATAAATTTAATCTAAATAAAGAATTATCACAAATTCAATAATAAAATTGTTCAAATTCACAAATTTCTTAAAATTAAAATTTACAAATCACAAGGTTCAAATCCACAATTAATTGAGAAAAATATAAAAATAAGGTTAATATTGGATGAGTATGTGAGTATTTCGTGAATATTTTATGGGTATTTCACGGATAATTTTTACGGGTATAAATAGTTACTATTCATACACATACACGCGAACTAAATGGATATTAAATTCTACTCACGAACCTACCCGTGGATGTCAAAAGCTTTTCAAACTCACCCTATTAGGATCGGGTACCCGTAGGTAAATTGTCATCGCTACTTGGATCCACACAAACCGGTCATCCAGATTGCTTCCTATTTTTTACATAATATTTTCTTTGTACTAGAACTGCTCTCTCTATATTTAAACTAAAATTTTCATTATTAATAGTTATATAGAAATATAGATAATAACAACATATTTAATATTAAGAGTAGTGTTTATCTTGTTTTTGATGTATTTTTAGTCTATGTTTCGTTGTGATAGAAGTAAGTTTGTTTTGTTTTCGTTTCTTTTTAGTTCGTATACGCTGATTTCTTTTGTTTTTGTATTGGGTGTAGGACGGTGAGACAAATGATGGATTGAAGCCGAATATGTGTTAAATATGTCGAGGATGCCAAGCTGAGCGAGGTGGTGCGACCCGAAGAAAGCACGAGAGGAAAAATAGCACGAAGGAAGCGAGCCTGGGGGCTAGGGAGAGCCAGAACCCCTGCGCTCGCTGGATGCAGAGGTCCAGATTTTCAGAGAGCACAGGCCAGAGACCGTTGGGAACCCAGCGGGGACCTGCAGAATTGGCGCGCTAGAAAGAGGAAGCCAGCGGTCACTGGGCACGTTTAAGTGGCGGTTTTCTAACGGGTTTTAAGAGATAAACATATCATTTGAAGGGGGATATATCAGTTGTTAGACTTAGAAAAAACTCTCCAAGCATCATTTATTATTTTTCTTAGTTAGTTTGTTGATTTTCTCTGGATTGGAGTTGTTCCAACTTGGATTGTTGAAGTTATCTAGTAAGTTTATCTTTTATGAATCATCTTATGATTTTAATTTCTATTTCCATGGTTGGCTAGACAATTACTAAAGCTGGATGTTTTTCTTTCTATAATTAATGATTGATCCATTCATGTTCGGTTGTTTAATATGTGCTTAATTGAGTTTCATGTCTGATCAACATGTGCATCTCATAGATATCGAAACAGATTGATGAATTGTTTCAATATCTAAACTAGATTAATCAACCTTCATTTTTAATTGGGAACATGAGAAAGAACTTCATGTGTAGATCGGTATTCTCTTAGGTGTGATTTGGACATATGAATAAAAATCACTGACTAGCTAATGAACACGAAAGTGAATAACTAGGCATTTTTAATTTGGACACGTGAGTAAAAATCTCGACATGAGCATGAATGCATGAATGAATGTGATGTTGATTGTATATATATTATATATCAAACTAAAGCTCATGTCGAGATCTTTAATTTAAGATGCACATAGTAAATATTTTCACGAACAAAATAAAATAATTTTAGAGGGAAAAGAGATTATAGGATACAAAAAATAAAAGTATTTATTTGATTCAAAGTTTAAAAAATTATTTAATTTAATATATTAAATAATTGTATTAGTTTTGCCATTGAAGTTGAATCATCTACGAAATTACTACTGAAATTGAAATGACTTCTGCTTTATATGGATAATATATGGATTCACACACATTTTCATTAATTATATTAGTTAAAATTAGGACTGTCTATTAGGGTACTGGGTTTCAGGTTTACCCAAAATACCCTACCTGTTTGGGTATTTGGGTACCCGAAATACGAATTTATCGGGTATTGAATCAGGATTTGGGTATACTTTAGTACATTGTTCGGGTATCCGGTTTACCCGATTTTTATTAAATAATATAGTATTTTATTATGTTCTTATCATTCCCAATATCCTCTCACTTTTACAGTCTGCACCCGCCGCCCTATGCCACGTCTTTTTTGTTCTTCTTCATTTTATGTGTCTGCCACCTCCTTCTCTTCTCTCTCCTCTCTTTTCTACACCATAACTTCAATCCTAGTTGGAAAGTGATAATTAATAAAGTTTGGAGATAATCACATAGTATAGATATTATGTAAGAGAGAGAAGTGAATAAAATAACATATTTTAAGATAATCACGGAAAGATATTACTTGAAGAGATAAATGAGTAAAAATAGTTATATTAGATTTATTACGATTATAATCATAATAACATAATTATATTTAACCTTTAAAATATAAAACAATACATACATACATATATATGTATATATAATAGTCAAATAAATTGTAATCGTACATAAAAATAAACAATTAAAATTGAATTATAGTAACACAGAAGAGAAAAGTTAACATTTAAACCCTCCTTTATATAGATATAAAGATTGAATTATAGTAACACATAAGAAAAAAAGTTAACGTTTAAACCCTCATATATATACGTACATATACATATATATATATATATATATATATGAAGTGATTTGGGTCATCTATAAGACTACACCCATTACTGACTCTCAATGACTTTCTATTTATCTAATTTTTAATCCAATTATTTATTTCTTAACAAAAAAGTCAACACTTGGAGTTGGTGACCAACTTTGGTCATGAATTTTCCTGAATTTTCATGACTTTCTATTTATTTTACTAATTTGTCATATATGCATGACATTCAATCCAAAGTCACCATTGGGGTAGTCTAATTGAAATCGTGTGACCCCTTTTTAACCGAATATATTGTAATTTTAAATCAATAAAATATTTCATAAATATCAATCCAATGTTACATATGTAATTGTAATATGAGAGAAAAAATTGATATCTTTAATTAATCCACTCAACAATTTTTTAAGGAGAGATAAGAGAGGTTTTAATTTCCTTATATAACTACCGATTAAAAGCAAATAATTAATTCCATGATACATAAATTTATGATTGAAAGCAAATAATTAATTACCATAATATAGTTTATTTCTTAATTTTTTTATGCGCATTAACTGATCACGTGTTTATTTTTTTTTACGTAATTGCATTGTAATACACTTTCGTTTGCATTGTATACATATATCATTTGCATTGTGTTATATGTTCGTTAATTTATTTATGTTGTATTATGTATAGAAATTAATGCAGTTGAGAAATGGTCTTAAATATGTTGCATTGAGATATTATAGTTTTTTGCATTAATTATATAAGTAGTTGCATTATTTGTTTAAATAAAACATGATCATGTGTATATTTTTTTGTTACGTAATTACATTGTAATACACTTTCTTTTGCATTATATACATATATAATTTGCATTGTGTTATATGTTCGTTATTTTGTACATAATGAAGTTTTCCCTAATTAATGCAGTTGAGAAATTTATGAGATTCGAAATCAATTTGAATTTTCGGCATATCCCACTAAAATCGTCTCAATACCCTTGTTCCATTGTTTCTCGACAATGCAACCGACAATTTCTATTTTAATTTCATAAATTGTGGATTAATAATATCCATTGGATTCATATTAATCGACACTTCAGATCAATTCATATTTCATACATGTATATATAGATATAAAGGAAAGATCAAATAGAATGACCTATACATGTTAACTTGAAATTAAATTTGAATCGTTCACTTTTTTAATTGATTATTTAGATTATATAACGAGTAGATTTGTTATTTTCTCGTAAATTAATATATTAAAAGTAATTTTCACTTTTTAACTAGAATTTATTAATTATTGTATAATTTAATATTTATTTAATTATAAATTAAAAATACAACGAAACTTATAATTACTCATATGATTATAAGATTGATTGAAAAAAAAAATTCGTGTAAAAAAATTAAAATTTAGATGAATTTAAAAGTAATAAGAAATAAAAAAAAGTTCAAATCTAATCACATTCATAATTTTAGTCTAATTATCACCATTCAAAAATTCAAAATTAATAACTTATGTTTAATTATATTTATACAAAATATATGTACGTGTATTTCGTGATATTCATATTATTTTACAATATTAAAAATAACTTCGGCAAAATTATAGTTACAGCGGTTCCGCGGCATTTGAGGATGTTTGGCGGGAAAAAGCCTCACGTGCTAGCCACGTGTTATTTCCATTTTCAATTTAGCCAATCCCTCATTTCCCGCCTCTCTTCCTATCTCTAAACCCTTCTCCTAATCCCATTCCATTCCCCATTAATCGCAAATCGATATCTCCATCTCAACTACTCATGGAGTCTCCGTCGAATTACTCCTCCGCCGCCTGGCATGTGCTCGGCCTCTTGCTCAGCCGTGGCCGCCCCGCCCCTCCGTCCGAGTTGGCTTACTCTTTTCGTTCTACTTCGGATTTCGTACGCCTCCTCTGCTCAATCCCTAATTCTCCCCTCCTACTCACACAAGACGACGTCGTTACGTTCTCGCAAGTAGCAGTTGCCGCTCTCGTCCAATTCTTCGCCAATTCCGATCTCATTACGAGATGCTCCGATTCTCCACACTACGTGCCGCGATTGTTGTTGAATGTTAGGTCAAATTACCCAGTGAGGACTTATTGTAGGAAGAGGAAGAGTGAGCATCAGCATTTCCTGACTGAGAAAAGGAAGAGGCTTTTTCTGGATTTAGATGGTAAATTATTTAGATTTTAAAGCTGTTCTTTTGGGTGAAATGAGCTCCATTTTTTTTTTTCTGGTTTTGCGTTTTATTATGATCTTTTCAATATATGACAGAGGAAAAGAAGTCAAACCAGATTACGATAACGATTCCCTTCAAATTTCAGAACGTCGTCACTCAAGTAAGTTCGAGGTTCTATTTTTAGAAGCCCATGGGAAATTTTGTGAATTTGGTTGATACTTGTGAGTTATGATAATGCTTAACATATAAAAAATAATTTAGCAACTGTAGAAGCCTTACTAATATACATACTATGAAATTTGCTGTCAAACATATATGAGGATTGTAATCGAAGTATTTGTATTCTTCATAAAAATATCTAGTTTATACGAGCTTCATATGTTGAGCTATGTACGTGTTATCTTGTATAAGTATCCTGCCATGGAAGGCCTTTTTATGGCTGTTTAACCGATTATTTATGTTTCTATTGAATTTCAGTATTTAAGG
This sequence comes from Leonotis leonurus, assembly GCA_026898415.1. NCBI lineage: Eukaryota > Viridiplantae > Streptophyta > Magnoliopsida > Lamiales > Lamiaceae > Leonotis > Leonotis leonurus. Next base: position 1,930,865 of record JAPKLX010000013.1, read on the forward strand.
CACACATTTTCTAGTTGTTTTCATCTCTTACTGCAGCTAACTGGAACCTCTTATTAATTTTCACTGACAGTATATTCCATCATTTTTCAGTGTATTGAGGCATTATCAAGCCTCCCGTCACACTCAGCATTGGATTGCTGTAAATGTAAAACAGATGCGTATAAGCCTGTAATGTGTAGAAAGTTAGAATACAACACTGAAATTGAAAATACTGAACATGCTGCAGCTGAAATTCGGGATATTAAAAGGTTTAGCTGTTCAGATAGAATGCATAATCAGTCTTGCTCTCTTAATCTAGGTAGAAGAACTCCATATATACACCAAGTAACGGCAGAGGAATTATCAATTTCCGTTCCTGCTCCAAAGCTGGCACAGCCATTGACTAGTAATTTGGCAGATGGGGGTGAAATTGGTGATGATGGTATAGTACATCCTGTTTACTCCAAAACTATTTTTGCATCATCTAAGTTAGAAATAGATGAGCAGATGATAGTAACACATGAAAAAAGTCACGCTGTTACTCATGGGTGTGATTCATTGACTGGAAGTGTAGTCGGGAAAATAGAGGAAGTCTTTGTGGATGATTCTGGTAGTTGCGAAGGCCATAAGGAATATCAGCCAATGGATAGAATCCATAAAATTAAGCATGACAGTAATAACCCTGAAAAGTCTCTTACTAAATCTCCTCCCGATCATAAGCATGAAGCATATAATAGGAAAAGAGTTGTCTTCCCCACCAAGGAGAACTGCAAGCTCATTTCAGGTAAGAGTCAGGAGCCTTGGAAAAGAGATAAACACCCAATTTCTGTAAGGCAAACAGAAAAGATTGATTGCAACCAGATTATAGATACTAAAGAAAAGAAGGATACATCTATTGAGAAAAGGGAAAACCCTTCCTCGATATCCAATGTAAGCTCTCTATCAGATTTATGGGCAGACCAGTGTGGACGTATATTTCCATAAATTAATACTACTTCAGAAGAGTTAATAAGATGCATGCTTACTTTGCAGAATATTGAGCAACCATCTTTTCCAGAATTTGAGTCATACTTGGTGGAACAAGAAGAGGGTTCAGGTATCAATTATCATTTGACTGTTGGAGATCTCTTACACAACTCTAACACACAAACAATAAATGCATATATGTGTGTACAAATTTAAATCAGGAAACACATCCTGCAAATTTTATAAGAATTTCTCTAATATTCTGCAGGAGGTTATGGTACAGTTTATCGAGCAAGAAGGAAAACCGATGGAGTAATATTTGCCATCAAATGTATGATAATTCACCACAGTTATTTATTTCTTCTGCAAATTATAGATCTTGTATCTTATTATGTATGTAGTTTCTAATGCTTTTGACCCTACTTACTGCTGTTACTTGGCCATTAGAAAATTTTCTTTTGTAGTTGTGCAGAACTAAATATTCTAGGAAATGGAAGCGACTGCTAAATAGTGCAAAAAGAGACTTTGTTGATGATTATTTCTTGGAATGCTTGGCCTTCTTTTTTATATGAAACTCCACCAATTACTCTAGATGTATTTAGCCCTTTCCCTTTGTAAGACATTCTGATGCGGGTAGCTCTGGTGATGGAACGCGTCACGTGCATGTGAACCGGATGAGGGGTAGCCTTGGGGTGGGATGATTTAGCTATGATTAATGATTTTAAATAAATATTGAGAGTGGGAAAGGGAAAGGGAAAGAGGGACTATAGTCCTGCAAGTTTGAGTAGCCAAGTAGGAATTTTTTATTGAAATTCCTCTATCTCCCGGTGATTTATTTCTTGCTTCAAACTTACATACCTTTCTCTTTATTCCACTAGCCTTTATATAGGCTTGAAAAATCCTAGATAGGAAGAACAGAAAATGAAACACAATAATTCTAAATGCAGGAAAATAACAATGTTCTAAAAATAGTTCTGTTATAATATTATAATATTTTAATATTATTATTATTATAATGTTTTTACCTTACTTATATTTTGTAATCCTAGTTTTTCCTATATATAGATGTTGGTTTTCTTGTGTAAATACATTGAATAATATTCTACTTTTCTCCTATCAATATGTCTTTATATTTTACCATTCTACCAGTTCAATCTCCCAAATCAAAGATTCTTGATTGTCAATCAATCTCAATCACTTTCATTGAATGATTGGTTTGATTTGCCTGATTTATGTTCTTCTTTCTTTTACTATAGTGATGCCGTATGAATGCATCATTACTCCCTCCGTTGAAGTCAAGCTTGTCCTCAAGCTTGAAGTTAGGGAAGTGGAGTTAGAACTCCTCTAAGGTTTCCCCAAATAGCGTCATCCCAATGCATGTCAGTCCACACCACAAGAATTTCTTTTACTCTCATGTTGAGGCAACATCATATCACTTCTTTCGATTGTGGCAGGAGCTTTCCATCATGGAGGTTAGGTAGTGTGAGAATTTCTTTTGGTGACGACTCTTTAAATTTCTTAAGCATCGAAACTTGGACATCATAGATTTTTGCTAACTTCTGGTAGGGGCCAATTTGTACGCCACTTTGTCAATTCTCTTGAGGATTTTGAAAGGACCAAAATATGGTGGGGATAGTTTAGCTTATATGCGCTTAGCCACCGTCAATTGGCGATATGGTTGTAGGCGAAGCCAAACCCACCAACCCTTTTGGTGGTAACGATGATTATCATAAGCCAAGCGCATTCTCTCTTTAGCTCGAATGAGATGATTTTTAGCATCAGTCAAGATTTCATCTCTCTTCTTCAATGCTCCATATACTTTGGAGGAACTTGGTTCATATGAGATAAGCTTTGGTGGTTCGTGCCCATATACAACCTTAAAAAGTGAAGTGCCCAAAGTCGAGTGAAAAGATGTGTTGTAGCAGAATTCTAACCACGGTAGCCGCGCTACCCAATTACGAGGATGACCCCAACCATGCAATGAAGATACATTTTGAAGGTACGGTTAACCACTTATATGTGAACATCCGTTTGTGGATAGTAAGATGAAGAGAAGGACAATTGTGTGCCACATAGCTTAAAGAGTTCCTTCAAAAATGAGCTCGTGAAAACTGCATCTCGCTCACTCACAATTGTTTCACGCAAACCATGTAACTTAAAAATGTTTGAAAAAAATGATTGTGCTACAGATGCTAGTACTGTGTAAGGATGACAGATGGTCATAAAGTGGACATATTTTGAGAAGCGGTCAATTACCACATAGATCACTGATTTTCCTCCCACCTTAGGTAGACCGTCAATAAAATCTATGGAGATGTCTGCCCAAATATGTTCTGGGATTGGAAGGGGCTGTAATAAACCTGCAGGGTGCAAGTTTTTCCATTTGTTCTGTTGGCAGATTGCACAACCGGTGACAAATTCTCTTAGCACCGACGTCATGCATTGCCATTAGAATTCTTGTTTCAATGGATATAAAGTTTTCTAAATCCCTTCATGAGTTGCATTGTGGACAGCAGCGAGAATGGTGGAAACATAATTTGAATGAGGCCTAACATAGATTTTTGATTTGTAATAAACGAGACCATCTTGGATTGCCCAATTGGTATTATCACCTTGAACTGTTTTGGTGAAAACAGCCCGTCCCTTCGTCGAATGTTGGTAGTCCTGTGGCAAATCCTCCCATAATTGAGAATGGACCATGGTGACCGCCATGAGGGTGCCTTGTTTGCTGTCGCACCGAGATTAGAGCATCTGCCGCTTTGTTTAATTTTCCCAGTTTATATTCGACTTCAAAGTCGAAACCCAAATGTTTGCTCATCCAATGTTGTTGTGGGGAGGTAATTAGTTGTTGTCTTGGTGATCGTCCTCCTTCCAAAGGCAGAATAGTCGTTTGCTTGATTTATGTTCTTTCTTTTACTATTGTGATGCCCTATGAATGCATCACATTCATTCTTGTGCCTTCATTATAGCGAGGAAATATAGAAAAATACGTAGTTATAAAAGGTTGTATCATTGCTCTTGCAATCTGAAATATGTTTTACTGACAGCTACTGCTTTTAATGGGCGTTCTTGGATGAATACTTCATTTTTCACATCTGGATACTTGTTTCAGTTCTTTAACTTTTATTTTTCATGGTCTTCCAGGTCCTCATGTCAACGCCAATAAACATAATGTGAACAATGAGATTAAAATGCTAGAGAGACTGGGGTAAACTATAATTTTATCATATTTAATATTATTAATGTATCCCAGTTTATATGAAATTATATGTTGGTTGACATGATTTGCTTATTATGCTTAACGTCAGGGGAAAAAACTTTGTGATAAAGTATGAAGGTTCATTTCAGAGCGGGAGTGCTGATTGTCTTGTTTTACAACATGTTCAGCATGATAGACCTGAGGTATGCATTATCACTCAAATCTTTCTTCTGGTTGACACATCCATTCATCTGCAATTATCTCCTATTCTCTTGTAACAATATCGCAACCTCGGCAGATCTTAAAAAGAGAAATGAAGGTTTCCGACCTACAGTGGTATGGTTATTGTCTGTTCAAAGCCCTTGCTGGTCTACATAGGCAGGTCCGAGTCTCAGATATCATATGAAATGCTTGTATCATCCATGCTGTAGAATTCATTTTGAAAGAAATACAATGAATTCGTTTTGTGTCGACAGGAAATTGTTCACAGAGATGTTAAACCTGGAAACTTTCTCTACTCTTGCAAGCTCAATAAAGGTTACCTAATTGATTTCAATCTTGCATCGGTGAGTCATTGCTCCTGAAGTTTTCTTTTCCTCTCTTATCTATAACTTTTCATGCCATGCATATTATCTCTCCCTCATAATGAAGCACTAAACCTGATTCATTATAACCTTTTTTTTTATCAACAGGATATGCGTAAAAAGTATGGGATAGTTGGTGAGTTTTATTCTGATACAATCAATTTTTTATTGCCATGTCGAGCGTAGGAGAGATTTAATAGAAGTTATCTTTTTGAGTATCTTGCCTTTTATTTTGATGGTACTTTTAATCTAATATTTGGTTGAAGATGGGCAGGAACTCATTCCATATCAGGTCTTGTTTTGATTGTATTTCCCCTATCTTAATCAGATAATTTCAAAGTACGCCCAAGTTTGAATGATCCTACTGCGTTCTGCCAGACAAAGTCTACTGCAAAGAGTAGCAAGTTAATGGACACAACATGCATAAATACAGTAAACAAGAATGCTGGGAAAGTCAGCAGATCCCTTCTACCTCCTGGGAACCTCAAAAGAAAGGTTGACAAAGCAAAGGTTATCAACGAAGCTAGCAGCAGAAATATCATTAAAAGTCAGGGTGCTGATGGTTCTGGGATAACTTCAGCAAAGGATGCAACGAGCACTAGAACCGTGTCCATGGAAAGGTTGAGAGAACCATTACCGTCCCATGGTAGGAAGGAGCTATTAAGTTTGGCGCAGGAAGCAATGCAGGGTGGGAATCATGAATCTGTTGATGCTCCCAAATCAAAGAGAAAAAGAGTTTCTGCACCTGCTGGTGATGCAGGTAGCAAATTTTTGTATGTCACTCCAATGCCATTGCATGGCAATGGAAGTACTGGATCTTATAAAAGCAAAGGTACTCTGCTCCTTTTGTTCCCTTTATTTACGTATCCATTTATTGTTGGCTATTCTTTGAAATGTGGGAGCTTTTAAATTGATGGGCTTCAACTGATAATTACTTCATTATTTATAGGAAACGGGAAGCCTGCCAAAGAAGGTACTTGTGCAGGAACTAAAGGCTTTAAGGCACCTGAAGTAAGCTGCTTGACTTTCTTTTAGAATTCATTTATCTTTTCGCTGTCCCCATTGGATCATGATTCATGATTTTACTTAGCCCTTTCGATTGTCCTCGTCTGAGCACAACTTGTAAGGGCTTGAAAGTCATCGGGTTTTTCTGCCTCCTTTTTTCAAACAGACTGAATCTTAGGGATTTTCCGAATACCCTTATTTTTCTAATAAACATGGACCAGCATTTTGAGAATTTATGTTATTAAGTATAGTCGAGCCAAAAATAAGAAAAAATATGTAGCTCTGTTATAGTCAAAGAAGTTTTTTAACCCATTAAACTTCAGTTTGAGGCGTAAAGATACTAGTTTACGCTAATTCAGTGCTGTGGTGTACTGGTAGTTCTCTCTATCTTGAGTTCATGTATAGGAAAAGTGTCATGGGCATAGGCCTTTAATTATACCCAATTATACCCAAACAGTTACTAGTGCTAACTTTAAGATCAATACAAACAGATGCATTTTGTATTCCCCTTTAATTTAGGAGGTGTCAGAAAAAGAAATTACCTAAGGTATATTCTCTTTCCTACTAAGCGGCGGGCACATTTTTTTTAATTGATGTCCCAATAAATTTTAAAAAAATATCAAAAGTTAACTTCAGTCTTACTCCAGAAAGCGTGTCATTTCTTATTGGTGAGTACTTGATTTAAGTTCAAAGTGCCATCTCATTTGACTTCAACGTGCTACACTTTTTCCATAGAGTTGATTTGTGTCTACTTCAGCTGTTAAGATTTAGAGATCAAGCATAATGCGACGTACATTCACTAGGAACTAACTCAAGCATAAGATCTTGTACTAGTTTTTCATCTTTTCCTTGAACATTACCGTGTCAAGATAAAGAAGCTGCTGGCTTTCTAAATTATTGCATCATTACATTGCAGTGCACACATGACTTCTGCAAACCCTTCTTCTTTTTCCAATGACATTACTCTTCCTTAGGACCGATATTAGCATCTTATCGAAATTTCAAGAACTAGTGCTTAATAATGGATTTGCTAGTTCTTGGATATGGTTAACAATCCATCTGATTTTGAAAACATAAAATATGCAAATAAACACATTTGCCAAACATAAATTAGAAAACTAAAATTTCATATAATGAAACTGGAAACCATGCTTTGCAGGTACTGTTCAGATCTCTACATCAAGGCCCCAAGGCTGATATTTGGTCCGCTGGAGTAACCCTACTTTACCTGATGATCGGAAGAACGCCTTTCGCTGGTGATACCGAGCAGTAAGAACAATGGATCACAACAACTTGAACTTCATTCATTTCAAGTATAATTCTAACAGTGCAGTTGCATCAACAGGAACATAAAAGAGATAGCAAAGTTAAGAGGCAGTGAAGATCTCTGGGAAGTCGCAAAGCTGCACAACCATGAATCTGCATTTCCAATGGTAACTAAATACCACACAAAAATTCTCTGACATACTCTCATTTTCGCTCAAGACTTGTTACAAGACTCTATTCATAACAGGAACTGCTCGACGTACAATACTTGTCACCAGTAAATATTCGGGATTGGTGTGCACGTCATGCACGACGGAAAGATTTCCTTGATGCCATGCCAAGGTCATTATTTGATCTCGTAGATAAGTGTTTAATGGTGAATCCACGGCTGAGGATAAGTGCAGATGAAGCTCTTAGACATGAATTCTTCGCTCCGTGCAACGAAGCTCTCAAAAAGCAAAGACTGATGCGGCAAGGATCTCAAAAGTAGGGGTTGTTGAGTTGGGAATCAATAGCAGAGAAAGTTATATTACAGAGTAAGTCATTAGTCTTCCAATTTCACATTTTTACAATTTTTTTTTTTTGCTTCTGGTCTTTTTCTTTTTTTCTTGTGTGTTGTATGTAAGGAGATTATATAATATATATGATCTCTCCGTATAAAATTGTAGATATACATACTATCATTCATGTAGCACTTTATCAGATGACTGCGTAGAGCAAGTAAACATGAGAATCAATAATGGTACCTCATTTCATATTTGTAGTGATTCAAACCCTTAATATATTGATCGGAAGAGAAATGTTTTGTTAGTTAAATTGCGGTTCATTGTCTGTAGTTCATATAATTACTTTATGAGAATTGAAAGGTGTAAACGATCATACCATCACAAAAATATGCTCTTGTTAACTTATAAATTTTCCTAATAAAATACGAGATTTGATTCAAGCAAATTGTTTTTGGTAATTGGAATTTATGGGATGTGAACTTTGTGTTGAATTGGAAAAGTACTTTTAAATTTAGAATAGGACTATGTATCATTAAATCAGTGATAATCGGACCGCATCTGAACTGTAACTGGCAGTTTTCGAAATTGTATTGTGTAGGAAACGGTTTGATTTTGTTTTCAAATATTCAGTACTGTGAATAGGTAGTTCCGAACCGTCTGTTCCTCAACATTTATTTAATAAACTTTTTATATACCTAATTTAATTTTATATTTTGTATTATATAAAATTATTGTTTATAACTCATAAACTTACATTTTAACATATAAATTTATGTAAAAGTGCACATTTTCAAGGTGGTTTGAAAATACCCGTTGATTTGGAATCGGGATTGGCAGTTCGAAATTGAAAAAGGCATGGATAGTTTGGCAATTAACTTCGCAATACAAACAATTAACTTCACAATACTCGATTGGACATTCTTGATTTGCGTCGGAAAAAAGAGAGTCAAGACCAACAATACTGAGACAGAGGGAGTACTTTGCATTGAAGAAAATTTAGAGGAGTGTTGAAAGGAAAATTTGAGGGAAGATGAAGCTATAATATATATAGATTATTTTTAGTAACTTTAATTTTTATTTTTTTATTTTCGATTTCCATTTCTAAACAACTAATTGTTAATTTATATAAAACATAATTAATCATTAAAAATTTGTAATTAACATATAATCCCTCCGTCTCAATAAGAATGACATAAAACTTTTGGGCACAGTTATTAATAAGAGTGTGAACTATCTTATACACACAATCCAATTAAAAATTATAAATCATGCGGGACCCAAACTCCACTAACTTTATTTTTCTACACACGTCTAAATTAACAATTATTATAAATGAGACTTAAACTCCGCTAACTTTACCTTTATACACAAAATCAAAACATTATATTAAAACACGTGTCAAGTCAAAGTGTTAAAGACTTTCATGGATGGAAGGAGTAAAAGACTAGAAGATAGTTTACTCATAAATCAATGAAGAAAGTGTGAACCATAAAAAAGAGAATTGTAATTAGTTGGACTATTAAGGATATTTTAGACTTTACCTAATTTTTGCTTATAAACCTTTTTTCTTTTTTATAATGGTGGCTAATAACATCACATTGTTAGCAAAGTGATTATTTTTAGGTAATATGACTTACACGAGTCGCGGTGGACACAATTTAATTTACTAACGGATAATGTGTCAATGTCACATTAGTATATGGGTCATTATAATTTTTTTTCTTTATTATTTTGTGTTGAATAATATTACACTATATTCTAATTAATAAATATTAATTAAAAAGTAAAAATTAATAAATTTTAATTATAAATTTAATATTTATCTATAAAACATGTTACATCAATGCCAAATGTATTAACCCTGCACCACTGACAGAACATTTTCGAATTGGGTAATAACACCATTTCTAACAACACGTTAGATTTTATGTCGTTTGAATTAAACCTCAGAAAACATAAATTTGTAAAAGATTAATTATTTTAAATGTAATGTTAAAAGTTAAGGCTGAAATAAAAATCGTTTTTGATGTAATTAATCTTACTTTATAAGTTGTAGGGGAAATGATTTTAAAATACACCAACTATAGTCATTTTCTTAATTTTAACATGAATTATTAAACATTTTTATAAATACACGAACTTTATCACTTACTCAATTTTTGACATAACGTTGACTTTACACAAAAATCGAAACTGATATGGCACAACTTATCTGACGTGGATTTTTTGAATTATTTAAAATCCATGAACTTTTAACGTTATATTAATTTTAACATGAACTTTAGTACTTACTCAATTTTTGACATAAAGTTGATTTTACACAAATCGGGACTTATGACGTGGATTTTAAATCAAATATAAATATTTATAAAAAAACGAATATCTACATCGAATCGAATACGAATCTAATTTTAATATAAAATATTTGATTTGATTCGATTCGTTTACAACCCTATGCAACGGCGCCGTAATCGCGCGGGAACGTGCTCGGGAAGTTGAGGCAGACGTTGGGGCCGCAGAAGTGTAATACGACGCCGTAAAATATTCGATTTGTATTTAATAATCGTGAATAGGATATATTCTTAAATACTAAATAATTAATAATTGAATTGAAGCAAAAATATTAATAATTTAAAATTCACGTTATAAGTCCCGATTTTGTGTAGAATCAACTTTATGTCAAAAGTTGAGTAAGTACTAAAGTTCATGTTAAAATTAATATAACGTTAAAAGTTCATGTATTTTAAATAATTTTAAAAATCCACGTCAGATAAGTTGTGTCATATCAATTTCGATTTTTGTGTAAAATAAATGTTATGTCAAAAATTGAGTAAATGATAAAGTTCGTGTATTTATAAAAATATTTAATAGTTCGTGTTAAAATTAATAAAAATATTTAATAGTTCGTGTTAAAATTAAGAAAATAACGTATTTTAAAATCATTTCCCCTAAGTTATAACTACAACCATTTTTGTATTTAAATGTAAGAGCTTATGACGTGGCAAGTTTTGATTGGCAGTGACGCGTGGCAAAGCGTTACAGTAGGTGACTCATGTGAATTAAATGAGAAGCTACTGGAAATTTCTCTTTTCTATTTGAAAATATCCACTAGAAATTTCTAGGTGGATTTAGAAGACCCTATTCTATATCTCCAAGTCAATGAAATTATTTTAATACATTTTAAAAATACTGCTTGTATCTTTCACCAATTAACTCTCTACTTTATACATCTAATTGTTCACTAATTAACTTCTTATTTGAAACATTCTATTTATATTCTATTTATGGTAATTATTTTTTCATTATTTTACTTTTTAAACTATTTTAATATTTTCTGGACGGAAAGAGTATCTGGTTTATTTTGGTATTATTGGATAAATGTAATTTAATATTATAAAATGTATATTCACATATTATCTCATTCAAACCTATGTAAACTAACTCTAACCAGCATAGCTTCATTCTGCCTTTTATTTTATAAAAAAGAAAAAAAAAGAATTTATTTATGAATTGATAAAAAAATGAAAGTTAATATAATATTCACTCTCATGCATAACGATGAATTACTATTCGTAATTAACCAAATTAAGAAAAGAAAAAAAAAAGAGAAAGAAAAGAACAGAAAATAAAATAAAAAAAAGAATATGCATCTTCGAGGAAATGACCTTACCTGCCCCCTTACACACGCATACACACACACATATATATATATATTGTATGTATAGGTGTATTTGTTTTCAGCAATTTCAGAAAGGGTCGACGCTCTCACCAAAAAACAAAACTTAATTCAATGGATTCATTTTCTTCTTTCTTCGATTCTCAATCTTCCTCTCGTAACCGATGGAGTTACGATTCGCTCAAGAATTTCCGCCAGATTTCCCCCCTTGTTCAAACACATCTCAAGCAGGTACCTTCTACTTTATTTCCTCGTCGATTTTTGTTTCATTTTTCGTTCTCTGGCTTTCTAACTCATTGTGCTGTGAGCGTTGTACGTCTCGATGGTTCTAGTGTTTTGAAATTTCTTCGTGTTGCAATTAGGCAGATACCTAATTGAATTTATTTCAATTTTCGTTTCTCTTTTTGCGCGAAATTTGGGCTCTCGATTTAGAATTTTAGAGGGCTATTGGTGTTATTCAGAGTATGCCCTGTTTCTGCTAACCTAGATTAGGTTCTGTAAGTTCTGGAAGATTTAGTGATCGTTGAATTATCGATATTTTCCCGTCTCCTTTTCGTATTTTTGATGGTTGAAGACAACGTCGAATTTTGTTATTGCTGCATGTTGAAATTGTGGGAATATTGCGTAGATGAAGAATTGCTAGAAAGAAAGAAGTTTGGAAAACACCGCAGAAAATACATTGCTAAAAGTCATTTTTTTTGAAACTACAAAGAGAATAAAATAATTTTGTGCTCTTAAACTGAAGTTCAAAGGCGTGAAAGTAAAAGCAAGAGAATTAAGTAGCAACTGATCTAATCAATTAAAACTAATCAAAAATATAATTGCTTGGCGTTTTATATTTTCACACATATTTTAGAGTTCCTGATTTTGCTATATCAGCTGTGGACGGAGTAGTTGCTATAATGTCATTTTATTCTCTAATCTTTAGTAGTTTACATAGGCCAAGGATAGGCGGTGTTTTTGGATTTAGTTTTCATGCCAGTTCTTTTTAGTAGTTTGTGGTCGTGGGAAAATTTAATATCTATTACGAAAATTTTACCCGTTGAAGAATATCCCCTTATTTAAATTTATAAAGTTTGTTGAACAATTATTAAATTCACATGTAGAAAAGAAGGGTTTACACTTATGGGCTGCTTGATTTCAGGTGTATCTCTCTCTATGTTGTGCTTTGTTGGCGTCAGCTGTTGGGGTTTATCTCCACATTCTATGGAACATTGGTGGTACTCTTACTTCTCTTGGATGCATGGGCTGCATCTTTTGGCTACTATCTACTCCTTTTCACCAAGAGGTATTCCTTTTACGACTATCTTTTGTAGTGCTCCCTTTGTCTTTCATGAAGCCCCTTACTTGATAATGTTTTAGGTGGTTGGTTTTGATCCTTGTTTTCTTTGACGATTTCCAGCAAAAGAAAGTGTCCCTTCTTATGGCAGCGGCGCTCCTTGAAGGAGCTTCCATTGGTCCTTTGGTTGAACTTGCCATTGAATTTGACCCAAGGTATGTAAACTTCCTGAGAGTGCATATTAATTTAGAGATATAGTTAAGCCTGTTATATTGGGCTTACGCTTTGAAAAAAGGTCTCAGGCATTGTTGATAGACCCCTCCTCCAGATTTTTATGGTTATGTTTTGAAGTCTTACACTAACCTTTTTCCACAAAAATGGTTTTTGTGAAGTTACTTCTCTTTTATGTATAGTTAGTTTTGTGGATAAATGTGCATCTGGTGTATACTTTCATTTTTTGTTCTTATTTTTTCAAAATTTTCAGTTTAGGCCATGCACTCCCATTTGTTGATACTCGGGTCCCTATACTTTCTCTTGGTCATAATTAGTCCCTATAATTTGAGTTTGTTATTGAGAATGGATACTAGATTTAGTGCTATACTGCTATCGTAAAAGCATTAACATCATTTCAACAACAAAAGTTAAAGATTTTATGATGTCTCAGGTACACAATTCAGGAAAATGAAGCAAGCTAAATATAATTTAAGAGTATAGATAATGAAAGCTTGCAAATAAAAGTACAACACACCAATTCTGGAACAACTTGAAAGTTGACTACTATTTATTTCGAGTTATAATCCTAAATTGTGTGAAAAGCTAGCTATTATCTGTTCTTCGACTCGGTATATGGTTTCCCAGCATACTCACGTGATTGAATTTTGCCTTTGCAGCATTCTAGTTAGTGCTTTTGTTGGTTGTTCTTTGGCCTTTGGTTGTTTTTCTGGAGCTGCAATGCTTGCTAGGCGTAGAGAGTACTTGTACCTTGGGGGTCTGCTCTCTTCCAGTCTCTCCATGCTACTCTGGTTGCACTTTGCTTCCTCTATTTTTGGTGGTTCCATGGCTCTTTTCAAATTTGAGGTATCGAATTGTGTATTTTGTGTATTTACTTGGGGTGAGTTTACGTTTAATCTCAATAAAATGATGGATAATTTTTAAAAAATCTTTGCTTTCTTAAATGCCATAGTCTCACGCTTTATTCTTCCTCTTTTTCACTCCAAGGAGTAATAACATTATTGTATTTTGGCGGTATAATGTTTTTATCTTCTTGGAGCGAAAAAGGTGAATACAAAGGGTGCAAAATGAGGAGGGATAAGAAAGGACAGGTTTAAAGGGTGTTGTTTTGTTTATCAGTCCTTTTATTGGTATGGATAGCAAACACACACCCCTTGGGGTTTATACTGAGAGCTGTTGAGAGTGTTAATTCGCCTAATAACTCTTCTTTCCCACTGCAGTTGTATTTCGGACTCATGGTGTTTGTGGGCTACATAGTAGTTGACACCCAGGAAATAATTGAGAAAGCACATTTGGGAGAACTGGATTACGTGAATCATGCTCTTACCTTGTTCACTGATTTCGTTGCTGTGTTCGTACGAGTTCTAATCATCATGGTAAGTTTATATTATGTGGGGAATATAATAGGATTTCCATTGATCTATTTTCCTTCTCAACTTTTATTTTACATATTGTGAACTTCAATGATCTGTTGCAGTTGAAGAATGCATCTGATAAGGAAGAAAAGAAGAAGAGGAGGAGGAACTAAGTTAATCCCAGCTTGAAATTAGAGGGGAGCTGAACTGAGTTCGTCTAAACCAATAATACTGTCTATAGAACATGGTGCTATGTCTTTTTCTTTTGGTAGTTCATGTTATGACTTGGTACTACGTTGTGCATTTTCTTCATATGAATCTAGCGAAAGCTGGTTCACAACTGGTTGCTCAGAGGTTCATATCTTGTAAAACCTTTTTAACCTTTTAAAGGTAGTTGATGTAGTTTTCAAAATAATTTGGTATCTTTATATGGAGTTTGATATTACTGTGCCAAAATAAAAATCTAAAGCATAAGCATCGCCATACTTATTTTATTTTTAAAGAAAAGAAGATAATTATTTTCTTTTGAAATCCAGTCTCTTATTAAGAACATGAAGATGCAAGAAGACCCTCCACACAAACATGTGGAAGTTGAAAATTCTTGTCTTGTACTAAAAACAGTTGAAGAAGCATTGATGAAAAAGGATGATTGCATTTTGGGACACAACTCATTGCTAGTTATGCAATAAAGGATGTTTCAAGTGGATTAGTTCAAATTAACAACACGGCAACGAGTTCCTTGCACGTATAGGGTGGGGAATACACTTAAATGTAAACATTTTGAGTTGGTTACAATGAGGTTTTAGTTTAACCTTTTAACTTGTTAGAACTTGATTAGTATAATGAGGTTTTAGGGACTAAGCTTGTTTAACAAAGAATGCATTGGGAGTGAGTTGCTAATTCAAAGATTTAACAAACTTATCAAGAACAATTATGCTTTTCAGTTGAACAATTACCTAAATGAGATTGTACATGTAAATTGGTGGTTAAATTATGCTAGTATGACTTAGCAAATTATTTGATCAATATTGTTCAAGTAACCATTCATAAACATAGTATTTTATTGACCTTGAGTTACAAATCATGTCTAGTTTACATTACAAATATGACCACCGCATATTTATGTCTTCAGGTAATCCAATATAGCAAAAGTGTCATATGAATCAATGATGAGCCAATACATTATTAAGCCCTTTATAATAACATTATGTATCTATGAGTTGAGTTTATTTAGAATGAAAATTACAAATATAGCTACTTACTGTGACTAAATCCCGAGCTGAATTCTGGGGGTAAAATGGTAAATACGCATACAGATTACAAAATCTTGTGAAGTAATGTCATCACATTATGCTATGCACCATTTGATCCATATGACCATATGCTGCTACCAACTCTCACAAGCTTCTTCTCTGTCCAATATTTAGCAGGAAATAAAGACAAATCCAGATTACATTTAAACAAGGTTCTTTAGGAGACATTTACTTTGGGTGATAGATACGATCGACAATTACATAGGATAGGATCGAGTATCATCTAAAGTGAACACCCCCGATTACATAGGGGCCTTTATCAGAAGGAGACATTCATGAACTATATATCTGTAGAAATTTAGGTAACGTTCGCAGACTCTCATACGAGAACAAAGGCAAGGTAATGTACCTATTTTGAGGTTATGAAGGACCGAAGGAATTGATGAGGTCTTCACTTATCTCACCAAAAATGTTTGGGCATCCGTCCCATTTACTTTGTTCTCGAGCTTCCCAGTATCCACCGTTGTAGCGGAAAGGTCCTTCCTCTCCATCCCTTTGGAACCATCTCGGCTTCCAACCATGTTCTTGCAATTTCCTCGACTGTGATCAGTAGAAGAATCAACTCATTAGTGCCATATGTACCTAAAGCTATCTACACATCGCTTTGAGGTTGACGAATTGCAGTGGCAAAAACAGAAGTGATAAGTTTAAAGATTCAATAGTCCCAAAAATGCACAGACACCGGCAGTAAATATTTCAACTGCTATGCAGAGAATTAATAAAGAGTATAGAGAGAATTCTGCAATGATTTCAATAAATACGGCGATTCTGCTGAACTGATTGCAGTATCTGTTGATTAACAAGAAGAGAAGAGCATTCGACACATAGAAGACTTGAATTATTTACAAGACCTAAATTGGTTTGAAACAGAATATAATCTCATCTGCACACCAAGCCCTTCCTCTAGGATATGGACACGCAAGGTTTCGATTGGATAAGAAAAATTAGAAATATTTTTTATAATATGAATCCACTGCGCTGCCCTTATGCGTACCAAGCAAATAAGTGTAGTACCAAGCTTAAATTTAACTTGATCCCCTATTTCAGCCTTCCCATGATAGCTCCTCTAATGAATACGAAACTAATAAAATCATAGATAAAGAAAGAAACTCACGTACCATTCTTTGACGTGTTTCCAAACGAAGCTTTTCTTCATTTGCCTTGTCAAATTCCCCATTCTCCAGATGCCGTTGGTCAGGTCTCAGTCTCGAATCTGTAGGAGGGAGCTTCTCCTTCACCCGTCATCAAATACTTGGAATCAGATAGAGCTATATAAGACAATTATAGTACATTAACTAAAGCAGAATGGAAAAGAAGCTACCCAATACATAATCTAACCTTCAGTCCTGGTGTCAATTCGTTCAATGTAATTGCAAAAGAAGTTAAGTTATAGCGAGTAAGGTTCGAGGGAGGCTTATTCCTTTCCCACAATAAAGATGCTTCAGAATTATTTTTTGCACATGCAGTTCCTTCACCATTTACAAAATACATGCTTTCATTCCACTTTCCAAATATTTGAGCAACTCTTTTCCCCGCAGGATCTTCAACAAACCCATGAACCTGTCGAGTTAGTACATAACATTATGTTTTATGGTCATACAATAGAACTGTAGAAAGTAGTGTACCCATGTTTTTACTTTTTATTTTATTAGCTTCATGAACAAAAGAGATTCTGCTGGATTTACCTGGTGAGGATTGCGATCAAGAATAGATTGCTCCTTGAACTTCAGTTTGCATGAATATTGACGATTACCTTGTATATTCATTGTTCCGTGGTGATCACAATAAATATTACCGAGAATCAGATTATAGATGCTGGTTGTGACCTGAAAATACACAAAATAATTTATTGCAGTGTGCCATTAAGGGAAAAAGGAAAGGGGAGAAAAATCCATGAACTGTTAAACAAGTATATTATGCACCTTGCTCCATTGGAAAGTCTCTCCATCATCAAATTCTAAGTGAAGAACTCCAACAGGATCGACTTGAATTGATCTTCCCCAAAATTTTGATTTAAGGTTTGTGTCGCACCAGAATCTCCAACCTTTTCCCTCACAGTGGCAAGCAATGAGTGTAGGGTGGTGACTGACCTATATTCCAAAAGTTAGTCAGCAACAGAGAACTAAAGGAAAGAATTCCAAATCTCGTTGGTTGAAAGAAGTTGTTGCAAAAAATAGAAATTCAGTCTAGTTATAAAACTCATCCGCTGCTTCAACTTATTTCAACCCCTATTCGAGACAAGAAAAATTTAACAAGGAGCAGCCTTCTCATGACCAACTAGTAAAACATTACTTCTATAACTGCTTTGTGATATATAAAGAAGAGATAGATCATGTGGGTTCAATATAACTTCACCCCAAGGGATAACACTAGTCGTTTCCTAAATGTAACAATTATTGATTAATTTGTAGTCAACTTCTGAGAAACATAGAACAATTGGCATGTGGAAAGGCCATATTATAGAAAAGAAATATTGGAGCAGATAAAGAAGTGATATAAAATAAAAGTGAGGTTATTTGCAATCACCTTTTCAGAGAAGAAGCGAACCCCTTTCTCGGGATAATCAGCTTCATATGTTTCACCAAGTAGAGGATTAAAGGGTTTGCAGTGACGGCCTTCCAAAGAAGCATATCCAGATACAGCAAAAGCAGCAACTTTCAAAATCCTCATGAGACTATTTCCCTGGAGTAATGACGACATATTCTATTAATATATCAGGTGTAATTCAACATTTTGCAAGCCAACTCATACAGAACTTAAGCATACTTTTTACGGAGAACATGAGCCAATCTTCTTTTGAGAATAATATGTTGAGGTTCACAAGGCAAAACTTCATAAGAAAGTGCCAAAGAAGGTAATGACTATGTTCTCTTTTTAAAATCTCAGTAGAGATTATGGAAGCGTCATCGTGAAGCTGGAGAAATGTAAATATAAATGCAAAAAAAAAAGAAGCAAAACATAGAACGTCTTGAAGAAGAATATTCTACTATTAACAGCTAACATTTTCCAACCAGTAGACACACACATAATAAGCAGCAGCCAAAAAAACTAAGAGGACGACTTCTTTAATACAAAAAATAAACTGTATATTGTGAATAAATTATGAAATCAAATGGAGTACAGATCCTTATAATGACATAACTAGCAATCAGTATTAAAATAGGGAGGTATAATGTTAAGAATAATAGAATCAAATACATCTTTTGAAGTTAATAGCCTGAAGAAATTGGATCATACCTCTTTCCCGTGTTCATACGCCTGATCCAAAAGATGAGAATACTCCAGGTCCTCGAAACATTTTTGCAGTGAGGATATTGGTTCGTTAAAATAAACAGGGAGGCAAACCCGTGTCAAATCTTTGCCAATGTTGTCCTTAATCATCGACCACAGACTAACACCTTTCTCCTTCTCAATTGGATCCGGTAACTTCTTCCTTCTCTCAACTTGTGGATATCTAGGATCAAGTAAATTCTCATTTCCATCTTCCGTGCACACATTATCAGTTTGATTTCCTAATCTCCTGCAACCATCCATCTGGTCTAAATCTTTTGATCCAGAACAGGATGTAGGCTCAGAAAAATATTCGTTTGAGTCAAAAAAGTAAACTTCCTCCTCATCCAATGCTTCATCGAGATCTTGCTTTTCGACATCATCTGACGATTCTGTAGTACTCCACTCTGTAACCAAGGACAAATGTCAAAGAATATAGTATAATGTTCCAAGTTAGAAAGTCCAACATATAGTTCTGTGTAACTTAAAAGCAGAAGATTAAAAAAGCTTACTGAATCATTATTTTTGTAAGAAAACAGGTGGAGGGAGGTTAAAAAACATTTCCCTCGTTATAACAACAAATCTTAAATATAAGACTCTCAAGACATTTCTGAAGTAGAACACATCAAGTGCTTCTTCACATATCGATCAATCTTGGACCAATATTCTTGAATACGAAAAATAGAAGCATGAAGCATCCTTTCATAGGTGTACTTGAAATAGGAAGATATAAATAAATTGGTATTATTTGTATCCCAAGGGAAAAGAAATAATGGAATGAAGAAACATCAATACCACTATATTTTCGGCACGCCAGGTTTCTGTATTCATGTTTCATCAATTGATATTCTCCATCATTAATCCCAGAGGCTTCTGCTTCAATATTTGCTGCCTGGAAAAAAAAATTTGAAAATTTAATCTTGACAAACTTCATCGCAAAGTTATTGAAATTTATTTAATATGTCAGTCTCTAAAATCCATAAGTCAGATTCTAATCATCAAAGAAAACAATAACAAGTTGTCAATTTATATTTCCTTTGATTGTAAATGCATTATTTCAAACTGATAGGAGCAGTGGTTTTATTAACTCATCTTATGTTTATTTCAATGCTAAACCTGCAAATAATTGCTTGCAACAAGAGAAACAAATAAGTAAACGAATGAGATTCTACTATAATGTATCATCTCCGAGAATATTTAGAACTAAAAGAACATTGATTTGATTTCGGCTGAGAACAGCAAAATTTACTTGACAATTTATGACAGTCAGATTTTCCATTTTCCATCAAGATAAAAATATTTTGCAACACTACACTATAATGCACTGAACTTAAGTTGATTTTAAGTCTCTAACGGTATTCTGAATCAGTTGCTGCATATGGTTCAAAAGAATATAATGCATCCTCAATCCAACTATAGTTCAAGGCTTCAAGTTAAAATAATACAAGGTTTATGTCTCCCAAAAACATGTATCCAACTTATCATTCTTTACGACATTCTTAACCGCCAGCTGAAATATTTAGTAAAAGTCAAATGAATCATCACTGACTAAATCACTTTGTAAATTCTAAAACAAAAGCACTGATTAACACATGATGCTCTTCTACTTCTGATAACAACGTAAATCTCTATGCTAAGTTGAATATAAACAACTAATATCACCTCTAGCTGTCTCAAAGTATCCAGCAAATTCGAGCGCTCCTCACAGAGAAGTTGAAATTGTCCTTTTACACCAGAAAATTCGGAGAGCACGATCTGCTCACAGTCCTTGACAACCCCCTCGCCAACGCCCTCCTCGAGCAAACGCAGCTTCAGTCTTTCAGTTGATACTGATAACTCCCTTGTGAGAATTGGGGTGCTATCATTCTGTGGTCTCAGAGAAAATAAGCCTCTTGTGGAAATCAAAGCCTGCATCCAGGCTACTCTTTCTTTCTTGGAATTAGTCCGTAAATGAAGTGTCTTTGTGGCCGTAAATATGTAAAATCGACGGTCATCAGACTTGCTCTCTCGAAATGACGAGATCTGCAAACAATTTCATAAGTTCTTTATGCCATCACAATATATCACATAAAAGCGCTACACAAAAATGAGATATGCATATTTAGAGTCCCAACCCAAATCAGAAGATTGAACTACATTAACAGAAATTAAACCAGAAGCATAGTACAATTACAAACTAACAAGCCAGAGAGTACTAATAAGAAGATGCCATCTCACCAAATATCCAATTCAACTTAAAGGTCACATTAAGATTGGTTGAGAAAATAAACCAAACTAGCAGCGGCCAATAAGCATTCCTACCTTGATATACACGAGAGAGAGAGACCTAATAATTGTTTTAATAATTGAATCACATTAATATAACAAGAAAATCAGTTACCTTGGATGCTAAAGAGAGGTATATTGAATGTTGGCCGATTATCGTACCCTCCTAAACAGTAATATTACAAAGGATTTCAAGAATTCCTAAACTTAAAGAGAATACTTTCTCAAATCTTTGTTGTTCTTTTATAGAACAGTAAAAAGGTCTCAGTTATAGCTTGATTTTTACAGTTACAGAAAGCAGGTCAAAACATGAAGATGGCCCTTCAACAAGAAAAACCCTTTTACCTATAAGTACCATATTGATTGAAAAACACTTTTGCCATATATTGTTTTATATTAACTCCTTACAAAAAACATAAATAATTGTCAATTCTCTCGCACCATCTTTTTCTTTTTTAAGTAAAAAGAAAGAAAAGGAAAGAGACAATAATTGGAAATAGAAAATGGTTAAGTTGTAACCAAAAGAAAAAAGAAACTAAAAAAGGGAACCCTGAATATTGATGTGACCAGACAGTAAGAAGTATGAATAACAAAGACAGGCCTACACCACCACTCAGCCCTATTTATCTTGTTTTGATGTCTCTCACAAAACTCACCTGCTGATGTGACCCACTTTAGATCAACACTCAGTTATATCAATTCTTTTTATAAGATTAAAACACATAAACACATAGTTGATGAAAAACTGAAAAATGTTAATGGAAATTGGCGCAAATATCAAAGCTATTTAGGTATTTATGGTGGCATGAAGAAAATTTCTCAAAATATATATGATTCACAATCCTAGTAAATTTCCGCTGCTCAAGTTTTTGCTGATTGTGGAAAGGTGAAAAACAAATCCCCTCTGGTACACGCAATAAAAGACAAGGCCTCACTTTCAATATTTTCAATTTTCGTCTACCCCATTTTCAACATGCATCCCCCCTCTCTTTCTCTCTCTAACAATCACCGACCTTCAAATGGACAATGCCGGCGGTTTTGCGCTGTTTCCCGGCGGGCGGCGTCGGAGATAGGTGGTGGCGCGATTTGGAGTAGGAGATGACGCCGTTATCCCTCAAGGTGAACCACCTAGATCGCCAGCCTTTTCCATAGTTGGTCCACTTGTAGAGGATCCCGGCCACGCTGGCGCTGGTGCTGACGTCAGATCCGCCGTTGAAGTCAGATCCGCCGCCACCACTGCGAATCGCCACGGAACCGGTCCGGAGGAGCGTCGGTTCCGGCGAGCCCTCGCCGATCCCGGAGCTCTCGAGCGTAATGCAGCAGAGCGGGTGCATCTCCTTCACCCGCATCGCGAGAACTGCTCAGAATGGAGGAGCAAATGATCTGTGCATCCACACAGAGAGAGAGGCAGTAGGTCAAAATTTATAGGCGGTGATCGACGGCATAGGAGCATCAGATGGCAGGGGAAAGTGACGTATGAATGGGGACTTTGGATTGTGCAGTGGCTAGCTTGTGTATACAGAAAGTGTCGAGAGAGGGAGAGAGAAGGAAGAAGCTCTGAAACTGAGAAGAAAGAGAGAGAGAGAGAGAGAGAGAGAGAGATTTGATTAGCAGAAATAAAGAAGTAATTATTTTAAGTGTTGAATTCATAAACAAAGAGAAGTAAGGGTTGTGTGAACTGTGAACATGACAGAGAAGAGAGATTAAACAATTTCAGGGAAAGAGGATTTTATATATATATATATATATATATTATTAATTAATAAAAAAAAGGCTAATATAAAATTAAAAAAACAAATGCACATATTATTATTGTTATTAAAAAAAAATCCTAACATAAAAATTAAAAAAAAATCACTTATGTATTACTTCATCGGTCCCGATGTATAAAAGGGGTAAAATATGAACTTTTACTCTTGAATTTTTAAATGAGACAAAGATAATAAGATAAATTACCCTCTCTAATCCTTATCATTACATTCAAAGTATAAAAATTTAAAATATCCAAATGATTAAAAGGGTAAAATATGAACTTTTACTCTTAAATTTTTAAATGAGACAAATGAACTTTTTTTTTCCTTTATAGGACATTTATTAGGAGACGAAGGGAGTATGTATTAAGTGTAATTTGAGTCGATTTGATTTAATATATTTCATTAAATTATGTGTAAAATAGAGAATCCATCTATCCAAAAAAGAAATTGGATAATAGTTTTTAGAGCATATGAAAATGATAAAATGAATAACAAATTTGTAGACTGAAGTGCTAGTTTTTATAAATTTAACATAATTTATATAAATTTCGAGTCTCGTAATTGAGTTTTGTAACGACTTTAATTTAAGTTATATGTGAGTTTTCAACCTCGAAAAGTCAGGCTAACAATTGAAATTTCTTATTATCTAATCATGTAATATCTCATGTTACATTAACATGTGACTGACATGTAGCATGATTAACATTCAAAATTAGGGTACGAGTATATATGTAGAAAAACACATAATCTTAAACTATTAATTATGTCAGATATCACTTTTGTATTAATACATTCTATTAATCTTGTCAAAAGTTTTTAGCTAAAATTATTACAAAAATATTAATTCATGAGCTTGAAATATCTTCTACCTCCCTCCTCAAAACATGTGGTTTGGAAAAATTGCAGGAAAAGAGGACACGAGGTTCAAGTAAAACAATGTAAGTTATAAGATGTTATATCTTTTAAGTGAAAACTAATGAAATAAAATGAATGGAGTTCAATGCAAATTTTTAGAAAACATATCAAAATAAAACTAAGCACAAGTTTTTGAATATTTAGTTAAGTTCGCACAAATTGTCAAAATTTGAATTTATGAGACTTGAATAAAATATGTATCACCCTAATTAAGTTTAAATAAAAGTGTAATTATGTAAATTTATTAGCTTAAACATCATATTATTTGATTCATTTCCCAAAGTGTTAGCATTAAAAAAAGCCAAAAAAAATGAAAAAAAATGAAAAACAAGTAAAAATAAGCTTCCTGACATGATTAATGAATAGGGCAAAAAAGCCTTTCTTTTAAAAAATAAATAAATAGAAGAGATAAAATATAATTTTTTATTTATTTTGAACAAAATTCCTTTGTATTGTTATGTTTTTACCGAACACACAAAGTTGGCAAGGATTGTGTATTAGTACAATTTTTAAAGTAACACACAAATCTAAAATATTTAATGTGTTAATATCATGTAATATTACATAAATATACAATTTACTTGTAATTTTCATTTTTATTATTTTTAAAGATAATAAACTTTTATAAAATATTTATTATTTATTTATGTAATATGCCACGTATACAAATTTATTTGGAGTGTGAATCGGGTTGGATTATTTGAAATCTAGTGTATGTCTTTACTATGTGTAATTATTATTTATTGCAGTGGTTAAAAACATCATCATAAATAGCTGGAAATCTGTAGTGGAAATATGCTGTCATATTAATCCCTTCCAACGAAAACAATCCTTTTTTTTAATTTTTTGCTAAAAATTACTTTTTTTTTTGCAATTATCATATAAACTCTAAATTTACCTAGTTAAATTTAGTCACATAATAACTATGCGGCGAGCGCCTCTTAACGTGTCTACGACTGATGTGACATTATCACATCATCAAATGCCTTATTATAAATTTTGTTTTATTTTATTTTTTATTATTTATATTATTATATTAAATAATATTCTAATTAACAAATTCTAATCAAAAAATAAGAATTAAATAAATTTTTTATTAAAATTTTAATATTTATCTACGAGACATGTCACATCGTTAACTGACGTATTAACTCCAGGGGGTGATCGTTTTCAATTAATTGTGAATCTTCTAACACTAAATTTACGTTTGATGTACCCATGACATGACATAAGAAAATTCGTGTGTTTACACTTGGTGAAAATTAAAATATAAAAAAAATCATGTATTTACGATTTAATATAAAGTTTAATGAAAAATATAAATCTGAAAAGGAAAGTTCAGTTATTTTTTAGCCAATAAGCTATTTTCTTTAAAAAAGCAGTTTAAATTACAAGTATGATTTGACTTATGAGTCCTCCACCATTAATTAAGCAACACACACAACACAGAAATTTAATTGTACAATACCATAATTTTGTGTAAGTTTTCACTATTTTGATTATTGCTTCTTTTTTTTTTTCTCTCGTAAATTTGAATTTGAATTTTAACATATACATGAACTATCAAACTTTCAAAAATTTAAAAATCATATGCCAACTAAACTAAATTTACACTAATTTATAAAAAGGCATAAATTTGAAAAATAATTTACAAATTTATGCCAAATTTTAATAATATTACTTATTGCCTTGAAAAGGAAAGGGTTAAATATTTATATAAGAAATGTGTTAACGAGGATACAATATCTAATTTTACAAAAAAGGTCATGCATCATATTGCTAAAAGTTAAAATTTAAGCTCAATATATAAATAGCGTGTATATATATAAATACGTATTCACGGCGAACATAAATTTTTATTTTTTAGGAGATAAACATTAAACTATAATAAACTATTATATGAAAGTGAAAGATTAATAAAATTTTATCAAAATTTATTATTTATCTAGGAGACATATTATATTAGTCATGAACATATTAAGTTCTGTTTGTTGTAGGGGTGTCAAATCGTACGAGTCGGGTCGTTATCGAGTCGACCTGATAACAACCCGACCTGTTGAGGTTAAATCCGAACCCGACCTCTTAAGGTTTTGCTGAACCCGAATCCCAACTTGTTAAGCTCAAACTCGAACACGAAACGAACCCGACACGAACACAATAACTTTCGTGTTGACACGGCACGATAAAAAAAAATAAATTTATACGATAAAAATATATAAAATTATAATAAATAATAATAAATACATAGTTTGTTAAATTTATAGAATATATTCATTTTTATATTTAAAAAAATACAAAATATTTTGAAAAAAATGTATCACAAATTACATTTACTTCAAAATATAAATAGTTAACATATTATAAAATTTTCTTATCGGTAACCTGAACCCAACCCGAACCTGACTCGAACTGATTATTTCGTGTTCTTATCGGGTCAATCTGATAACGACCAGAACTCGATAAAGCTTGACACTAACCCATTAATTTCGTGCGTGTTTGTATCGGATTATCGTGTCGTGTCAAAAATTGACATTCCTAATTTATTGCATGTAATGAAGTGATTCTAATATAAGTAAATATGTCTCTATAATAGATTACAATACTCTTTCCATTCCAATTTACCTTGTTTTTCACTGAGATAGGTAATCAAAACCAAGTCAATTTTTTCATAATTTATAATTCTACTAGTATAAAAGAATAGTATATTTTTTTGATAACAAATGTAACAAGAAATTACTATGACCATGTGTAACATATTGTATGGACACTATAAATTCAAAGATTTGAAAAATCTGATGTTAAATTATTAGATTAGTTGAAAATTATGTAAGGTCATGTCATGTCAAAAGTCTTATTTTCCAAGATTGATTACATGCTACTATTTCTTTAAAAATACTTTACCCCACACGAATGGTTTAAAAGAAAAGAAATACACAAACAAGGGCAAAAAGGTCAAAATCATTTTCACCTAATGACTATTTTTCCAAAAATTTATTAGAGAAATATTGTCTTTTTATATAGTGGAGTAATGTGTTTGAGAAATTGATACTATTTATACTATAATTTACGTTGAACAATCTCTTCATTATATATTCTCTCCAGAATAGGTCATTTGATATTCTTGAGAGGTTCCGTATGATGTTGATATGTACTCATGTTCTTCTCGCACGATCAATTCAACGATTTGTTCACACCAAATGCTCGCTATGTACTCATGTTCTTCTCGCACGATCAATTCAACGATTTGTTCACACCAAATGCTCGCACAACAAGTGAGTTGATTTGTGCTCTCAAAGTTGATACTACACTTAATTAGTCTAGAAAATTATATTGATCCTATGACCAGATCGTTACATCAATTTGTCTTACACTTTGATCAACCTGTTATAAAACAATAAGGTCGATCCTATAACAATTAACACATGTCATTAACTTGACATGCCTTACATATTGATCTCCTTTCTAATACTTAAATTAAAATAAGATAATCTCTATTGATCAAATCGTTAATTTGATTTGTCCTTACATTGTAGATGATCTATATGGGCCAAATCGATATTTATCGATAATGTCCTTATACATATGATCAATCTGTAAATCTAACATCCAATATAGACAAATACATAAAATATAGATCGATCTCCATATAGATAAAATTGTTAACTCGATATGTTTCTTAACATTCTGTCGATATGTAACTAATAAAACAAAGTAAAAGAAATAAACACATAACACAAATGTTTTCTATAGCATTATCAAAATATATGATAACTTCACTAACATTGAAAAGATTCCCAACAACTTAATTTGTGAACTATTTGAATTTTGCAACGAGTGGAAGCTCTAATAGCTACGGAATATTTGAATCACATATAATTGTGGATGAACCAATTGTTCAATTGATTATAATCATTTTTAATTGAGTGAAGATGAAGAATAAGAGTTGAGAATTGTTGATTAAAAATATAATTGTGTAGAATATTTTGGAAAGCAAAAATTCAAACTAACATTTTTTATACAATTCTTAACTACATTTTCTGATTTAAAAAAATAAATAAATTTGTAATGCAAAAAAAAAGCCAATTTTCCAAAGGCTAGTGCATGAAAAGAAGAAGATAAAAGAGGGTAAATTTTAAATAATTAGTACCAAGGAAAAAAGTGCTCTGTTATTATTTCTATTGCTTTACAAGACCAATCAAGCATGATTGATTTCTTTAAAAAAAATAGTATATTGTGGAACTGATATGTGTTAATTCCCTATTAATTATGGGTCCATTAGAGCTTAACTTAGTCACAATCAATGTCATGTCCAAAAAAGTTCAACTTTTAAACACTATTAACATTATTTGTTAGTCTAAGATATGATGTAAGATTTGTTAAATAAAACACACTTTGTGTCACATTAGGGAGTAGGAACATCAAATCTCACTTCACAAGCACATGGGATGTGAGGAAACAATGTCTTTTTATCTTGTTTTCTTATTCCCTAAGAATACTAATAATTTAGTGCTTGCTCCCTTTCATTATGTGTCTTCAATTGTTTTTGGCATGCCCATATTTATTTATTTATTTTATATAGTATCTTTAAGATTGTGTTTGTGTGTTTGTAGAAATTTATTAAGGAAATAAAGAAAGCTTACTGTATACTTTGTATTATTGTGTATAAATAGTATTATGCATGTTTCATGTATTGGAAATAATATTTTTGTTGTTTTTGTATGTTACTAAAATAATTTAATTGTGTTTATTACTTGTAAATTATATAATTTTAATATAAAAAGGTTGTTTGAAAAATAATTTAGTTAATCCATATGCTTATATAACATTACATGTAATTACCACATCAATTGCCAGTCTTGGACATGTAAAAGTCGATAAGTATTTCCTAATCAGTCTTTGGGCTTGCGTTGTGTGGACAATTTGGAAGTGGCGAGAAACGACTGCAAGTTCGAGAGTAAATCTTGGGACAACGAGAAAATCATTTCGGATATTAAAGCTAGAACATGGAGTTGGTGTAAGGTTTATGAGCTCCCTACCCACTCGAATAATTTTAATTGCTGGTTTCAATCAACAAAATTTGATGGTTTTAGATAGATCGCTCTTTTTTCTTATTTCGATGTCTGATGTGACTATTTGAGGTACCTCTAATACCGAGTTAATTTATTAATATTTATTTTTTTGAGAAAAAAACCACATCAATCACGAACATGTTGAGTTGGGTTCGTCCGTCTTTTATAATGCAAATGTTAGCTCGTCGATTTCCACTAATATTGGCCCATTTCACTTTCTGATTTGCCATCTCCCATACCGAGAAAAGGTAGCAAGTTTATTTTCATTCTGAAGAGCATCTTCTTATCGTTCATCTCGCCTATCGACGAAAGTTGCAAACCAACTTTTCGTTCCTAAATGCCGATTTGAATGTGACTTTTTTGTGTTTCATATAACTGTAAAATGATCAAACTTAATTCCCCCTCCTAAGACTTCCATTCAGTTTCAGCAATTGCATTATTTGATAACACAAACAAATTAAGATTATTAGAATCCAACCTACAATCCATTTGAAGACCATAAAATAAAAAGGTGATTGAACATATATGTTGTGGTTAGGAATAACCTAATTTATTAGTGGCAAAGTCAGATGATTCCAAAGGGACATAATATATTATAACCTAACTTCCTTTCAATTTCCAGTTGGAAACCAACTCAAATTTTATAAAGTGAGTCCCCACTTTCTTCATTGTTTTCTAATCTCCAAGCAACTTAAACCCCTCATTACAATCTATCATTTCAAACATTAACCTTTCCAAAAAATAAATTAATATAATCCAACATAGCATGTGCCTTTACCCATACTATCTTCAATCCTTTCAATTCTTTCAATTCTTTCAAAGTTTTGTCTCTAAAATCCTCATATTCATAACCTTAAATTAGGGTTTAATGGTTCATAAAATCACAAATTTGGTAGGCTCAACCTACATACTAAAAAATAACAATCAATATAAAAATAATATATATTAATAATTTTATCTAAAAATAATTTTCATTATTCAGTTCCATCAACCGCCAACTCCACTGCCATTAAGGACAACACTTGTGATATTTAATTTAAAATATAGTTAATATTTCGATTTTTTATTTTGTCGGCTAATATTTAGATCTGTTATTTGTAAATGACTATTATAACATATTTCCCGATTTGTTAACAAAATATGTGGTTTTAACGTCATGATGAATTTTTTTTGCAACTAAGTATCCCAGCTTTCTATTGATTTTTATTTCAGTCGTTAGATCAGATTACCCAAACAAATTAAGTTATTTATCTAACGTTTTCCAAATAAATAAATCCGACAATACTTCGACAAAGATCACTGATATTTTTCATTGGTTAAAATCAAAATGTATCAAACATAAGTTTAGATATTTAGAGATAAAAATGTTATTATAATCTGAGCGAAAGTATAGGGTTTTAGGATGAATTAATTCTTTATACAAGGATGAACAGAAAAATATAATAATATTATTGAAGTAGAAAAAAAAATTGAATTAGTGGATGGATTTTCCTCACTAAATAGGTGGTTATTATTATTATTATTATTATTATTAGTATTAGTATTATTCGTTTATGGGCTGGAAAATTAGGTGCACCCACCCATGATTGACATTGAAATTTCAAAGTTTAGTGAGATACCAACTTCTTGTTTTTCTTTCTTTGTCCGATCATTTTTGTACAAATAATGAATAATATAATTAGTAGTTAGAAATTAACTTAGAATTGTTAGAAATTAATAATATATATATATATATATATATATATATATATATATATGGATGGTTTCAGGTAAAAAGATGACAAATGGTAAAAAATAGAAAATAATCTTGTTCCTCCATTACAATAGATCTAATGGTTATAATTAATCCCTTAATTTTAGAAAATTAAGTTTGAAAAACATGTTGCATTGTTAAATTGCAATGCAAGAAGGGCATTTAGGTAAAAAAATTCTACGGTTCCTAAGATCAAGGGATTTGCAAATTGCTATGATACCATTAATTACGGAACTATAATAGGAAATATAAAAATTTCTCCAACCGCCGTTTGTTTATTGTTGCACTGTATATTCATGTAATTTACATTACATATATATGTAGTGTTGCACTGTAAAGTTACGTAATTTGCATTAGACATATATATATATATATATTGTACTACCATTTAATTTTGATGGTTTGAGAAATTTATGAGATAACATAATCTTCTAAAAATATTTGAAAATTCCCCAAATTTCGAATTACAAGAATTTTAATTGGGAAACGCAACCGAAAATAACTTAATCGCATGCAATACCGATTTACGTCATGTTGATTCACAATCAAACGTATGATGCATTACGTTATATTTATTGATGCATTGTAGCCTGTACAAAATATAAATTGGTTGGACTTAAAACATTGCATACTAATCTAAAATGACAATGCAATTTACATGTATATGTCAATGCAATTCACATATATGCGTGGTGCAACATGATATTATTAAACAATACAAAAATAAAATAATATTGTAACTTCACGTATATGATAATGCAATCCACATGTATATGTGGTGCAACGTATACTTGTAGGCGGGAAGACAACGACCCATTCCCGTTTTCTTCGCCAACAACCTCCGCATCCACCTTCGCTTGCGTAGCGGTGGCCACGACAACGAGGACCTTTCCTACACCTCCGAATTTAAATCACCGCCTCATTTCATCCTCGTCGACATCGGGTCTGTCGACATTGACATCACGACAAACACATCGTGGGTCCAGGCCACTCACGTCTTCCTCACAGACATTTGCACCAACTTGGGCGTCATCGAGGAGGTCGACGGTTGACTCTGCGGCCTATGCACGCGTCGCCTCCACCACCACCTTCGCGTCCACCATGATTTCCGCCGTGTAAAGAAAGAAGAGAGAAGAGAGAACCATCGTGGAGAGAGAGAAGAGAGAAATAATAAATCCATTAAAGATATGATTTTTCTCTCTCATATTTAAAATTACTTGTTTAACTTTTGATCCTAATTATAAAATATTTTAATATTTAAAAATTCGAAAATTAGTAGTTAATTTTGGACCGTTAGATCATAAAAATGAAGGGCCAAGATTCCTTCCTATTTCCTACTGAAAAACCATTTTTTATATGATCTAAATCATATATATATATATATATATATAAATGTGATGACGTACAAAATAAGATGTTCTTCTAACACTAGAACGCTCCCCTATTTGTGGCGGACACAATTTAATTTCTGTTAATATTTTCGGCCTTGTCAAGGGTTGGTCTTGACAACAGGATCTTTTGGTGAACTCATACCTTTGCTATTTCAATATTAGTATGTTTTTATTTATCTCGTTTGTGTTTACTTTTCGTATGAGTAACTAGGTTTATTAACTTGGCTTGGGAAAGATGAACTGAGTCCAAACTTATAACGTCTTGAGAGGTCTAATCACACACATAGTTGTATTGACATGTTCCTAAAGCGCTAGATCTGAATTGAAGCCTATACAACTTGATCAAGTCCTCGGTGTTGTCTGGCCACTAGCAGTCTTGGGCAAGATCAGGTTACAACTGCGAGCTAGAAACTCCAAGTGTTAGCGACTCCCTGCTTGCCATCCAGAGGGATCAACGCGGTGATGTAGGTGGGAACGCCATGGGACGGGCGTCTGAGATGGTGTGCCCATGGTTGCGGTGTCTCGCTAATGCCTATTTGGGTATGCTGGAGTACGCTTGGTCCGTGAGCAATCTCAGGCAAGGGGGATATGGGAGTGAGTAACCCTTACCTTCTAGGCTGAAAATGTATGTTGGGCGAGGCTTAGGTGACTACGTGACGATTAAAAATTGGGTTGCTTGAGTGATGCGTTTGGGTGGTAGGAGTAAAATCTCATTTTTACACTCGCCTTTAACCAATGACATGCTAGTAAAATGAACAACTTTGCACCGATGATCAAGACATAAGTCAAGACTCAATGATTCTGACCCAAGTCAAGTTACTTTCTTATTTAACTATCTTAGTGTTTTCTTTTCAGTTATTTAACTATCTTGACCGGAGTAATAACGACTGAGCTCTGCCAATGTCACACCATAAACTATATTCATTGTATTAAAATTATAAATGTGTATATTTATAAATTTAGTATATAGGATTATATATTTCAAATTTGAGCTAAAATATATCTACTTTCAATACATATGAGTTTCTACTAAAAAAAATTATAAGCGAGAAATGAGAAAAGATATGTGTGTTCAATCTATTGAAAATTAATGTTTAAAATTAATTGAATTTAATATAAATATTTATTATGTTTATAAAGAAGAAAAGTTAGCTTGTAGATAAAAAAACACATTCCTTAATTCATTAAAATGGATGGTTTAGATATATTCTTATTTTTCAATTAATTTTTTTTTATATGAATCAATATATATGTATATATGATTTTTTATAATTTTTATGCGTGTCATACATAACACACTAGCAATAAATGTAGGTCTAGCGACGGAATATTGCGTCATTTGAAAAAAATTTCGTCGTTAATTATGTATAACGACGGAACAATGAAGAATCCAATCTGTCTTTAAAAGAGCAGTCGTTAATCACATATAACGACGGATTCGTGTTCAGTCTCTAAATAGTGACGGAACAACGACAAAATATTTTGTCGCTAATTAACGACGAAAAACATATTTTGTATTATACATATCTCGACATGTCACAATCATCATTCATAACGTCATAATCATCATCATTCATAAACGATATATTATCACAAAATGAAATGGTCGAATCATACGATAAATTCAAATAACATAAATTAAAACATTCGATGTTATATATATATATATATATATAAACATAACATATGATACTCCCAATATATGATAGAACTAAAGTACTGAAAGTAATACATAAATAGTACGAACTAAAAAGTACTGAAATCAATAGTGTGTGTAACACATCATCAACTAATGCAAACTAGGGTCAGGAGGAGGCGGGATATCCGAACATCTTTGACAATAGTTGTTGGATTGACGCCTGCTGGCCCTGAGCTGCTCCGCCATCCTCTCTCCTGCAGCCATCTCCTCCTCGTACTGTTGCTGCAGGCGTTGTACGACCTCTGGATCAACCTGTGAGCTCGTGCCTGCACCCGTAGTAGATGGAGGAGGTCGTGCAGCTAACGTCGATCTCGATAGCATGTGTCCGAAGCAGCATGTGCTATAAACTCTAATCTTCTTTTTCACATTTGCCCACTACTAGAAAAATGAGCATAGATGACTGCTCATAGATGACATTTTTTTCAAAAAATGTCATCTATGAGCGCTTTTTTTTGCATAGATGACATTTTGAAAAAACAAATGTGATGTATGAAGTGTCATAAAAAATATAGATGACATTTTGTTAAATAATGTCATGGTATAGTGTCATCTATCTATTGCTTAGATGACAATATCATTGAAATGTCATCTATGTGTGTGTTTTAATTTAATATACATGACACTTTATTAAAAAATGTCATGTATATTAGTGTGATCCGTGTCATCTACAGAAACTTGAAATTAAAAATTCATTTTGAACTAAACCCTTGTTTCTTCCCCGCCGTTTCCACCCTTCGACCGTCTGCAAATTCTTCCCCTTCCTACCCCCCAATTACGCCTCCTCTGACGGTGTTTCTGGCGCGGTGCCTTCCTCACTCGATGGAAGAGTCTCCATTACAGGTAAATTTCTCTCCCTCTATCTCTTTTCTCGGTCTGTCTTCTCCTCTTCCATTGTTTTTTTTTTTGACAGAGAGGAGTGCAGCCCCTCTATAGTTGTTACTCTCTCTTTCACTCAAACTCTCTATCTCGTAACTCTGACTTAGAAATTCTCAACTTTATATAAGTATTGTAAGTTTCTGATACCGTTGTTACATTTTGAAGGTTGGAGACTTTGCAGTTGATAACCGAGCTGGGATTAGCAGAACACTGCACCGTATTAGTGGAATTCGAAATAGGAAAGGTGCAATTATTGGTTTAACTTGTCGTGTTGGTCGTGCAGTGTCTGGAAGTGCCAATTTATTGCGTGATTTAGTTAAAGATGGTGCTTCCTTGTTACTTATCGGGCCTCCTGGGGTTGGAAAAACCACAATTATCAGGTAATCTGCCTATATCAACAAAACATACTCTAGTTATTCTTATTATTTTTAAGATACATTTATCATGTTTAAAAGTAAAAAAATTGCCAGACATTGATGGAGCTGCTTTGTATTGTGATACGTCAGTGTGGAAACATGCTGATTATTTTATGAATTGTTTGAGTCGAGTGTTTTGATTCTTCTCCGATTCATGGTTTAGGAGACAGCCGCTTATTTTCATGTACTAGTAGATGAAATAAGAGCACTAATTTGGGACCTATGGATTATATATTCTATAAAGGAACTGACATGTATCAAACCTTATAAACAGTGATCTGATATATATTATACTATCAGTAGAATAATGTATGTTATGATTTTTCTTTAAAGGGACATAGCTCGTATGCTTGCAAATGAGTATGAGATGCGTGTAATGATTGTCGATACCTCAAATGATGTCCACAATGTTATAACTCTATATGATGAATCTGAAGAGTACATGATCTTAGTGGGTTAGTGGATTAGTGGGTTTTACCTGGTCTTACTAGTACCCATATGCAGGATCATGCATAATGTTGCTTTTCCAACCAGAACTAATCTGCTCTCGATCAGTAACTATGTCGATATCTGCTATCATGGAAACTCTTAAAACAATAATTTTCCATATCAATGGGACAGGTGATGTAGGTTGTCTAAATTTGGATGCAAGTTTAGTGTGTTAGCTTTGAATTTTTTAGCTCTTTAAGTCTGATGTATTTTCTATCTCTCTCTTTTTTGTTTCTAGTTATTTGTTTTATGGGCTTTAACTTTCCTGCTCTCCATCAATTTGTTCTTGTTGATTGTGAATTATATTATGAGGTTTAGCATTTCTAGCGAAAGTATCTTTCTACTCTGGCAAGAAATTGTTTTGTTCCTGAATTTGGTTAATTGTTATTAGATACTGTAAACTATATTATGTTGTTTTGTCATTTGAAAAGATAGGTTTCTTTTTTTTCTATTATGGCCTAATTTACATGGCAACATATAAAGACTATAATCCTGCAATGCCACTCGGCCTGATATTATCATATCCAGCATAAAGGGGAAGAGTGGGCTGAGTTGGTGATATCCTGACTAGCTGTCCTTGTCTAAAGGGTTCTGTTATAGACTTATAGTCAAATTTGTGTGCACTTCCGATTCTTGATGATTGTAAATATGTTGGTCCTATTGTTTCGGTCTCTTTCTGTTGCAAATTGCAATATTTTATTTTATTCCACTTTATTAACTAATCCTCATTGCCGCAGGAGATGAAATTGCAGTGTGATGAGAAAAGGTTTTTTGCTTATTTCCTACTTCCTTTTTCTTGATATCTTCACCATGTTATATTCTTATGCTTGCATGTATGAATTACAGAGAGATGTTTGAGTACATGTTGGGATAATTTAGAGAAAAAAGAAAATCACGACATGCAAAGGGGGAAACGTTTACCTCAGAGCAATTACACGCCGTTCGTGAAGAATATGATGAGGTTGCAAGGCTGTGCATTTTCCGTGTAGAATCATTGAAGCAAGGGCAGTCCCGTAGTATACTAACACAGGCAGCTCGTCACCATGCAACACATGTTTAATTTTTATATGTTATTCTTCCCTGGCAATTATGTTATTGATAGCTACGACAAACTTTTTCTGGATTTACATGATTAGTGTTGGCTTTTCTGAAACCAGTTAAACTTTTCTCGAAGCTGTAGAACCACATATTAAAAATATTGCAGAAAATCAGCATATTGATTATGAGCTAAGTGAATTGAATGATGTGGATAGCTTCAGGGAAAATGATGATGGTGAACTAAGTTTCGACTATACCCTAAACAAGAAAGAGTTTGAAAATACCACCACATCAAGGAATTCAATGGAGGTGAGTTTTTGTCCTTTCACTTGCAACTTTGGTTACAAGGGACTAAACTGGAATATATAACTGATAGGATGTAGCCCCACTTGCAAGCCCAAACGAGACCAAGGCCCAAAAGCAGTTCGGCCCAAAGACCCAATCACCTCGGCCCAAGAGCCCAGCACCTCGGCCCAAGAGCCCAGCAGTTCGGCCCAGAGGCCCAGAAGCCCATGGACTTGGTCCACCCCATGATCTCGGACCTGTTGTAACTACTTTTAAAGTTATCTATAAATAGTCTCTAAAGCTAGATTAAGGGCGGACATTCTGTATTTTTCTACTCTCGAGAACTCAAATTAATATAAAGGCTCTCCTCTCTCCGTGGACGTAGATCTAATTAACGATCGAACCACGTAAATCCCGTGTTCTTATTCATTGTTTCATCATCGCGAATTCACTCTAAAATTTAAGATCGAACAATAACCTTAGTTCTATTGTTGGTGTGTTTTTCAAAAAAGAGATTTTGTTTATGCTATACAGTTGTGCACTTAAAACAAAGAATATTATATTATTTAATTTAAGCCATTGTAAGGAACAATATTTCTGTAAATTTCTTGTTGAATTAGGTATTCATTCACGTGTTTGATCTAGGGAGTGAACTTAATATAGAAAATGCAATTTAAGTTACAAGGTTTCTCTCGGGCCAAAAAATTGATGAAGCTTTTCATAAATTGGACAATCATTAATTAATTGCAAGGCAGAGCAGTAATAATAGTGCACTATAGTGATGATAGATTTCTCAAATAGACTTATGCACCTCCTGCACTGTCACAGAAGACCATCGTTCAGTTCACTTTGCTTTATGATCATTTTAGAATAGAAATAGATTTCTGCATGGTTGTAAGGGGCCACTTCTGTATAAATATGTTTCTTATAATAATTTTCTAGAGTAAACTGGAAAAATGTGTAAATCTAAGAAAATGATCTGTCGCGACTAACGTGTCTGCCTCTAAACAGGTGAACCCAGAAATGGTCGGTACCTTGGAAAAATCTGGCCTAAAATTTGTTGGGAAGGATGAAACTGGAAAAAGGATGGAGGTTGGTTCCGTGTCTGCCTCTAAATAATTCTTGAACAATTGTAGTTATCTTAATTTGTTTTATTCATAGCTTGATATTTTCATCGCATACATTTATTCACTATAACATCTCTTTGAATCCGTCCTCTTTCTTAGATTTTGGAGCTCAAAGGCCATCCCTTCTATGTTGGGGCTCAGTTCCATCCAGAATTCAAGTCAGGCCCCGGGAGGCCCTCCCCCCTCTTATTAGGTCGAGTTGCAAATCTTATGACGCTCTCTATTTTCATTTTTATGATTATCAATGTTGGGATTCTTTTAACTAGTTGGGCATGGTGATTCAAACTTCTACTGCTTTGGGTCCGTGTACTAGTTTAAGTTACATTAGTTAAGGTGGATTGAAATATTAACCCAAACTTTTTCGTATTTTGTCATTTTTATTTTCATTTCCGTGTACGAAATTGAATATTAGACAATTAATGCATATAAATATTTTTAGTGCGTGTATGAATTCTATATTTGACATTGTTTTATTTTGTAAAATATATTGATGAAGCCAAAATTATTAAATACAGGTTAATTAATGAAAAAATACGAAAATGGTTAAATTTATCAGATTATAAATGACATTTTTTTAATATAGCTGACATTAATTACTGTCATCTTATGAATTATAGATGACATTATAAAAAAGTCATTTATTTCACTTAAATGTGTCAACTTCTCGCTTATAAATGACATTTTTTTAAATATAGATGACATTAAATTACTGTCATCTTATGAATTATAGATGACATTTTAAAAAAGTCATGAATTTCACCTAAATGTGTCAACTTCTCGCTTATAAATGACATTTTTTTTATATAGATGACATTATATTGTGTCATGTATTATAAAATAGATGACATTATTTTAGTGTCATCGTTTAATAAAATAATGTCATCTATGAGCACATACATCACACGTTTTCAGTGTCATCTATGAGCGAGGAATAGATGAGACCATCATATTTGACATTATTTTACCCTCATACATGACACGGATTTAATGTCATGTATGAGCGTTTTTCTAGTAGTGGCCACGTCTACAAAAACGTGCGAGGTGTCCACATCAGGCACATCATCTGTACCCATCACAGGCTGACTCAAATGCTCGATTCTAGCATTAAACTCCTCCTTTAAATGGCAAATAAATTAAGATGTTATAATTAAATAAAATATATTAAATAAATTGTCTAATTAAATAAATACTTACATCTATCCTACGAGATCTCTCATCAAGAAACTCCCCATTTGGACCTTTAAGTAATCTCCGCAAGAGGCGCTGACTAGTTGGAAACGGGGACGGCGTCTCGTCATTTTCCTACAAAATTGTATAATATATATATATATATAAATATTAAAAATCACAAAAAAAAATTCAATAAAATTATAATGAACAATATTTACAAACTCCACAACATACTCGACTGCAATCCTCAATCCCTGTTTTATACGTTTTCGGTCTCGTTTCTATTACACTTTTGGTCTTATACTGCCTATTTTTGTTGTTCGAGTTAATACTTTGGTCTTGTTTATGCTACATTGTAGGTGAGAATCAACAAAAAGGATTTACGAGGTTCGATAAGAGAAACGAGATGAAAAGATGATAAAGAAGGTGGAAAATTGTCATCCTAGCCGAGAGTTGGCCTAGCGGGCGCTAGACCCTAGCGCTCGCTAGGTCCTGAACCTGATCTGAGGCAGAACATGGGGCTAGAGACCACTACCCCCTAGCGGCTACTAGCTCCATCGCTTGGTCAGCCAGACAGAACGTTGGGGTAGCGACCGCTACCCCCTAGCGGGCGCTACCCCTTGGCGCTGGAGGACAAATCAGAGAGCCAGGGTAGCGAGCGCTGGCCCCTAGCGAGCGCTACCCTGGCAGGAATTCTCGCCCATATTTAAACCATTGTCGTCTTCTTCCTCAAGACACGTTTTTTTACTTTCAAAATTAGGGTTTAGACAACGAGAGAAAACACCATAGTCTAGATTTTTCATTCCGTTATTTGTTTTTTCCGATTTCGTTGTGGATTCGTTCGTGATTCAAACCCGGTATTCTCTAATGCATTATTTCCTTTTTCAATTTGTGAGTTCTTTTACTGCTTTCTTTATTGCTTTATGATCTCTTTTTATTTTTGTTCTTTTCTTAATTAATTCACAATTTGTTAATCCAAACCTTTCAATCATGTTAATTAATCAATTCGAAGCATGTTTAAATTCAGTTTCTTTAATTCTTCGTTCTTAGATTTAGGATTTAATTACTTTATTAATTTTCGCCTAGGTAATTCATATTTTAAATTCTTTAGTTTAATTCGCCTAGATAGATAAATTAGACTAGTTAAAATCAAAATCCTTTTCTTTTCAATTGCTTTCTGTTCTGCAACATAGATAAAGCCCTGCTTAGCCTTCCTTGAGAATACGACTTAGGGTCAACTTATTAATCTATAACGAACTCGTTCTCTTGCGAGTAACTTAATAAAATAAGTTGAAACAAAATTTTGGCGCCGTTGCCGGGGAAGGCTTTAGGCATTTATTTGCGTTGCTTTTTATTTTTATTTTTATTTTCCTTTTATTTTTGTTTGTTTATTCCTTTGCTCCCGCAATGTGCGTTTAATCTT
Organism: Leonotis leonurus; assembly: GCA_026898415.1. NCBI lineage: Eukaryota > Viridiplantae > Streptophyta > Magnoliopsida > Lamiales > Lamiaceae > Leonotis > Leonotis leonurus. The sequence goes on from JAPKLX010000013.1 coordinate 1,971,164, forward strand.
CTTTCGGTTTGTGTATGCTAGGTCGCCGAAACTTGAGATAGGAGTTGGTGCCTTACGTTGACAATATCAATAGAAGAGAAGTCGTGCTTGAGGAGCGATTTAGGGACGTTTTCAACCTCGCCTCATTATTCGAAGAAAAACTAGTAATAATGGCTGAGGAAGACGAAGCCCCTATGAAGCTCGGAGATTTTTTCAGGCCAACATATGGCATTACCGCATCCGCTATCGTACTCTCTGCTGCGGGGATGAATTATGAGCTGAAGCATAACCACATCAACTTGCTTCTATCGTTCTACGGGTTGCCTAATGAAGACGCACTCCTATTCATCAAGGAATTCTGCACAGCTGTCCAGTCTATTCCACTCCAAACTATCACCGAGGATGAGCTACTCAGGAAGTGCTTCCCCTATTCACTCAAGGATAGGGCGAAATCGTGGTATCTCTCTCTTCCAGCAAGATCGTTACCCAACTGGAAGGCGTTGAGTACTACATTCTTGCTCAAGTACTACCCGAACCATAAGACGCAGCAGATCCGACTTCTCATCATGCAGTTTGCTCAGGATCCTGACGAGCCTTTTCATGAGGCCCTAGATAGGGGTGTAAACGAGCCGAGCCGAGTCGAATATCAGCCTGATCGAGCTCGGCTCGAGCTCGAGCTGAGCTTTAATATTTTTGTTCGAGCTCGGCTCGAGACATAAATATCGAGCTCGAGCTCGATTCGAGCTCGGCTCGTTAAATATTCAAATTAGTGTTATATTCGAGCTCGAGCTCGAGCTCAAGATCATACCAATACGAGCTCGAGCTCGAGCTCATTTATAATTCGAGCTCGATTCGAGCTCGGCTCGTTAAATATTCGAATTAGTGTTATATTCGAGCTCGAGCTCAAGATCATACCAATACGAGCTCGAGCTCGAGCTCGTTTATACTATATACTCTTAGTTTTAGTCTTTAGATGTATACATATACAATATATTATAATTTATAATGATATGTATATTTTAACTATGATATATATAACTTTACTATATATGTATATTTTATATTTCTATATTAGTATTTCTACCTAATGGCTAAGTATTCAACATTTATAGTCTAATTCTTAGACTATAATGATATAGTAATTAAAAAGACATTATATATTGATTGAATGATTATCATTATATATAATGATATAGTATATACTATATTATAATGTATTACTATATTTCTATATTAGTATTTCTACCTATTGGCTAAATATTCAAGATTTATAGTCTTATTCTTAGATATACATATAAAATATATCATACTATATTATAGTAGACTATGAAATGAAATGTTAGATGATATAATGATATAGTAATTCAAAAGACATT
>JAPKLX010000013.1:1972528-2023747 GCA_026898415.1 Leonotis leonurus
CTACCTATTGGCTAAGTATTCAAATGAAATGTTAGATGATATAATGAAATAGTAATTCAAAAGACATTATTGATTGAATGAGTATTTACAATAATATGGTGTGTGTGTATATATATATATATTATTAATACATGAAAACTTTAAATTATATTGATATAAATATAAATATATATGTATATTTTATATTCCTATATTCGTATTTCTACCTATTGGCTAGAGTATGTTGATAATATTGATATACTCCCATATATATATATATACATATATCACATATATTAGGATAGATTATATATATCATTATGTGAAAAATTAGCATTGGATTATATAATGAGCATATGTTATATTTTCTATATATTGTATTCTAGACTTTTGGTTCTTGATGTATTAAATAATATGCATTATAACAAATATTTTATTTTTTTGCATGTAAGGCTCGATTAAATAGCTCGATTAACTGTTCGCGAATAGGTTCACGAACATGTTCGTTTAACAAGCTCGCGAACATGTTCGATTAACAAGCTCGCGAACATGTTCGTGAACAAACGAATCCGAACCTGTTCGCGAGCCTGACGAGCCGAACACCCCCAGGCTTGAGCTCGGCTCGATAAAGTTATCGAGCTCGAAATCGGGCTCGAGCTCGGCTCGTTTGCTTATCGAATCGAGTTTCGAACGAGCTTTTTCCGAGCCGATCCCCGAATAGCTCGCGAATAGCTTGGCTCATTTACACCCCTAGCCCTAGACAGGTTCAGAGAGCTCCAGCAGCAGTGCCCGCACCATCAAATTGTGCCAGAACTCCTTTGGCAGTTTTTGTACAATGGGTTGCAGTACACTTATCAGTTCATGGTGGATACAGTAGCTGGGGGAAATATATCTGAGAAGACGGCTGAGGAGGCAATAGAGATTTTTGAGACTCTAGCCACTAATTCGCAGCAGAAAACCTCACGGACTAAGAGAGTGGAAGTCCGAGAGATTGGAGTGAGCTCAGACCTCAAGAAGCAGATGGCCGATATGATGCGAGAGCTCCAAGAGTTGAAGATGAGTAAGCCTCCAGCAGTGGCGAAGCACGAGTCCACACCTGAGTCGTGCCCGATTTGCGGTGATCTCACTCATAATGAGGATCAGTGCACCAGGATGGCGGAGATGACTTATGAAGGAGAGGCGGAAGTCTATGCTGCACAAGGCTTCCCGCCACGCCCGCCATTTGAGCAACATCCAGTCCAGCAGACTTCGGGATGGAGAGCTCAGAATAGTTCTACGTGGAAGGGGTCGAGTCATGGGCAAGGATCGAACTTTCCTGCTCGACAAGCATCTCCACAACAGTACTACCCACCTCAGCATGAGTATTATCCACCACATCAGTCATATTACCCATCTTAGCCAGGGTATTATCCACCTCCACCGCATTATCAGCAGCCACCGCCTCATTATCAACAGCTACCCCAGCCGCCGCTACCTCAGTTCCAGCCACAGTTCCCATCTGCACCACGACCGGCTCAGCCTAAATCGTCTCTAGAGGACAGTCTTGCAGCTTTCATGCAGGAGAGAAAACTAGCTCGAGAGGCTCAAGAGGCTACTATCAAACTCCTCGAGTCAAGTCGGGCAAATCTCTGGAGCTATGAATCAGGTGCAGCAACAGCTACATACAGGAAGGATACCGGGACAGGGACATTCGCCACATTAGGTGCAAGCTATTACTGTTCTACGTAGTGGCAAGCACGTGGATAACAAAGTGGAGCCCCCGGAAGCTGAGGAAGACAAAGTGGAGGAGGAGAAAGAGAAAGAAAAGGAGATGAAACCAGAGCAGCCAACTATTCAGTTGCACAAGACGGTCAATCCGTATAAGCCACTAATTCCCTTCCAGAGCAGACTGAGGAATGAGCAGCTGGAACAACAATTCAAGAACTTCTACAAAATGTTTTCTCAAGTGCGTGTGAATCTGCCCCTATTGAAGGTCATTCGAAATGTTCCATCCTACCTCAAGTTCTTCAAGGAGATTGCCTCCAAGAAGAGAATATTTGCTGATGACGAGTCCGTGATGGTGTCCGAGGTAGCCAGCTCTATCATGCAGCAGCCTCTTCCACAAAAGCTGCAAGATCCAGGTAGTTTCGTCATCCCCATCGCTCTAGGGAATGGTAAGACCGTGACAGGTATGCTCGATTTAGGTGCTGGTATCAATCTCATGCCTTACTCAATTTTTAAAGAATTAGAGTTAGGAGAGTTGAAACCCACTCGCATGAGTTTGCAGGTAGGCTCCGACATACGGTTCGCCCGCGCGATACCAGACTTGACGACAACATCCTCATTGGCCCAATACCTAAGCCAACCCTCCCAATACCGTATCCCCGCTCTCTCGAACCATTTCTCGTACACCACTGCGTCGGTGAGAGCGGGGTTTAGGGTTCATTCCTTTCTTTTTAAAGCTCAGCATTTTTGAAATTCAGTTGGGTTCATTCCTTTCTTTTTAATATTTAATCGGTTGACGTCTGTCTCTAAACAGTTTGTCCAACCCTCGCTTAAGTTATCATGAGAGATGATGGACCCACATGATTACATTTTGAGGTTTTATATGTTGAGGACATATAGTAAGTGCTAACATTAGGTATGTATATGGTAACGTGGGTTGTCTCCATGTTACCGTATGCCATTTCGAAGAAGGGATAAAGTTTAGAATGGGGTTCCTTATGATGAAAGTGAGGTTACGCTTATGCCGCCACCTCAGAGAACGGCCATCCTTCAGTGGATGTGCTACCCAGTGATGCAGAACTATGAGTCAAAGTTCTGAAAATGATTAGAGTGATATCTTCTCGCAGTTAGAGAGATACACTAAGTTATGATATAATATTCATCGATTAAGGGGCTTGACGGGATTCGTTCCGGAGCATAAATGTAATAAAAGAATCAAGGAAGCTCAGAAGAGACAGAAGTCTTATGCTGACACTCGTAGAACCGAGCTATAATTTGGAATAGGAGATAAGGTTTTCTTAAAGGTATCTACTACTAAGGGAATAATCCGATTTGGTGTTAAAGGAAAACTGAGACCCCGTTTTATTGGACAGTACGAAATTCTGGAAAGAATAGGCCCAGTGGCGTATAGACTAGCACTACCACCGAGTTTTGGAAACATTCACAACGTTTTCCATGTGTCGCAACTCAGAAAATACGTGTTTGACCCGAAGCACGTTATCTATCAGGAAGAGATGATTTTGCAACCGGACCTGACTTATGAAGAAAGACCCGAAGCTATAATAGATCAGAAAGTACAAGAACTTAGAAATAAGTAAATCAAATTGGTTAAAGTGCTATGGAAACATCACGGACAAGAAGAAGCTACTTGGGAGCTTGAGGATAAGATGAGAGAAAAATATCCCGAACTATTTAGTTAGAACGTACAAATTTCGGGACGAAATTTTTATTTAGAAGGGGAGGATGTAATGACCCGTAAAAGGGCAAGAAGAAGCTACTTGGGAGCTTGAAACTAGTCTTTTATTTGTGATCAACCTGTTTTGATCTTAGCATTAATTACTGTTCAAATGTGAATGGAACAGATAGATTATAAATCACTATCTTTTCATTCTTCATTTACTGTCCTTAGAGAAAGAAAAGACAGCAGCGAGCTGTGAAGTCACAATAGCAAGCTGTGTGAAGAAAGCAGCGAGTGATCAAAAGCTAGACTTCAAAAAGGTAGTGCTCAAACTAAGGGTTCAACAGCGAGTGGATCGAACAGCGAGCTGCTTATCTACAGCTATATGGAGAAAACAAGTCAGCAGCGAGCTGTGTGGAGATCGACAGATAGAAGTCAAAACAGCTGATCTCATGATTTCAAAGAAGATGAAGTACAACTGTTATACGACTACTAGCTGCATAAAAGCCAACAGCTAGACAGTTTATGAAATCAACAGCAAGTGATGAAACAGCTAGTAATCAACAGCATGTGATCAACAGCTAGCTGTGTACGTCAAACATCTAAGGATCAAAAAGAGCATCTGTTCAAACAACAACGAGATGCTTTTACTATGTTATGGTGGACTGCCGACATACCTACATTTGTCACAAGTCAACCACTCAGTGTGTTGTCACATCAAGGGCATACTTTAAGGAATGGTGTACAAGAATTTCAAATATCTCTGTACGGTGAATCATTCCCAGTATGGCAATACATTGGGAAATCGCGTGATAGGTGGTAACAACTCTCATTTGGCCGCGCGTGCATCAACAACCCTGCCATGCATTTAATGCTGCCATTAATGCGTTGAAAATAGAGGTCATCGTCTCCAACGGATAGTTTCTTCATTGAGGCTATAAATACCACCTTCACTTCCAGAAAGAAGCACGGGAATTAAAAACAAAATCTGCTATTACTCTGCTCAAATTACTTCAAGCTCTCCATCGTTCAAAACACTCCACCACCGTCGAAGAATTCTCTCGAGTGTTTATTATTTCTTGAAGTAGTTATTTTCTGGAAATCTGTTTGTTCAAAAACAAAGTTAGGATCTAGTTTTGATCCAATTGGTTTTTTTTTCTTAGAAAGTAGTTTTCTATCTTTGAAAAGAAGAAGTGTAATCACAAGTATTTATCTAGTTTTGATAAAGTTTGTGGCTCGTACTCAACGAGTAAAAAGAAAGGAGACATTAGTTGATTTCGATCTAGTTTTGATCGAGCCGTGGACATAGGGAAGTTTATCCCGAACCACGTTAACTCTTGCGTTCTTTACTTTCTGTTTTACTTCATATTCATCTTCTTCAAAATTGCATTAAACTTGTTTATCTCTAATATATTGATTAAGAAAACGTTTTCAATAAAAGAGCATTAACCACCGAATTCCGCACACAACATTAATCAAGATTAACTTATTCAAGTTTCTCTTATTAATTGTTACTTTACACCTAAGGTATACTTGAGCTAAGTTGACTCTTCTTGACACGAAGAATCTTCTTGCTAATCCAAGCTTTCTTATATTCTAAGATTGCTTAAACCTTATTTATTAAAAACAAACACAAGAAAACCTAAAAAGTTGGAATTGGTGTATTCCCCGCCCCCCCCCTCCATACACCAAACTAGATCTTTCGGGACCAACATATATATATAAAAGCAAAACCATTTTGCCACCTTTTTTCCCATTTTGCCCTTCCTCTTTTATTTTATTTAGATTAGATTCTTTAACTATTCTTTTTTTTTCTCATATTATCAATAATTAATTTTATTTAATTCCATAATAAAATTATATTTATTATTTTATTAATTTATATATATTATGAAATAAACGTGTGTCTGCTCTTTTTATTATATTTACATTATTGTCTTTTGACTTCATATTTTAATTTTCTCTTTTATTAATATTATCAGTAATGAATTGTTTTAATTCAATTTATAAAATCATATTTCTTATTTTATTAATTTACATATTGTATATAATTAATATTTTTATTATATTTACCTTATTGTCTTGTAATGGCCCGTAAAATTTTTCCTACTAATTTTGTGTATAAGAAATCTGCTCGAGAAAATTTCATAATAAATGCTTAAGTTATCGGTTAGGTAATCGATATTGGTAACTTTTGTTTCATAATTGATAATTGTGCAAGCTAGACTATGAATAGTGAATAACTACATAATAGTAAATACTAATTATTAGATTTTAACATAGTTGGAATTTTGGTTAAATGGTTATCTTAGATAAGGAGTGGAAGAATTCTAATACTATACTTTAGTTGTTGATTAAGATTTAATTCGTTTAATCATTCTAAGTGTAGTTAAGAGGGATTATCTGATTAAGGTTTCGGAAATATAGAGATTTGGATAATTAAAGATTCCACTATACTTTATTAAGAGTTTGTCACTTATGTTTAATAAAGAGAAGAAACGCACACACGTGTTGTATGTAGTGTAAAGTGTAAGTAAAAGTGAAGCTTTTAAATAAAGGATGTACAGTAAGTTATATATGAAAATATCCACGCACAGTAGGAATGATATATATATATATGTATTGCTGTCAGAAGAAAAAAAGGGATGATCTTGAATTTATAAGCCAATACAATGAGGAACCATAACTACTACAGCTGTATTTCTAAGTCCTACCGTATAGACAAGAAATCAACTAGTAAATCATGGACATAAATGGCAGATCTAGCCACCTTCCAAAATCCTCTACACTTGAATGCAACCATAAGAAATGTTTCCCCAAGAAGAGAGGTAAGAGAGGGCTGACTGCAGGGAGAGCAGTAGCTGTTACCTCCCACCACTTTCCATCCGCCTTGCACCTGCAAAATAAGGAAGTTTATTAATCTAAAACTACCCCAAAGTCAAGAACTAGGACAGGCATAGAGTAAGAAATAGACTGTGAGATATGTAGGGAACTCAAGTATGTGTGTAGTCAAACCAAACTAAAGAACCACTGCGTTGCAAACCCAACCAAACACCCTCTTATATCTTACCTCACTACTGATTTTTTTCACTACCACTGAAGAACATACGTAGAAGCAATTATCCACCCCAGGAAAACCTCTCAGTCACCTCCATTTCCAGTTGAAAAGCAGTAAGACATTCCAGAGAAACACCTAAGCAAGCACCTAAAGCTCAGCGAAAGAGAAGCTCAGTCGATTTGCACCAGATTATCGTTAGACGAAGAAGCAAATTCAGGTAGGCTTTCTTTTATAAATAAAATTGTATGCGTTGTACCAAATTACTATTTTCGTCTCAGAAATTATTTGATTTAGAAACTTTATGAAGTATTGCATTGTCGAAAATATTTATATTTGGTATGATGCGTATCTGTTGAACAATTAATCGAATTCGGGCCTTTAAAGATTTTATCTTTTAAGGTTAGTGTACACCAGAACCGTGAGTCATCTTAGCGGGTTGGCCGGTTCAGTGTTCGCGGAAAGTGGCCACTTTCCCGACACACAGAATTACAGATATGTTTGATTACTCCAGAACTTAGACTGACCAGTCGAACTTTTAAGATCACAAAAGAATTTAGTGAACATAGGTTCTTTAGTGACAAAATCCCTATGTTGCACTGTGTTACGGCAATTGCAAATATATCCGTACGAATGTGATTTTGGCATGTGTTTACTGAGTACTTTCGTACTCAGCCTTGCATATATTTATAAATGTGCAGGTTAAGTCGTGATGACGAAGTGGAAGACTCAGCAGTGGTTTTTGTCAAACTCTTATTGTTTTACTCTCGGTGATTTATATGTCGTCATACATGTAAATCTAGATATTGATCCAGTTTCCGCTGCCAGACTTTTGTTTTAGATCCAAGAACTTTTTAGCTATCTATCTTGCTTTCGAACTATGTGATTCAGACTTGTACTTGTTTCGGTATTTTCTTGACGTTGTTTTAATTTCCTGATGACTTCAAACGTTAAGTTTTTGTTGATGTATGGGACTTCGGTCTCACAACTCTATCCGAATCCTCCTCTTTGATGTACGTTTCACGTTATATCCGTTTATCAATGCTTTCGTTTCATCTTCCTTATCCGTATTTCCTATTTGGTCACGTTTTCCTCGATTTTACTTAGAGAAGTGAAATGGGGACGTGACATGTCTTTTCACTTCTCATTTTTATTTTTCTTAAGCAATGACATTACAAATGAATAAAAATGTGTATACAAATATAGTTATATCTATATTTCTTATTTTTTCTTTTATTCAAATTATCAATAATTAATTTTTTTATAATACATTTAAAGTTTTATTTATTATTTTATAATTAATGAAAAATATGTATATTTTTAGTTTATTTATTTTATTGTCTTTTCATTTCTTCATTTTATTTTATCTTAAATTATGACACAATAAATGAATAAAAAAAAATTCAAATATAGTTATATTTATTATTTTTTAAGTTTTTTTTTCATATCATCAATAATTAATTTTCTTTAATTTCATTTATAAAATTATATTTATTATTTTGATTTTAAATATATAATTTATTATCATTAAATATAAATTATTATTATATATAGTTAATTAGAAATAATACAAATTAATAAATTCATTAAAGAGATAATAATTAGGTAGTGGGTAAATGAATAGTCTCAATAAATCATTAAATAAATTTGTATTAAATAAACCATTATAAACTTAATAAAATGTAAATAAGAAATATATTTCACATATGTGCAAAAAAAAAACTAATTAAATATTTTGAAGTCAAATTGCAACTTAAAAAAATTAGAGAATACGCACCATAAATTAATTAGGTAATCTTCAAATCGAATAATATGTAATAAACAATTTTTTATGTTTTTGTTACATTAAAAAGAGAAACTAATACTCATTTCGTTTTTTAAAAAGATACATCTTTTGCAATTTTATTACGTTCCACATAAACATGCACTTTCTATTTTTGGATATGGTTTAAAGTTTAATACTCCCTCCATCCACGAAAGTGTTTAACGAATTTCCTTTTCGGGCCGTCCACAAAAGTGTTTAACACTTAAAAGTTTATATTTTGGGACTCAACCTCCACTCACAACACACCTTTAAGTGAGACCCAATCTCCACTAACATCACACATTTCTAACTTCACTCATTATACTTCTTACACACTAAACACTAAGTCAACATCTTTTATTAAAACCCGTGTAAGTCAAAATGTTAAAATCTTTGGTGGACGGAGCGAGTAACACTTTTTTGTGGGTCTCAATTTCCATTACCATTCAAATCAATTATATTTTAACATTTAATAACACATTTTTGTGGGTCCTAACACACTATCATTCAAATTAACTATATTTTAATACTTAATAACATTTTTTGTGAGTCTCAGTTTTTAATACCACTCAATTCAACTACATTTTGTTAAAATTTGTATCGCATCAAAGATTCAAATGGTACATGTTTTTATAAAACGGATGGAGTATATAATAACCTATTTACAATCTTTAAAAATATAATATGTAGGCTTAATACTTATCATATATAATAAAATAACTTTTATTTGGATTGTTTCATTTTATTAAACATTATTAAAATTATCTATATTTTAAAATAATGAAATTATATACTACAAAAGTAATTTCCCGTGCAACTGCACGGGTAAAAATACTAGTTATATTTAAAATAACATGGACATTAATACGCGTACATAAATAATATAATTAAATAGACTGATCCGCGGGTTAAATCTGGACATGATCCAAATCTTACAAATATGAACTACAGACTCGATACTCAAAAAATTTAAAAACTCCAAATTCGATTTAAATCCGTTAAATCCAAAATTTGAAAAGACTCAAATGCTAAAAAATAAATTTAAATCTACATATTTAAACCGGATTCAAGATAGATTAAATTAACCCGACCCGTTTGATAACTATCCATGTGCATGTGCTATTTTCTTCACTTGGAACCATACTTTTATTACCACCGATCAACTTTGAGTAAGAATTGCACCAACCTATTTGTTTAACCATTACGCTAATCAATGCAATGATCTCAAATCTCAATCTATTAAAAGACATGCACGTGCACATGTGTGTTTGTGTATGTACCCTCCAATTTTTACACTTACTTGAGATATTATCATATACCATCTAAAAATATTTAAATTTTGAAATAAATGAGTTCTAAAGTATACATGTTCACAATTGGGGACTATTGTTTTGAATGAATTAGCAATTATGTTTCAATGATCGATTTCTACTAACTTTTGTTTTCTTGATATGTGTTTGGTACGTTTTTGTCGTGTTTTTACACGTGTTTTCAAGTCGCATTTTGTAGTATTTTAGTTAATTTTATTTAGTATTTTGTTCGTTATTACGTCGGGTGTCGAATTTGTGCTGTAGGTTGCTTAGTGTTGAAAAGAGTTGCGAAATGGAGTCGTGGAGTGCAACTTGAGGTGAGGAAGCGTAACGGACGAATCGAGTACGAGTCGAGGGTGCGAAAAAGACCCGAAACGCGACACGGGGAAGCACGAGCCACCCCGCGAGCGCTGAACATGCAGCGCCCGCTGGAGTGGCTGCGCGGAGAAGGCATAACCAGGGGTCCAGCGCCCGTTGGGTGCACGATGCTGCAGCAAACAGACATCATAGCCCAGCAACCACTGGACCCAACAGCTGCTGGGACCTGAATGCTACAGCAAACAAAGAGCATAGCCTAGCGACCGCTGGATCCCCAGCAGTCGTTGCACTCGATTTTAGATCACGTTTTAGGCTATTTAAACACGGGATTTCACGTGTTATTTACATTTCCGCCCCCCCCCCCCCCCTTCATCTTAGAACCCACTTTTATTATTTGATTTCTGTAATTTTGCCTCGGGACGAAGGATTGAGGGTGAGTTTGAGGCTCAATCCAAGATTTAATCTAGTAAGTATGTTTTAATTTTAATTTTTGATTGTTCTATGGATTGATTGTTGTTTCAACTTATTTTAAACTATCAGTACGTGGCATTGTTTAGACCAGACCCACTGTCCGATAAAGGGACTCAGTATCAGGCACGAGGAATATTTCCAGCCAATATACTTCCAATTTATTGTATTAAATTGCTCGCAAGAGTACGAGTTCGTTATAGATTAATAAGTTGACCCTAAGTCGTATTCTCAAGGAAGGCTAAGCAGGGCTTTATCTATGTTGCAGAACATAAAACAATTAAAAGAAGAAGTTTTGATGTTTTAACTAATCTAATTAATTTATCTAGGCGAATGAGATTGAAGAATTTAAAATACGAATTACCTAGGCAAGAATTAAGAAAGCAATTAAACCCTAGATCTAAGAATGAAGAATTGAAGAAACAAAATTTAAACAAGCCTTGAATTGATTAATTAACATAATTGAAAAGGTTTGGATAAAGAATTAGAAATTAATCAAAAGCAGAACAAGAAGAAAATAATTTATAAAGCATTAAAGAAAATAATAAAAGAACTCACTGATTGAAAGGAAAAATAATGCATTAAGAACTCCGAGTTTGAATCACGAACGAATCCACAACGAAATTGAAGAACGAACAAGAAATAAAAATCTAGACTAAAGTGTTTTCTCTCGTGGTCTAAACCCTAGACTAGAAGTACAAAAACGTGAAGGAAAAGTCGTCCCCTTCTGCATCGCGGTGGAGGTTTAAATAGAAGAAAAAAAATCCACCTGGCCAGCGCCCGCTACCCCAAGTTCTGTGAAGAAGGGTAGCGAGCGCTAGGAGGTAGCGCTCGCTACCCCAACGTTCTGGTGCTTTGGAATTCCTAGGGGCCAGCGGTCGCTAGGGGGCTAGCGATAGCTAGCCCCAAGTTTTGTCTTTGGAGAATTTCATGGGCTAGCGATCGCTAGCCCCCAGTTCTGCCTGCACACGTCCTTCATCCTAGCGAGCGCTAGGGTCTAGCGCTCTCTAGGTCCATCTTCGGTCAAAGTGCACATTTTGCCATTTTCTTCGTCTTTTGGTCTCGTTTCTCTAATCGAACCCTTGGAAGTCATTTTTTTGTTGATTCTCACCTACAATGTAGCATAAGGAAGACCAAAGCATCAACTTGAACAATAAAACTAAGCATTTGAAGACCAAAAGCGTATTAGAAACGATACCAAAAACATATAAAACAATTGTCTTACTCTACATATGGTTTAGAATCTCTTGATTAATTATTGATTGTTCTTGATTCATGCTTTATTGCTTAAACTTGTGAAATAATTGAATGCTTGATGACCATTTAATTCCCTTTTTATTCTAGATGAGATTGAGAAATAATTCTAGAATTTGACCTAGGGTTTAATCAAACAATAATTCCAAATCAGAAATGTAGGAATTATATTCGTTGTTATTTGTGATTTTTCTATTATATAATTCAAATACGTGAGTTAGAATTACCGCATAGTTATTGAATATGCGAGTTATGTGATTAAGCAACTCTAGGAAATCATTTATATATGTGAATCATTGTTTTTAATTAAGAAATTCTTGTTAGGGTGATATAATACGTGAGTCGTGATTGTTGTCTGTTTACAAATACGTAAGTTATTAACTAGGAAAACTTTTAAAAAGCCCTTAATGAACGAACACTTGCATGAGTATAGAAACATGATTTAATTGATTATAGATTTTCTAAACTCTAGGCCCCCAAATCCGAAATCCTGCCATTTTATTATGCTTGTTTATTTATTTTATTTTGTGTTTCTTTCGCTTATTCTTGATTAGAGTGTTTAGAATTTTTTTTCATCTATTTTAATAAAACTGAATTAAAATCGCTCCGCTAAACTTTCTATCGAGATTCGACCGGGGTTAGCTTTTCACGTATAATTGACCTCGTATATTTGCGAGAACCTAGAGTGTACATTTTAGGTTAAACAACATCTCGATAGAGGTGTTCAAAAGAATTATAATCACTGTAACCAAATCCTACCTGAATTAGAACCGGCGATTTCAAGAATTGTAATCGTATTCAACGGTTCGATTTTTCAAATAATAATACTATAAGGGACGATTTGATTTCGGTTCTAAAGGTTCGAAACTGTGAATTGACGGTTACGAACCATTGACTCCTCCACATTTAAAAAAATAATTATACTTCTAATTCAATTTTATCTCTTATATTATATAGAAGTATAAATTTATATTTTAATTTGTATATTTATATTAGAATTGAAGCTTCTAAATCGGAACCAGGAGTTTGGAACTGAAACTGTACTCTTAAACAGTTATGGTTTCGAATCGTGAACGGTTGTACCCACAGTTTGATAACTATTTTGAAATAATATAACTGTGAACTGACAGTTCAATTACTGTTATAACCATAAATATAATCGTAACCGTGAATACTTCTGCATAACATAATGATATGTGTTTTCTTTAATTCGATTGTAAAATTTAAAAAACAAAAATGGCGTCACTTGTGTGTATGAATGCCCCGGTAGTTAAATAATTAATCCAAAATCTTGGATTTTCAACCATGATTCAAGTTAAATAAATATATCTTACTATTTAAAATTGTCATGCATTATAATTTATATTTATCTTCGACGGTGGTATAAGTTGAATTTTGTGAATAACCAACCTAAAATGTGTACACTTTAGGTTCTCGCAAATATACGAGGTCAAATGTGAATAACCCCAGTCGAATTTCGATGGAAAGCTTAACATGGCGATTTAATCCTAAGTGTTATTAAAAACAAATAAATATAAAATCATAAACACTCTAAACCAATAATAAGCAGGAGAAATAAGAAATAAAATAAATAAACAAAATAATGAAAAAGTGGGATTCCGGATTTAAGGGCCTAGAGTTAAGAAAATTTAAAATCAATTAAATCATGCTCCTAAACTCATGCTATTTTTCGTTCATTAAGGGCTTATTAATAGTTAGTCTAATTGATTATATACGTATTCTTAATTAGACAGTAATCACAACTCACGTATTAGATTACCCTAAGAAAAATTTCTTAATCAAGAACAATGATTCGCAATTAATAAATCAATTCCTAGAGTTGCTTAATCATCTAACTACGTATTCGATAATTAAGCGGTAATTCTAACTCACGTATTTGAATTACACAATAGAAAAATCACAATTAACAAAGAATATAATTCCTACGTTTCCGATTTGAAATTATTGATGATTAAACCCTAGGTCAAATTCTAGATTTTATTTCTCAATCACATCTAGAATACAAAGGTAATTAAATGGTGATCAAACATTCAATTCGATTACACACAAGTTTAATCAATAAAGTATGAATCAAGAACAATCAATAATTAATCAAGAAATCCATAAAACTAGGTAGATAAAAACAAATCAATCTATTCAATATTAAAAAATAAGAGACACTTACTAAGAATAAATCTTGGATTGAGCGTTAATCTCACCCTCAATCCTTCGTCCCGATGCGAAATTACAATGAAAATTAAATAATCTAAATGTTCTAGGGTTTGAAAGAGAGAAAATATGAAAGAGGGGTTGAAAATACGCCCAAAAACGGGCTTTAAATAGCATAAAACGCGTTCAAAAATCACTCCCAGTGCCCGCGGAGGGTCCAGCGGGCGCTGGGCTAGCATTTCTATCCCAGCCGAGTCTCAGGTCCAGCCGGCGCTGGGGTCCAGCGGCCGCTGGCCCCTTTGTGCTGGCCCTCGCGCGCAATGATTTTGTTTCAGCCCGTTCTCCTTCGTTTGAACTCCGATTTTGGATCCGTTTGAGGCTATGGACTCCTATCGAGATGAACTTTAATCCTATGTTATCCAAGCTTTATTATTATAACTCAATTTTGCGCCAATTTTCACACCAAACAACTTACATGCAATTATGAAAATCAGGCATAAATACGAACCTAAAAATATATCAAAATGAACCTAAAGTTATGAAATGTGACTCGAAAGGTCATGTAAAAACACGACAAAAACACACCAAACAACCATACAAGAAATCAGATAAAGAAAGCCATGGATTGTGTAGTTGAGAGAACAAGTTTCACATAAAGATTTTGAGAAAAGAAATGTTAACAAAAATATGAGATTAACAGGAAATGAAGAGATAAGAGCAACAATATTTGAAGAAAAGAAATCATATTATATTGAGGAAGAAAAATTGAACCGACAACACTTGACTTATATGCTATTTATAAAGCTAAACAACCAGCTATCTTGTTCATGAAGCTATGCAGTTAACAACTTACTAATCTAATTGAAACTCCTAATAATCTCACAACTTGAATATTCATGAATCTTCTTGTAACTTCACGTAGCATCATTTAGTTGATTTTGAACCTTCTAGTTGTTATTTCCTTGCGAACTTACTTGATTTTACATTTTCAACAGTATAACTTACTAAATAAAATTATCATACCTTATACTTCCTCCGTCCCATTATTTCTGAATTGATTTGACCAAAACTGTGAGAGTTTTTTGGTCAAACCAGACCAGAAATAATGGGACAGAGGGAGTATCTTATATTTATCTTTGATATGAAAATTTACATACCGTTACTTTACTATACTTTTTGTTATCTTAGTTCAATATATTTTACTTTCAGTATGACATTTTTACATACTAATATATTACATTCCTTTTGATATACTTTACCTTTGGTATGATTTTTTTTCATGGTACTACCAAAAATTTATTTATATAAAATTTGTGTACTAAAAAATATATTGAGGAACCAACAATTTACGGTTTCAAATCTTTAAAACCGAAATCGAACCATCTCCTACACAATTTCGATTTAGAATTGAACTGTAAATTATTATTACGATTTTCAAAACGACTAGGTATTGCACCCGTGCTATGCACGGGTTTATAATCTATTTATAAATAATTTATAATATAGATACTTAAAGAAATCAAAAATATTGTAATCCAATTTTATTTGATGGTTTTAAAACCGTAATCAATAGTACTCTTCTCAATTGTCATTATGCTGGGGACAATTCGGTTACAGTTTCAAAATTTGAGAACAGAATCAACGATTTGATACAATAACTTTGATTTATTTTATCTCATTCAATTTCTTATTTTATAAAGAGTCGTTTTTTATTAATTTATAACAACACATTAAAATTAAAAAATAAGATAATATTACATAACTATTTAAACATATGTGTATATTGATAAAAATTCATAATAAATATATTTGAACTCATTATTATTTGTCGTTATATTTTGTTGTGAAATTCTAATTTTTTTTATATAATAATAAATATTTGACATAATTTTATGTAACAGCGAATTAATAGAGCTGGTAAATTAATAGAACTCCTAAATGGAATGACCATTTTTTTTTTAAATGGAATGACCATTTGTTTTCCATTCTATGTTTCACTATTAAATTTAGTATTTAATTAATATTTATAATAATACATTAAAATTAATATTTAAAAAAAAAAAACTATACTCCTTTCGTACCACTTATTTAAATTCATTTACTTTTCACATTGATATTAATATTTAGTTGTAATATTTTTTGAAGAACATGGTTTGTGCTTTATAATTTGCTAAATAAAGAAATGTGTCTAAATAAGTGAGACAGCTCAAAAAGGAAAATGTGTTTAAATAAGTGAGACAAAATCAATATATGTTAGTTATCAACAATACAAATTGATTATAATTATTAGTATTAAATATTAAAAACAATTATATACATTGATCAAATATGACAAGTTTTTAGTATTAAATAAAAGATTAAACTTAGATGTAAGAAAATAAAATTAGGAAAACATATTAGATAACATTGAAATTTTATAGTAAAATAGATTGAGACACTATGTCTAATTTATCTTCATGCATAATATTAAAACATATTATAAAGAGTATTCAACTTTATAATTAGGAACATTATAATTTAGTAAAATATATTATATGTATAAGAATATGTATACATATAATTATTTTCAATTTACTAATGTGTTATAATTTTTTATATTAAATTTATATTTTATATAACATATATCAAATTAAATGTATTGTCGAAATCTTTAATTTATATGCATAATATTGCAAATATTTTTACGAAGAAAATAAATAATTTTAGGAGAAATGTGTTATAGGAGAGAGAAAATAATCTATAAAGTTTTAACAATTAATAAGCTAAACGCTAAACATAAACCAGATTCAGTTGTACATGTATATTATGATTTGTTCAATGCTCAAGTTATCTTGTTGCTCTATTGGTTCATAGTATAGCCTTTCTCATGAAAGGTATAGAGATTGAATTCTGTTAATGTTTTATTTTTAAATTTAATAGTTGTAGTATTATATTTGCCATTAAAATTGAAGTTATTTACAAAATTTGCACTCAAATTGATTTCAATTGGAATGCTTCATGTTTTATTTATATATAGATTAATTTCGGTTCAATTACAACAATTAAATCCCAAGACATCAAATCAAATCAAATCAAATGTTAGGAAAACTATATTTTCATAATGTTAAAACTTGAAATTCAAATATTTTTGCATTTGCCAACACTTTTTTCTGCTTTCTTCGATCAATTATGGAAGTGTTTGTTCTTAAAAAAATTGACTTCGTCTAATACTCCTTCCTTCTGTCCATAAATTTTGTTGTAAGACTTAGAGGTAGAAGAGATGTAGATCGACGGTTAGGTTGATGGTCACCTGATGAAAGTGAAATGGCTTGGATAGGTAGGTGACTTGGTCAGTCTAGTAGTGTTGGCGATCTGATCTTGGATTAATAATCTAATTATCGACCTGATCCCAAACATGTCAGTCTGGACAATGAACTGTCCATTTGGGGCACACCATGTGAATAGGTCATCTCAAATTGTGGAAGACAAATCAGTGATTGCAAGACCAACCTGCCAAGTTCGTGAAGCATATCGATGCAGTGCCTTGATGCATACAGTTGCCTGGTGCAAAGAAGATGCGATAGACATGCCCTGCTAAAACTACCTGCTACTCCAACATTTAGACGTTTTTTGGATGTTTTACTTCTAGGTTTTGGGCCTCTCATGTATGGTCTAAAACAATGGGCTTTGTACTAATGTTAGCATTTATGTCTATAAATCTTGTAGGTACAAAACACAACATATTTGTAAATCAGCGGCGTGAGATATAGTGTAACAAAATCGTAGCCGTTTTCTATGTAATTTCTATTGTTCTTCGTGAATAAGATTTCTTCTTCGAAAGTAGACGTAGTCGATACACCATAGGCGAATCACTATAAATCTCGTGTGCATTTTTGTGTTTTATTTATTGTTCTTCACATTTGGATACTCGTCATGAATTGAATTAGAATCAAATTTCTTTAGGCCGGTTACCGGTATCCCAAAAACTAGCTGTCAATGCATTCCTACGAGTCTGCATTTCTTTCTTCGGACCCCTCTCGTCGTGCCAGGGAAGCCATTGGTACCACTTCTACAAGTATTGACACTATGAACGCGAACAGTGCTTCTCTTACCCCGATCAGTACTTATAGCAAATTTATTATTCATTTTGCATTTTGGTTCATCCATGAATATATTGTTTGATTCATTTTTTTTTGGTAAAAGAACCCATATACTTAACACTAGATGTGACAAAAGTAGCGAGCCGGGCCCGCCCGGCCCATCGGGCTTTCAATAATTATGATGCCCGTCTAGGCCTGTCCAAATATTTTCGGGCTTCAAAATGTAAGGCCCAACCCAATCCCGGGCGGGCGGGCTTTTTCGTGGGCGGGCTCAAAGTCAATTTATTTAAAATAAAAAGATTTTTTTAAAAAAAAAATTGATATTTACACCATAAAATTAAACTATACAATTAATATATTTAAATATTAATAAAATTATGAATAAATAATTGAAAAATATAAAATATAAAAATCACAAGATCATAATTTAAATTATATAACAATCCTAAAATAAACAATTAAAACTTTAAAAGTCTTTTATTCAATTTCTATCAAAGTTATAAAAAATATAAATATTACAATGATATTTAAATTAAATAAAAATTGTAAAAAAATAGTATTTTATCCTATATTATCGGGCAGACTTTTTAGCCCAAAAACCCTGGGCTTTTTAGCCCAAAGCCCATCGGGCTTAAGGCTATTTAAGGCCGGACTTTTTAGGCCCATTTTTTTCGGGCCTCCTTTTCCCAAGCCTAAACCCGCCTAAACTCCGGGCTTTTGGACGGGCCTATG
Source organism: Leonotis leonurus (assembly GCA_026898415.1). Classification (NCBI taxonomy): domain Eukaryota; kingdom Viridiplantae; phylum Streptophyta; class Magnoliopsida; order Lamiales; family Lamiaceae; genus Leonotis; species Leonotis leonurus. Next base: position 1,991,079 of record JAPKLX010000013.1, read on the forward strand.
AGTTTGGGCCGTTTTTGCCAGCTCTACTTAACACACACAACTTAGATGGCTAAGCTAGCTTATAAGCTCTTGCAATAAAATAGCTTATAAGATATTATACTTTAAAAATTTATAAGTTGTCAATGTGTTTGGATAAATGAGTGTGAGTAAAATTATTTTTGCGTGTTAAGTGAAAGTTAATAAGAAAATGATGGAGGGAGCTGTATGTCTCTAATATTTTATTTAATTATTATATATTTAAATAGTTTTATCAAATAATTATAACTTTGATCCATAAATGTATTGTAATAATGTTTATCTAATTTTAAAATGCACAAAGTTTAGAATAGAACAATTGTGACAGACGCTGGTAGTGAAACATATGAAATAGCAGTGGAGGAGTGATAAAAATGTGCATTCTATGTTAATGTACGTCAAGTGTAGTCTCAATCATTGATAAGCCTCTAATGTTTAATTGTTTTTGACCATTGACCATTTGAGTCCCAATCCCCACACACGCTCTCGTTTGGTGTGGTCCAACTCCAACTCTCACTCACATTCTTGTTCCAAAAATCATAATTATATATGTGGCATTTGGATTGGTGTTGCTTTCTTTCATGTTACAATGACTTTAATAAACTTAATGAAGAAGGCAGTGGCAGTGGATTCTAAAGCACACACTCACATCACATATAGTTGAAGGGAGAGTGAGTAGTGAGTCTGTATTCGAGCAAGCCTTTAATTAACCAACATCAAGTTGTTATAACAGCGTCTGATACTAATGTAGAAAGCTATAAGTTGACGACCATCTTTATATATATAGTCCAATTGTTGTGTTTGTTGTTAAGAGGACAAGTCAAGTCTCACCATTTTTATACACTAGAAATTTTATTGCGCAAATTTGCCTAATAAACATGAAAGATGCCAAAACAACTTCAAGTTGAATCTAGTTATCCCAAAAATATAAAATTATTATTAATAATATTAATTTTCTAATTATTTATATTATAAAAAAATCAGGTCATTATCTGAAAAAATTGTGTCATTCACGAGATCATCTTGGGTTTGGATTTGACCGATTTGGATCAAGTTCATCTTGTAATTTGACATTTTCTAAACAGATCGAGGTTGAATTGGATCTTAACAAATCAGGTTGTAATCGTGTCGACCAAAACCCGATCATGTAGAGTTGTAGACATCCCTATGTATAAATATGCTGTAAAAAAACACATCAGCAGTAAGTAATAAAAATAGTGCCTTCAATATTATTATTGCAAAGTCGAGTAATTGGGACCAATTTTCAGTCTAAAGACACTGACTAGAAACTTAATAAAACACCACAAATTCACTGCTTAATAACACGTTCTATGACCCATCAAATGGGACATTCGTACATCTTCAAGCTTATCAACAAAGTCATCATTAATTGCATTAGAAATTGGGCCATCCACACTTTTGCATAAATATCCAAGCAATTGCAACAAAGTTTACTGTTTACACGTACAATCCATGATGCATATTTTCTCCCCTTTCCCTCTTAAAAAAAGAACAACCATTAATTTACAACTATATGATAAACAAGCAATCCCTAGTATGCTGCACTTTTGGACATCTTTTAATAAGAACAAGCAAGGCTGCTTAGCTTTGAGGAAGAAGTGGATCCTTTGGTCCCCTTCCCCCCACCTTCTCCTTGTCTTATCATTTTGTTGTCATGACTCATGACCACCTTTTTCATATGCTACCATTTTCATCATATCACCACAAACACAAGAGACCGAGCGAGGGCGGTGGTGGTGGGGCTACTCTTTTTCTTGATTTTGCTGATTGGGTTCTAACAAGACTGACCATGGTTTACTATCTGTAGTCTCCAAGGTTTTGGTTTCTTGCTAATTTCTATTTTATCTATGTATCTTATTCGAGCATAATCGGGAGATAGAAAGAGACCTAATTCTCCTATCTTTTTTTCCGCTATGTATGAGTCATTCATTGTTTTCAGCTAGACTTTCCTATGGCCAACCCACTCGATTTCGGATCAATCCTGACTGGTCACTTGCTTGGGCCACTAATGAATTGGGTTACCCGATCATATTCAATTTTTCAGTCTCAATTGACAACCCTAATGAAAACAAATATCGTAACTCATTTTCACATACGGCTACCCTACCTGCTACACAATGATGTAACCAACATATTCCCCATCAATTAATATGGTGCAATGAAACCCTATCAACATTATTAAAGTGATCCTCAAAAGGGAAAAAAAAAGAAGTAATCTAGTAACTGTGTTAGCTTCAAACTTGACAAAAATAATCTCTTCTAAGTAATTACCCTTCAAGTTATAGGAAAGTCACATCAAGATGCATACCAGGTCCACTCATGCCTACAAGAACAATTGACTAGATTAAGTGAAGCATAACTTTCAGTATCACACCAAATTTATGATCTGGATTAAAGATAGACATCACAGCAACTTAAGACCAATGGATTTATGAATTATGTTGATATTTATATGTGCGGTGGAATATCAAATTTTCCATTTTGGGAAAGAAGACTAATTAGTTGGGATAGCACAACAAGAAATACAAAACTATTATGGTAAATTGGAATGGGCGGAGTAGCCTTTAAACATCCAAGTAAATCACCAAATTATCCATACAATCATCAATCGTTTCAACTTTCAACTTTAAAGATCACCAAAGAATCCAATAACCAACAAATAAAAAGTTTCAACATTCAAAAGTTTGAATATGCAGATGCAGTAGTTTCTTAACCTTAAATCTACCAGAGAAGGTTTTGGGTCATATCATACATGCAGTTTCCTTTCTTTTACCAAACAGGCAGTGATAAAATGGCCCAAATGAAGCAACAGTTATTAATTATAAAGATCATGTTCTCTGCTATCCAAGGTTACTCCTCATTCCAAAAATTTAATTCATGTAAATCCGCCTAAGAATTAACAAAAATATGCATCTATATCATTGAAACGCACATATCAGTTACACCACAATCCACGATTTAAGTCAAATTAAAAATAGATGTGCGATACCGAGCAAGAGGTAGTTGCAATGGGTTCGACCAAGGACCATGCACCGATCCACGAATTGCTGAAGAGAGAAACGTTATGGTCTATCCATCTTCTACAGCAAAGAATTCTGCGTCTTGAATAATTTCTTCAGACTAATTGAGATATCTATGCCTATGCACCAAACAAAGTAGTTTAAGATAAAAATTGATTGTGAAAGCAAAATCATGAGTAAAACTAATCCCAGGCTGCATAAACCAATAAAATAAACTAAAAATAAAATAAAAAAACAAAGACAAGGCAAGGAAGAGTGGCGCTGAATGCTATTAGGGCTGTAAATGACAAGAACTACTCGCGAGCTATTTGAGACTCAGTTTGAAAAAAATTCGTTCAGAGCTCGACTTGGTAGTAAACGAGCCGAGCTCAAGCCCGAACTGAGCTACTCATGAACATGTTCGAGTTTGTTTATTTACGAATATGTTATTGAGCTTGTTCACGAGCCTTTAATCGAACATTTAGTCAAAGCTTAAGGTAAAATAACTAATTTTCTAAAAATAAAAATTTATACATGCTTGATTTCGAGTCCGAGCTCGAGCTCTAAAATTGTTAATATGATTATCAAACGAGTCGAGCTCGAGCTCAAGCTTGAAAAAAATCTTATCGAGTATAGCACGAGCCGAGCTCGAACACCCTAATATTCTAAACGAGCCGAGCCTAGTAGTATTCGTCTTAGTTCGGCTCAACTCGTTTACACCCCTAAATGCCATACAGTTTTCAGTGAATAAAAAGTGCAAAAGGTGCTCTATGTTCCTTTGACAAATCAACTGAATCTTCATCATTGTTCTACAAATGAATTCAATTAATAAAAATTGAGAACCACAATAAAAAGAATGAATCTAGAAACACTTCAAATTAAGAGAAAGTGGGTGAACAACCATAAGTAATGAGTTACCATAAAAAGAAGACACTTGACGCCATTCACAAAAAATATATTCTGAAAAGGGGTAAATATATAATAAATTCAGTTCCATGGCTTCAAATCAGTTCTTCAAAACCAAAAACAAGAAAATACATTTCAACAAAAACTGAACGAAGTTAAAGAGCAATTAGAGGTATGACTAAAGTACTCATGATAACAATATCAAGATTTTCGAGTACCCAAGATAAACATGAGATGAGGGGATGATTTCCAAGACATGTTAGTAGAGACATTCGACTTTAATTAGATTGCACTGGGACATTAATTCTTGATACATGATCATCTCAATTTATCACTCTTTTAAATTAGTTACTCAGCACATGAAAATTTAAAAAAAATAAATTTAACCCAATACAGCATCTAGGCAGAGCTAAGGGGATTATCATAACTATATGTAAATGAATATGGTTAAAATTGTCAAAATAATCAAAAAGAAAAGTTGTTTGGTAGGGACCTAAGGAAAAATATCCAGATGTTACAAACAACAAAGTGCCTAGGATCCCCTTGGCATGCACCCGACCCTGGAGCACCAATAGCGTCACTCGCTGTTAGCCCAGTACCTTGTTTTATAAAGAAAGGTTAGTGTTGCCGGCTCACTCGGATTGGACTCTACGATTCATGTTGGAATTACATTTGACACCGTTGTTGAGGGATTCATCTGGGAACTTTCCAAACATATCGTCGTTCGGCCAGACATGATCAAGGTATTTATGTTGAAATCCACACTTGATGGACTAGAGTGGATGAAAGAACAAGAGGGAAACATTTAAGACTTAGTACACCACAAGTAACTCTCGGGATACCAATTACCAAGAAAGGGGGCAGTATAGGTATAAGAAAGGGAAATTCTTGATGAATTCATAGGAGAGGATGATTTCAAAAAGAAATTGCAAGATAATCCAGAAAGGTCCAAAATGCACCTCCCAATACCACCTTTTAAAACCCTATAAGTTGAGCTCCTTCCGATAGGCTAAGGAAAGTGCATACAAATTGCAATTCATCCCAAGAAACGAAAGAGAATAAGGAACTATGAATCACAGAGCATAGGAAAATAAGTTTTTGGTGACTGAAGAAACACAGAATAGAGGATAATAATAAGGACTAAAGAGTTGATCAAATGGCTTATAAAATCTAGAGATGAGTTTCCATGGTCTTCAAAAGAAGTAGTTCTTTCAGAAAGCCTGCCCTCTTGAGAAAATACTCCTATTAGTAATTCAAATTTTTTAAAGTTATGCAACAAATGCATCCCATTTGTTAGTTTACAATCCATATTTACTTTCCATAACTCTACACTATAAAGAGTTGATTTCTTTTTGAACTTGTCACAACTATTTCCCTACTGAAGGTTTATCTATTTAAGTAGTACTCCAAATACCCAGCCCAAACAATTGTAGGTAAAGTTACCACTGCCCCACAGCCACAAGAAGATAAGACTGATTTCCTCTGTCAAGCCAATTAGCCAAACCTACAGAAATTCTATCATTATCGTTCCTGTAAACTTGAAATTCCTTTTGACATTGGTAACAAGAAAAGTCATAGATTGGTGCAGAACCGAAGGCTGATTTTCTTGGTACGACCTTTCCTTATGACAATTGACAAATACTACTCTTCCCGACCAACTAGTGTTCTTCAAAAGAGGAATGAAAATGCCAGTTCTTAACACAAAAACTAGTAAGTTGGTAACAAAATAAAAGAAATCAATTGGAATATACACACATGAATTTATATGCAAAATATTGTATAAGTCCAAGCCTTACTGCACGAAAAGGGGACTAATAACATATTTCCTCACTCGTCACATCAGAATCAATTATTTCCAATTTCACATTCTTAATGAGAATGAAGAACTCAAATTTCAGCATACAAGACGGAAAAAAAAAACTAACAACATTCTTTCTCTGTTCCTCATTTATCACATCAGAGTCGATGATTTCCAAACTCACATTCTTAGCTGATATAAAAAACTAACATTTCAGCATACCACACAAAAACAAATTAAAACATTAATGAATTATTTCCGAAATGACTTCTTCACTAGTATGACATCTGACCTCATTAATCACATCACGATCAATGATTTCAAAACTCAAACTATTCACGAGTATGATAAACTTATATCTAAGCATACAACAAGAATATAATTAAAACACATGAACCAATTAGTTCCAAACTCACATTCTTCGCAGTACGAAAAACTCACATTTCAATAAATGTCATCTTGAGCCAGAACCTATAGTTCTCAACATTTAAAATTAACTCAAAACACCAGCATTTCTTCGAGGACACCAAAAGCCCCATTTGACGATATCGAGTACAAAATGCCGCCCGAGAGCACCCTCGAAACTGACATGAACCCATCCCACACCCAAACCCACACCATCAAAACAATGTACTCCATATCCAACTCCAGAAATCTTAATTCCAAAGCTCAATTATCACATCAGAATCAATTATTTGTAAACTCATATTCTTCAGTACTATAAAAACTCATTTTGGCATACAATAAAAGACAAAAAACATGAATCAATGATTTCCAAACTCTGCATTCTTCACCAGTAAGAAAACTCACATTTCAGCGCATGTCATCTCAGCCATATCCTCAACTTCTCAGCATTCAAAACCCGAAACACCACCAACCCTTCAAGCACGCCCAAAACCGCCCCAGCAACGACATCAAACACGAAATGCCGCCCGAGAAGCACCCTCGAAACCGACGTCAACCCAGCCCACACCCACACCATCACAACGAACCACTCCAAAACCCAGCTCCCCGAATCCATGTTCAATCCTTCCACGAGGCAAACACGAGCGATTTCATTCGAATAAAAGTAACAAAACGTGGCGATGAACGAAACCCTAGAAGAGTGGCCGCTGGGGAAAGACCAGTGGTCAACGGCGAAGGAGAGGAACATGTTCTTGTTGTAGACGGGGCGCGGGCGCTGGATAAGATGCTTGATTAGACCAATGAGAAGAAGGTCCAAAACGGCGCCGATTAAGAGATTGATGAGGAGAAGGGAGGGAGGGGAGTGGTTGAGGAAGAGGATTGAGAGGGTGATGGGGAAGAAGAGGCGGCCATCACCGGAGAGCTCGAGGGATTTGAGGAGAGAGAAAGGGAGGATTGGGTGGAAGAAGGTGTATAGGTGGAGGGAGAAGGCGGTGTCTAGGTGGATTAAACGGCGAAGAGGGGAGGAATGTGCAGATTTTTCCTGCTCATATTCCATGCCTCTCGATTGCTGATCGCTGCCCCCAAACTAAACTTCTTTTCCTTTCTTTTTATGCAGAATAAGCCTTTTTTGTTGGCCGAATGTTTGGTGCATTTCATCGAACAGTTTATGTGTATTGGTCAATGAAATTATTTTTTTAATATCGCTGTTCAAAGTTACTGTCGTGAACCTCAGTGGTAGATAAGTTTTCTCAATGCCGATTGATCTAAACTTAGATCTATCGACTAGCTTTTAAGTGTAGAGTTTCGTGATTTTGTTATAATCTTAAAAAATGATAATGAAAAAGAATGGGGTGGGGTAGAGCTTGAGGTTACCATTATCTGGTCATGATAATTTTAGTTACTTGATGAAGAAGGTGAATACGGTGGAGAAGACGATACCTATCGCAGAGGAAAATAGTTGTTAACATATGAATCAAGCACGTGGTTGGTTATCTTTGTTTTTAACATTGCTATTCTATGAGTTTTGTTAGCTTGTTCACCAACAAACTCTAAAGGTACATAAGTTGCATCTTATCCAAATACATATTGAACAATGTAAGTTTGAGGATGGTAAAACTCAAATTGCTTATTAGAATTTCTTGGGGATTCTATAAAATAGAAGTGTTAAAATGAGTCCGGCCCGACTCGCGTGCCCAAGGTACCCAGGATTTGGGATGGGTTGGATATCTAAAATTGTTGACATATTGTGCACCATGTCTTTATGTGATTCGCTTGTTTTCTGCAAACAACAATTGAGTGTTTTTTCATACGTCTTCTTTTCAAAATGTGAATAAATGTTATTATGATGTTCTTGAATATATGCATGCTGATGTGTGAGAAGGTCCTAATAGTATGCTCAATAAATGTTTGGATTTATAGCTTAAGCATAAGCTCGATGTGTTTAATAAATTTAAAACTTGGAAACGAGTAAATTAAAAACCAAACTGAAAATAAGATTAAGATGTTGAAAAATAATGATCTCGAGTTTTGTAATTTTTCACTTGATGATTTGTGCTCTTCATCTAATATTAATATGCATAAAATTGTGTCTTATAGACCATAATTGAGTTGGGTGGTTGAATGCATGAATAAGAATTTGTTAGAAATGGTAAGAAGTATTTTGGCCTCTTCTGGACAAATGAACTATTTATACCGCTGCTTATTTGATAAATAGATCTTCTTTTGTACCTCTAAAGGGTGAATATCCTAAATGTGTTTTCTGTGATTTCTCTCATCTTCGTGTGATTAGTTGTGTCGTCTGCGTGCATAAAAATAGTGATAAAATTGATACCTAGATCTTAAAAATATTTTTTGGAAATCCTAAGTGTTAAAGGGTATATATGTTGTGTGATAGAAACATGTTTTAAGTCTATTGTTAGTAGGAATGTGATTTTCTATTAATATGATTTTCTTTACTTATATGTTGATTATATCTCTGACACGATTCAAAGTAAGGTGGAGCAATTCCCTCATGAGAATTATCTTGATGATTCTAATGATGTATCTGTCGAAAGTGATGATGTTATTAAATTTTTTTTGTCTAATTTGCATGAAAACCAAATCGATAATGTTTTTAAAGATGATATATTATGTTGATATGATAGTATTAATCAATTCTTTTATAAAAATCTCCACAATAGCGGTAGCACATACCTTTTTTGATAAGTTTGTTTGGGCACAATACACAGAGGACTCACCCTCTAAGAATGCTGGATTTCGCATGCCAATAATTTTCCATCTGCACCATCCTGGTATTATGGAGGATGTATTAGATCTTAAGAGCATATATTGATGCTCCTTCGAAATCGAGACACGAGGCTAACTAGAGCTCATAGGACCATCAATCATGCACCTCGAATTACTATGGTGACTTGCCATAACTTGTGGAGCTGCACCTAGAAATCCCTCCCCTTAGGCATCCAACCTAGGGATGACATTGTTGAATTCAAATTTTCACATTTGAAGCCTCAACTCTAATATTAATTATTGGACTGGTAGCGTCCAACAGAATTAACGAATTGACCTCAATCACTAATATTTTATTTCGAGCCTGCTTCGTCCGTCCTTATTAAGAGGCTGACCTGTAACACTTCCTAATAGGTCACTCATCACATCTAATCTTGAAATTTTTACTAATGGCGGTCACATGAAAAGATGATGCACTGTATTAGTATGAGTCGTACTAATCAATTTCTTTAGTCTCTCGTCAATATCGGTAGCGCATGCCGCATATGATACATAGAGGATTCACACAACAAAGAGTATTGAATTCTACATCCCAACAATAGTTATTTCTCGACCAATATGTCGTTTCTTAAAACTAGATTATCATGCTTACAATTAATAATTCTCGTTTTTCTTGTACTCAATATCTTTTAAGTTCAACAAATGATTGCATCTTGCGCATGTTCCTTTATGATTAAGGCATTCAGGTCAAATCCAGATCATCTACTATATATCGTGCGAATTGTATAACACTTACTTATTTAAAAGTTTGACAAATATCATAACATATGATTTAAAATTTAGTATGTATGTTTTTCTTATATAAACTAGAAAGTTTGTTCAGTGCGATGCACGGTGATAAAATATCTAAATTATGAATTAAAAATATTCATATGTATATTATAAAATTAATGTATTCGATTTAAAAATAAATCACAACATTATATATTATTGAATTGTTTTGAGTATAAAAAACCGAACGAAAATAATACAATTAATAGCATATTTATGCATTATATTAAAGGAAAATTAGAAATTTGAAGTGAATATAGTTCATTGTCACTTTGTATCTCTCCAATGTAAATGACAGGCGTGTATTTTTCGCAAATTCAAGTTTGCAATTTTTAATAAATATCATTCAATTTCTCTCGGTTTGTATGATGTGATTATGTTTAAGAGTTAACAATTAACAAAAATATATTAGTAATTCACCACTGGATGACGCTCACCAATAAATCTTGTAAATCCAATTTATATATCTTTAAAAACAAATCTCATGGTTTCCAACAACTAATGGCGGTCACATGAAAAGATGATGCACCATATTAGTATGAGTCGTACTAATCAATTCATTTAGTCTCTCATCAATATTGGTAGCGCATGCCGTATATGATACATAGAGGATTCACACAACAAAGAGTATTGAATTTCACATCCCAACAATAGTTATTTCTCGACCAATATGTTTCTTAAAACTAGATTATCATGCAGTGAAAGAATTATTTTTGCAAATGCACCTTAAATTGTAGCCAAAATATATTTCCCTCTGAAATAATATTTTAAAAAAAATGAAAATAGTAGGTGAGCTAAATATAATTAATTACTACTATTCTACCTCAAGTAATTCGACTTCTTGCAAATTTTGAACAATAGACTTAAAATCCAATTCAACCCATCTCTCATTTTCTCTTAAAAAAAATACGATTACGCTATAAATGTAATTACGTCAACTTTATGCACGTGATAGAACATAAACTAACAATAATATTATTAACAGCTACATAACTACCTAGTACCTATTCAACATTCTTGCAAAGTGAACAACATCGCACTTTTTCAAGAAGAGGGAATTAATTGACATTTTTGGAATGTGACGTAGGAGATGCAAATTAGAAGTATGCTTTATGAAAAATATGATAGCATGAATAGTTGCAATGATTGAAAAATATGGTATTAAGAATGGTTGAAATTGTTGGAAAAAGAATATTCTGCAAAAAAGAAAAAAATTGCTATATGAAAAATATAATAACATGAATAATTGTAATGATTGGAAAAAAAACTGTCAAAAGAAAAAAATAACTACCAAAACTTTGTTTTTATATACTATTATATAGATTCATCTCTTAAACTCTAATCATACTACTTGTTGCTTTCGTATTAATATATGACGAAATGTCGTACAGTTGAGTATTTCTTGAATTTAGGACAGGTGTGATTTTGCTCTGAAAGAGAAAAATAATTAAAGAGTGGACACTAAAGTTGTTTGGGAGGATGGCAAGTGAAGATAAAGAAGTCCATATCCAAATACAAAACCTTCATACAAACACAAATGGACTTCACAGCAGCCGATTTTTTCCCAGCATGCTTATTATCCAAACAGCTTTCATTATTATTTGAGCTACCTACATATTTCACAACAAAAATAACCATGCAAGAAGAAACTAATAAAAACAAATCTCACTTCACTCTTCCCACACCCTTTTCCTTTATACAAAACAGTAAAAGAAAAAGAAAACAAAAGCTCATCAATGGCAAACTAGGTCATCATCTTCTTCCAACTCAATCCCCTGCTCAGCAAGCCTCTTCTCCTTGTAAACATACCTCGAAGCACAGAACAGAAATATCCCCAAATTGAACACACTCAAAATCATCAACAACCAATAGAAATCATTCAGCCTGCCTTGGTTAATGTCATCAGCAAGCCAGGGCCTCTTCCACGTCACCTTGTGCACAATAGTCACAAGCGTGGAGCTCAAGAAAAACCCTAACGCCAACGTGCTCAAGAACAAGCCGGTGCTCATCGTCTTCATCCCCTTGGGGCACTCCCGGAGGAAGAAATCGAGCTGCCCGATGTACGTGAACGCCTCCCCGGACCCCACGAGGAGGAACTGGGGGACGAGGACGAAGACGGTCAACGGCAACGGGCCGTCTCCCTCGTTTGACCGGGCGACGCGGAGGCGTTTGACCTCGGTCAAGGCGGCGGCGGCCATGGCGAGTATGGAGAGGACGAGGCCCACGGCGATGCGCTGGAGGGGGGTGAGGCCGTGAGGGTTGTGGAGGAGCTTGCGGCAGATGGGGGTGATGATGCGGTCGTAGATGGGGACGGTGAGGAGGATGCTGGCGACGAAGAAGACGGTGAGGGAGGCGGCCGGGATCTCGAAGCTGCCGAGGTGGCGGTCTAAGGTGGTGGCTTGGGAGACGGAGAAGGTGGTCATTTGGGCGTAGACTGTCCAGAACATGATGGTTGTTGCCCATGTTGGGAGCATTCTTATCACCATTTTCACCTCTTCTACGTCGGTTAGGGTTGACAGGTTCCATTTGCCTTTCACTTTTACCTCTGGGCTCTTCATTGCTGCTTTGTCCAAGAATCTGGAACAAGATTCACTCATTACTTTCTGATTCTGTTTTTAAAATTATTACATAGACAAGAATGTTTGTGTGCATGGATATGGATGGACAAGTTTATCACTTTTAGCCTTTTCTTTTACAATTCGGATATTCTATTGTCCTTAGTGTATCAAATAGATCGTTATAGTAGACATTCTTTATGACGGATTATCTCTATATATGATGAGATATATTTTGTTTAAATTCATCATCACATTTATTAGTTGCTGTAAATTAAATCTTATAATAAAAGATTGCTTTTCTTCACAACAATCAAAACTCTCATCCAATTAACTTGAAGATGGATTGACAAATTTTTAAATCCAATTTTTTTGTATTGTAAAAAATGATTTACCATTCACTTTTGAATACTTTAAATGAAAATTTTAGTTATTTTGACTCCAACTCTATATATTATTTTGGATTTTATTTTTCCGGAATCTCATTTAAATTATTTTGATCAATTTCAATATTTTTTTGTTTTAGTATTTCATCTCTCACACTCAATTAGTATGCTTATTTTCTCATTTTTATGTCTCATTGAATGTCTAATTCTAAAAAATAAAATAATTATTTTTTTTAGAAATAGTGACATCTATATACCATGTTCTATTTTTTTTTCTTCTTCTCTTTCTTCTTAATACATGTGATCAACACTAAAGGACATATTCAAGAGACAGGATACATATTTATCCAATTTTATTATTAATAAATGTTAAAATTGAGATTCATTACTTTTAAACTCAAAAATTAATATAACCCTATAGTGTTGGATGATATCCTTTATCCGGCAACTGCTTCCGGCCCCTTTCCCACTATTAATTTCATAACTATTTTAATTATATTGTTAATTAAATTAAATTTTATTATATAAAAATTATTCTCCTTAATTTGAAATAATAAGCCTTATAGTTAAAAAATATATAATTAAATCTAATTATTAATTTGAAAAATGAACCTTAGTTATAAATGGTTCTAAAATTAAACAAAATCAAAAGAGATTTAAATTGATGAAAGCATGATAGAGTAACATAACAAGTTAAAAAATATCTCTAAAAAGATATATTTGTATTTATTAATGATCAAGTTGAGCCAAAGAGTCATATCTTTTGTTAGGGAGTGTTGCATTATTGTAGAAAGAAAAGACATATTAATTCAAGAGTATGCCAAAAAAATGAGGGGTTGGAGTTGGAAGCTTATCACAATTCACAAAGTGTGGTCCAACTTCATCTCTTGATTGAAAGTGTTTTTATAGGGAGTGTTGCATTATTGTACTCCCTCCGTCCCATTAAATTAGACTCATTTGAAAAGTAGATGAATGTATTATTTTAATACAAATGGGTCTAATTTAGTGGGACAGATGGAGTATCACATAGAGCTTGGCTAGAGTTAAATGAAAGTGACAATCCAAGAAGATCACTTGTAAGCGATTTTACTGACTTGGATGCTATTCACCTTTTTGTCATTGCATTCAAGAAATTATCGACTTAAAAATTTAATGCTATCATCTATTGTCTTATTATATTAGTGAGTAGCGCTCCACCGCCTGCGGTGGGCACATCTTAATGCGCCCGCGGTTGATGTGGCAATGCCACATCATTGACACATCATCATACGAGTCACTATATTTTTCGTTTTTTTATTAATTTTATTTTTATTATTATTATTTATTAAATAATATTAAACTATACCCTAACCAATAAACCCTAGTCGGAAAGTGATAATTAATAAAAAATATTTAAGTTTTAATATTTATCTACGTGGCATGCCACATCAACCGCGGGCGCATTAAGAAATGCCCACCGCGGGCGGGTGAGCATTTTCGTATATTAGTAAGATTAAGATCATAATTATGATTCAAAATTTATAATATATATAATACTTTTTATAACTTAAACTATTAATATTTTATTAATATAATGAAATATTTTCATTAAAACCCACATTGCCAAAAAAGTAAAATTCGGATTGCCAAAAAAGTAAAATTGAAAAGCTAGTGTATATAGTCAAATGAAACAATTTAAAAATGAGAGAATACTAAATTGAAAATTGTCTTGTCATGTCAATAAAGGTCATTGAATATTCCGGCCACATATGGTATTGCCACTTGCCTAAAATAAACATATATGCTAGATTTATTGACAAAATCACCATAATTTTAGTACATAATGATTTTAAATTATTAATTTTACAAGGATACGAATTAATTTAGCTTTTCAGTATATGTACTCTAAATATTTTAAATTAATTCCATATCTAAACTCACGTGGCGCATGAATTCGAGAGAAAGTAACTAATTCAAATTCTAGTTTAGTTCCAACTTGTCACATTCCTAAAATATTTGTCCAAAATTTTTGTGTCATGCTTATTTATTAGAAGAGTAATTGTTTTAACTTAAAAAAAATATTATTCTCATCACTTTGAATTAAGTTGATGTAGGATATACATATCATTATGAAATATATAGAAATAAATATTATATCCTACGTCAACATAAATTAGAAAAACCACAAGTTAATATATTCATTAACTAAATTAAAAAATTATTAAAAATATTTTTTTTGAAAGAATTTTAATTTTGAAGCAATTAATTACTTACAAATTCACACCAATCAAATTAAAAGAAATTAAAATTATACAAACAGTTGGGAGAAAAACTCACCGGAACTCCTTGCTGTGCGGCAACTTTTGCTTCTTCTTCTTGCTCTGAGCCTCCCCGGCAGCGGCGGCGACGTCGTCAACATTGAAGAGAAGCGCCGGGTCGGAGGGGAGGTCGAGGCGGCGGTTCCTCCACGCGGCCACGAACACGGTGGCGATCTGCGTCAAGGGGCTGCCCACGAGCTTCTTGAAACGGTAGCGTCTGGTGCCGGAGAGGAAGACGACGAGGCCGAACACGATGGCGCAGGCACAGATTCCGTACCCCCACTCCCTCCCGACATTATCCTGTATATAAACAAGAACGGTGACGGCGGTGAGGGATCCGGTGTTGATGAAGAAGAAGAACCAGTTGAAGAACTTGATCATCTGCTTCCTCTCCTTGATGTCCGCATCGTCGAACTGGTCCGACCCGAACCCCGACACGCTCGACTTGAGGCCACCCGTGCCGAGGGCGGTCATGTAGAGGGCCGCGTAGAGGACCCCAAACTGCTTCCCGGACGCCGGGACGCAGTCGTTGCTGTTCGGGACGCATTTAGGGGGACGGAGGCTTGGGATGGTGGTTGAGATCGTTAATAGGGTTACTCCCTGCAAGATTGGTGATCGGAGTTGGATTATCGGACGTTAAGAAAGTCGTGTCACGTTTCAACCTACTCATTTCATTGTAAGAAAATGTTAAAACTAATAAAAAAAAAAGTTGAAAATTTAAATGGTAACACCTATATTATTTCTTAGAGTTGATTTATTTTATTTTTTAGTTGAAACATTACAAATCGAGTCATTAATAAAAGACGGATGGGGTACTTATTAAGGAAAAAAAAAATACTTTTTTTTTGTTTATATTTCTTGTCACATGTTATTAAGAAAATATTGATAATAATACATGTATTTATACTAAAAAAGTCAAACTAAGTCTAAATAAATGAGTAGGAACTAGGAAATAATATTATATTTAAATAAATCATTAATAATTGAATATACCAAATCATTAATGTAATTTTTGGATTGAAGTATTTACTAACATTAATTGCATAACCTTAAATGAAAATTGAATTATTGATAAAAGAATGGAGCGAGTAATTATTAAAAAAAGTTAATTTTTAAAAAGTATTTTATTACATGTAATTTTTATCTTAAAAATAATAAAACATGACTGTCCAAATAATAGCATCCCCACTAGCTAGGACTAGGAGATTATTTCATTCTCAAGTAAGAAATTAATTAATTTTATATCTCATCAATTTCTACTTTGAATTTTCCATTTTCGATCTCCCTCTCTCAGGTGATACATGCAATGGAATTAATTTACTAGTAGTAATTATATGGAATTACGAAAAAAGAATATAGGACGAGAAAACCAAGTAATGGTTGATTTTGTTGATGTGATAAAATCAAGAAAGAATAAAAATAAATGATAATCTTTATGCAGCTCACCATAGCTTGAACGGTGGCGAAGATGCCAATGGTCAAATATCTGCACCACCATCCAAAACATCAATTAACACGAAGAATATTCCTATTCCTTTCTTACACAAACTTAATTAACTTTGAAAACAAACGTACGTACCTTCCGAGGAAAGTGTCGGCAATGAAGCCGCCGAGCAAGCACAGCATGAAGGAGGTGCCGAGGAAGTTGGTGACGTTGTTGGCGGCGGCGGCATTGCCCAGATGCATGGTTCCGGTCAAGTACGTCACCAGATTCACCGCTATCCCCAGCGTCGTCAGCCTCTCCACGGCCTCAACCCCTTCATCATCATATTATTATACCATCACATATACATTCAGATTTGAACTCGACAACTTTCATTCTTATACAGGTCGGGAGTAACCAGTTTACCTAAAATCATGGCGGCGCTGGTCCAGCCGCCGGAGGTGGACTTGAGAGAGGGGCGGCCCTTGTAGTCCCAGGCGTCGGGAAGGGTTTCGCCGTCAAGATTTGTCTGAGGGAGAATCGAAGCCATTATAAAAATATACTATTAACTGAATTATTTATATGTGTGTGTGTATATATATATATAGGTATGTAAGAATTTAAATGAGGAAGAAGAGGAGTGGAGAAATGGATTCCTTTAAGATGGGTGGATTCTTGAGAGTATGGAGGTGTTCCTTTTATAGCTGCATTTTTGGGTTTTATTTTTTTATGTTTCCATTTTGTTTTTGTTTGTTTTTTATTTGTGGGCTTGGTTGTGTTGGCAGTTGTCTAATTTGGAGATATAATTAGCACGTCACCCTCATTAAAGTATTTAGCTAATATTTTATTTGAATTATCTGAGTTCATTGGACTAAACAGAATTATTGATTCTAGGGATTGATAATTAGTTTAATATATCACTTTCCCATGGTATTGTGTCCAAGAGCATATGTGTGTGAGATTATATTATCATCTGCCTTTGTAGCAAACGGTTACTAAGGAATCGATAAGATATAATTTAAAAAATAACTTTTTTTTGTCTTGAAAAATTATAATTATTAAGTTAAAAGGTAAAAGTTTTTCATTTAAGAAAATAATCGCTTTTAATAAAAGAATATAATAAATAAATGTGACCATTAGCGATATATGGAGAATATATAATTATATTTACAACTAGCACTAAAACTGTTAACATTAAAAAATATATATTGTGACATGTAATATTACAGTTCATTATGGTGCAAAAAATGATATCCAGTGTTTTATTTTTGCATTCTAGCTAGTTCATATTTTGTAAGTAAATTCTAATATTTATATATTTTATATTCTTTTACTTTCAATTTTGTATTTTTTTTAATTTAATTTTTTTGCTTAGTATTATGGGTTTAATTAATCCAAATAGAATATATATAATTAATTTTTAGGGTTGATAAATTTAAAATTAAGGTATATAATTTTTTAAAATTATAAAATTCAAATAATTTTTAATTATGATTTATTATATAATATAATTTTTTATTTTTAATAAATTAAATATTAACTCAAATAATAAATTTATTTATAAAATATTAAATATCGAACACAAAAATAGTTTCCTGAATCTCATTCCTCCTTGTTGGATAGGGTGAAAATGAGCTTCTTTTCTCTCGCTAAAATATTTTTCTTTAATGTCGTCTTTTACTTGTTATTACTTCGCACTTTGTTTGTGTTGGATTGGTCGTAGGTGTTGAGAAAAGTCGTGAAATGGAATAAAAAGAGTGCATTTTAAGGCGAGGAAGCATAACGGACGAGTCAAGTACGAACTGGGGTACGAAAATGGCCCGGAGCGCGATACGGGGCAACATGAGCCACCCCACTAGCGCTGAGCGCGCAGCACCCATTGGGGTGGCCACGCGTTGGAGGATATCGCTTGGGGGCCAGTGCCCGCTGAGCCCCCAACTCCTGCTGGCTAAGCGACTCGGCAAGGACATAACACACGGGCCAACGACCGCTGGACCCCAACGGCCGCTGAGCCCATGCCTCGGCTGGAATAGAAAGTGAAGCTCAGGGGTTGCTGGACCCTCCGCGACCGCTGGGCGCGATTTTAGTTCGCGATTTTGGCTATTTAAACCATGTATTTGACGTGTCTCTTTCATCTTTTTCCATTCTTTTTCTCTTCCGAACCCTATAACACTTGGGTATTTTGATTTCTTTGTAATATTTGCATCGGGACGAATGATTGAGGGTGAGATTAACATTCAATCCAAGATTTATTCTTAGTAAGTGTCTCTTATTCTTGATTATTGAATGGATCTATTTGTTTTTCTATACCTATATTTATGATTTTCTTGATTACTTATTGATTGTTATTGATTCATTATTATTTAATTAAACTTGTGCGTAATTGAATTGAATGTTCGATCACCATTTAATTCCCTTTTATTCTAGATGAGATTGAGAAATAATTCTAAAATTCGACCTAGGGTTTAATCAAACAATAATTCCAAATCGGAAACATAGGAATTATATTCGTTGTTTATTTTTGATTTTTCTATTGTGTAATTCGAATACGTAAGTTAGAATTGCGGCTTAATTATCGAATACAAAAGTTACTCCCTCCGTCCCGCCTAGTTTGTTACATTTGCTTTTGGGCACGAGATTTAAGAAGAGTTTAAAAGTAGTATAAGTGGTGATAGAAATATATATTATTTAAACTTGTGTGAGTAATAAACTTGTTTTAAAGGAAATGTAACAAACTGGGTGAGACAACTAAAAAAGAAAAACATAACAAACTGGGTGAGACGAATGAGTAATAATTAAGCAACTCTAAGAAATCATTAATTAATTGTGAATTGTTGTTCTTAAATGAGGTCTACTTATTAGGATCATCTACTACGTGAGTCGTGATTGCCGTCTATTTACAAATACGTAAGTTAGTTACTAGTCAAACTTTTAAGAAGCCCTTGATATTACAATTGCATGAGTAGAGAGCATGATTTAATTGATTATAGATTTTATGTACTCTAGGTCCTTAAACTCAGAACTCCATCATTTTATTATTCTTGTTATTTATATTATTTCATGTTTCTCCAACTTTATATTGGTTTAGAGTGTTTAGGATTTTTTGTTTATTTGTTTTAAACACTTAGGATTAGAATCACCCTACTAAGCTTTTCATCGAGATTCGATCGGAATTAACTTGCCACCTACAATTGACCTCGTATATTTTACGATAACCTAAAGTTTACATTTTACGTTAAACATTACCTAATTATGAATGTAGGATGATCTTTAAAAACATAAATGATGGATTTTTAAAATAATTATTTAATATACAAATACAAATTAAATATTTTTACGAATTGAATATTGTGTTATTCATTTTGATTCGATTCATGTACAACTCTATTGTGTATTTTATTTTTTAAATTTACCATGAATAAGAAATAAAAGAAGCAACATTAACTTAATTTGTATGGTTATATTGTAATTAATTTAACAAAATGAACACAATGATGACAAATAATGCTTTTATTTGATTGTGGTTGAGTGAAGGGTATTTATGTCAATTCAGATCTATTAAAACAATGAATAAGTACGTAATTCATATTTTCCGTTAAAGTTAACTAGTTGAGTTTTCTATGCAAATGTTTTAATAATACATGAGTATCTCATGTAACTTAATAAACACAATGATGTTTGGTGCATATTTTTAAAAATAAAAGGTAGTTTTATGTATTTTTCCCAATTACTAAATGAGAAAATTACCCAATGCTTATGCGGTTGAATTTTTCATCAGAATCAAACTCAATATGCACTTTTAAGAAAAACCTATAATATATACATTTTGCAACACCAGAATTTGTTAAAAGTTAGTATATTAAATATTTTTTTAATTTGCAAAGGCAACGTGACATGAGCAAATTACGAATCCATTTGTATTCATATACTGTAAGCATTAGATTACACCGCCAATATTTGTCTTTGACTCTTCCATTTTGCTTGTCTCTTTTCCTTTTTGGGATTTGAGACTTAATTAATGTATAAAAAAAGTAGATGCAATTGATTCGTAAAATAATTAAAACACAAATAAAGTATTTTTTAGTGTAAGATTCGAAAAGTTTTGGCATAAATATGAATATTAACACATTATATATTTCCTCAATCTACAAATTTATTATCAATTTTGTAATTTTAGTATGTCAAGAAAAATTAGCGATGACATAAAACATGGTTGTGTTTAAAAAAACACAAAAAATGAAAGATTATTATAGGAGGTGAAAATTTTAAAAACTACTTTCTCCATCCCAACTTATAAGATGAGAGATTTCTTTTCGATACGATAATTAAGTAGTGTATATTTATAATATAAAGTGGTGATAAAAATATATATTATTTAAACTTGTGTATAATAAAGGTGTACTCAGGGTCAGGGGCGGAGGCAGGTCCCTGGCAACTCCAGGCCCTCGCCCGGGTAATTTTTTTTTATACACAAATAAATTTATGTATGATTCATTTTTTATCCTATGTATTATGTTTTATAAATCAATTCTAATTCACTGGATCATTTTAAAATTCTTGACTCTGTCTCTGGGTAACTAAAAATGAATTGACTCATTTTACTTGAGATGACCCAAAAAGAAATACGACTCATCTTAGTTGGGATGTATGGAGTATGTTTTTTAACTCTGTTAATAAATGGACTTTTGATTTGTCTTGCACTAAAAATAATAAATATTTCATGCGTTTGCGAAAAATGTGTTACGATGCAATCGGTTTGAGTTCTAAGAAAAAAATTGAAAAGTGGTTTTTAGTGAAGAATGACACTAGAAAATAAAATATATGTGAGATAGTTTATTATGGGACCATGTCAAAAAAAAAGAAAAGTGTTACATTTTTTTGTAAATAATCCAAACAATAAAATAAAGGGGTAAAAGCTAAAATACCCATTTTAATAAGTAAAAGATAAAAAATACCCACCTAAAAATAAAAGATAAAAATTACCCTTTTACATGAGCACATGAGGAAATTCCTCATGTTATCGTGAAAATAACATGAGCACATGAGAAAATTTCTCATGTTATCGTAAAAAGTGGGTGGTTTTTATCTTTTATTTTTAAGTGGTTATTTTACATCTTTACTTTTTGAAATTGGATAATTTTATCTATTACCCCTAAAATAAATAATAAAAATACTTTTTCATCAACAAAGAGAGTATTACACAATAATCATGAGCACCGCTCACCCGCCCGTCTGCGGTAGGCACCACTTGACGTTCACACGATGTGACAATATCACATCAGCGTAGAAGTCGTTATAATTTTTGTATTTAAATTTTATTATTTTATATTAAATAATATTAAATTATACTCTAATCAATAAATACTATTAAAAATGTGAAAATTAATAAAATTTTTATTAAAAAATTAATATTTATCTACGAAAGATATTACATCGTTCGCGCCTTTATTAACCCCGGTAAGAGACGGGTAAGGATTTTCGCAATAATCATATTCTCATCAAATGAATAAATTTATTAAATTCAATGACGCAATGAAACAAGTCATATGTTCTATTATTTGTTTTACTTATATATAGCAACTCGTGACTGAGCAAGTTGCAATTTGTTGTTGTTTAAAAATTATAACCGGGCCAATGAGGTAAGTACCTACTTATATATATTTTCATAATTAATATAAATATATATATATATATACCCATTTTCTATAATATAAAATATACTCATAAAAACATTACTATATTCTCAATTTAAATTTAAATAAAATAAAATGGATCTATCCTTCAAATGACTTAGTAATTGACATGTGTGAATCTCTTTAGGCTTTTCTTTTACAACATCACAATCAGAAAATTGTAAATCCGAGACCATTTTTAAAATTTAACAATTAAAAAATATTATTCTTTCCATCTAGATAATAACCATGCATATTCATTTTTATGACATCATTTTAATAATAATTCGTATTTTTTTAGAATGACCTACTAATAACTATTCATTTTCTTTTAATTAAATAAAGATTCATTCATAAAGTATTTATTGATAATACATTATTATTAAGTATTTTTTCATTTCGTATATTACATAAAAAAAATATACATTGAAAATCACATAGAAAAAAGGTGTCTAACCTAAGATATCGAAATTAATAAACAAAAGTGGACTAATAGTTCCAAGTCAACTTTCTCTGAATAAATTTTCATAAGGGTCACGTATATTAAATGAGATTAAATATTTCATTTTTGTATTCCAAATGTTATATGCATTATTAAATTTATTGTTTTATTTAAATATTTATCAAACATATTTTTTTTAATATGATAAGTTATAATGAACTATTATCAAAAAATTAAAATTTAAAAATTATATTATCTAATTGTGAATTTATTATTCCTAAAAATAAATGAAGAGCAATATTAATTAATAAGAATTATATATCTTAATCACTTTTACTTCAACATCAAATCAAAATCCTAAATAAACACGAGTTTCAGTTTCATTTTATAAACTTTTTTTTCATCTATGAATAAGGAAGTGCTATCATATTATACAAAATTTGAACAGAATAATACACAGTCACGTTTCTATTTGGTGGGAGACAAGTGGCAATAAAAGGATCATATATTCATATATTGTTTTTCCTTTTCTTTTTTTTAAAAAAAAAAGAAAAAAGAAAACGAGTATTAACTAAATTTATTATGTGAGGTATGTATATATAAAAAAAAGTATAGAGCAAGAGATGAGATATGCACCACACAGGTAGCAGCCTGCCTAACTAAAGAATCATTAATTTTCCACAAAAAGCTTTTAGTGTTGACTTGTGACAATATTATTAATTTATAATAATGACTCTTTTATTGGTCGGTAACCAAAGGAGTAAGACCCATCTTAAATCACTATCCACCTTTCCCATCCTCAATTAATCCCCCCTAATTTCATTCATTCATTACAATTATTTTTATTTTTAGATCAATCAAACTAGTGACTGAGGAGGTGTTTGGCAGCTTATAACCTCCTTAAAACAGTTTATACGTTGTTTAGGAGTTTATAAGCTCCTTCAAAATGTTTGACAAATTAAACTCTTTAAGAGTTTATAAGTTGTAAAAATAAGCTCTTGGAGCTTATGAGTTCGTTCAAAAAATAAGTAGTTTCACCCCAACTTATTTCTTCATGAACTTATAAACTGCAACAAAATTACATAAATAACCTTCTATGTCACTTTGAAAGAACTCATAAGCTCTTGCAAGAGCTTATAAGCTCCAAACACTTATAAGCTCTCTAAAATAAACTTAGCCAAATATATATTTTTATAAAATCTATGGTCCAGATTAACTATGCATAGAATGTATTGAAATTACGATGCATTGGTTAATGCATTATCATATTGCAATAAAATAAAATGTGTAATCTCAAAAAATATGTAAAATACATAAATTTTGATTCCTACCTACAACTTGGTTCTCAATTCTCACCGAATCTCTTCACTTGTAAAAACATGTGTGTGTGGTTGAAAATATTTTAAACCAACCCAAACTCCTTGTTGTGCCAGCCCGTACCTTACCAATTTGCACAACAATTAATTTGCATATAAACCCTAAATTAAACAGTTTTCCCTATCATATATATAATCACATTCAACCTTTAATTGCGGCTACTCATGTGAACTTTTCTAAAACGAATTATAAATTATTGAATCTATGTGCCAATTTCAAAACTAATAGGAAGAAATTGAATTATGCCAAAAATTAATGTGAATTACATGGATGGGTGTTCAGTATTCAGTATTCGTCTCATGTTAAAAATTATCACCCCTAGACTATGTCTAATATTTCCACAAGTAAAGTACTCTATCCTTTCAGAAAATTGTTATCCACTTTATCATTTTGGGTGTGAATGAAATTGTTACACGCGCGATTTTTTTCCTATTTTGGTAACACAACCACACCACTCAATGCACACAATTAAATTAAAAGAAAGCAAGTGAACCCAAACTCAACTCGACACACAATACGCATAGTAATAAACTAATTTTCTAATACATGTACTTGTAAGATTAAACTGAATACCAATCTCATGAATACATCCAAATATATAACATTTAAAACTTTTTTATTTTCAAAAAATTATATCTATAAAAATGAAAACATTATCAAGACTAAATTTAGTCTCGTGATGTGTTGTTAGCACGAACCCTAATATCAAAATAAATGACAAAAAGAGTGGGTGATGCTACAAAATAATTTAGAGGAGTGATTATTACGTGCATATTCTGCCTTTTCATGCAAATGCTGGCCCCAACTAATTTTTAATCAGTGTTCAATTAAATTTTTTATTGTAGGACGACCATATATAGTAGAGTATTTAATGTATAATAATTGGTGCAATGTCGCATAGTAAGATTCAAATGGGAATAAAATATAATTAATGAGTATTCCTTGAGGATCTCCAAAAGCCAGTCCCTAGGCATGACGTGACAACTAGACTTTGCATATTGCCTACAAATAGAATCTTTAAAAAAATCCCTTTGTTTTTGGAGGATAATGTCATGTTAAATTGGCCCTTTGATTTCTTATTAATTCATTTTGTGATACTAAAATATATCTATAATTGAAGAGAGAGAGATTGAGTGTGGGGTGCTTATCCACACTCCACAATAATTAAGACTTGAAGAAAATCCTATAAAGAAAAAGAATGAAAAGTAGTAAGACTTTAAGAAACATTGTTTTGTTTGATTGAAGTCAGATCAGATAAGAAAATTTTCTACTTTACATTAATCCTCAAGCAAGTGAATCATGCTAGAAAAATCTAGAGCAACATCTTTAAACTTGTTAGATATTGGTTATTTTATAAACCAAATAATCATTCAACCTTAATGGTCATTTCAATTGAACATTATTGTAATTTTGCTACTCAGGAAGTGTTAATTGATCGAGTCTGAGTACATAAACATGTTTGAATTCATATTTTATTGCACATGTTCGTGACCATATTCTTGAGCCTCATAAGTAAAAAAAAAAAAAATCACACTTTCTTAATAGTTAACAAATGTTTGAATTAGCTTGAGCTCGAGTTCAAACACGTATACAAGCCTGTGAAGAACCGAGCTTGAGCTCAATTTCAAATATCATATAACTGAGTATATAACGAGTTGAGCTCGATAATCATGTTACAAGATGAGCTCGATTACCACGACTATAGTTTGAGTCGAGCTCCAACACATACTAGTATCCAATTCAGCTCAACTTAGCTCATAAGCTCTAGAAACGATTTATAAGTATACGATACTATCTATACATAGTCATATTTGTTAACATCTACTTAAAAATTATATGCTTCTAACCAGATAAAGCTTCTCTTACAAAAGAACAAGAATAAAACTGAATAGATTAATAGCAAATATTTTACTTCATTGATAATTCATTGCTGAATAGAAGATTGTTTATGGGCCATATATGATGTCTTCATCTGATAACCTATAAATTTCTTGGAGATTTATTGTTAGGAAGCCATTAAGTAGAATTTTTATAGTTAGGTAATCAAATAAATTAGATTGACAAGGGTCGTTTAATTTATTGGTTGACTAAAAAAATGTAGTAACATATTTTAAAATTAAATTAAGCTGATGGGAGCCTCCTAATCCACATAATTTCTTATCTATATGAATTCTATTAGGTCTTAAATTAAAAAAGAAAAAGTGTAACCTAAAAACCACGTCACAACAAAAAATGCATTTTATAGCAACAAAATGGTGACGGAAAAATGTTCCGTTTCTAAATTTTAACGGATTAACAACGAAATTGTTATGGAATTGTTGTTCAATTTTTAATGACGGAATAATCCGTTATTAAAATTTAGTAACGAAATTTTGCGTTACAATTCCGTTACTAAAATTAAAGAAGCCATTTTAAAAACGGAAATTCCGTTACAATTCCGTTGTTTAATTTTTTTTTAGCAACCATCGATATACTACGAATAAATCCGTTACTAAAATTTTAGTAACGGAATTTCTTGTTTCAGTAACGGAAAATTTCGTAGCTAAATTAATTTTTTTTTTATAGTGCATGATGACAAAGGTAAGACCTCAAGGGGGAAAATCGGACTATTTCGGGGAGATGGGGTTGGTAAAACGGTACTCGTTATGAAATTGATTAACAATATTGCCAAAGCTCACGGGGGTGTATCCGTATTTGGTGGTTAAAATCTAATCAATGAAAACTTTTGTGGAGAAAAATAAAGAATTAGATAAAAGAATACCGGCCAATTGTACAACTCTAATAATAGAAGTATGGGCTGTTCCAACTTATTTTAAACCGTCAGTATGTGGCGTTGTTTATACCAGACTCACTGTCCGATAAAGGGACTCAGTATCGAGCACGAGGAATATTTCCAGCCGATATACTTCCAATTTATTGTATTAAATTGTTCGCAAGAGTACGAATTCGTTATAGAGAAGTAAGTTGATCCTAAGTCGTATTCTCAAGGAAGGCTAAACAGGGATTTATCTATGTTGCAGAACAAAAAGCAATTAAAAGAAGGAGTTTTGATGTTTTAACTAATCTAATTAATTTATCTAGGCGAATGAAATTGACGAGTTTAAAATACGAATAACCTAGGCATAAATTAATAAAGCAATTAAATCATGAATCTAATAACAAGGAATTAAGGAAACTGAATTTAAACATGCTTTGAATTGATTAATTAACATGATTGAAAGGTTTGTATTAATGAATTGGAAATTAATCAAGAATAGAGCAGAAACAAAATAGATCATAAAGCAATAAAGAAAACAGTAAAGGAACTCACGAATTGAAAAGGTAAATAGTGCATTAAAGAACTTCGGGTTTAAATCACGAACGAATCCACAATGAATTTTAAGAACGAACAATGAAATAAAAATCTAGACTAAAATTGTTTTCTCTTGTGGTCTAAACCCTAGACTAGAATTAAGAACGTGAAGTAGTAAAAAAAACTGTATCGTACATCGCGCGTGGAGATTTAAATAGAAAAAGGAAAATCCGTCGGGCTAGCGAGCACTAAGGGTTAGCGCTCGCTAGCTTGGCTCATTGATCTTTCTTCCAGCGTCAAGGGGTAGCGAGCGCTAGGAGGTAGTGCTCGCTACCCCAGCGTTCTGTGCCTTCGCCATTTAGGGGAGCTAGCGACCGCCCCTAGCGGTCGCTAGCCCCATGTTCTGCCTTGGAACAGGATCAGGACCTAGCGAGCGCTAGGGGATAGCGCCCGCTAGGTCAACTCTGGCCAGGATGACATTTTTACACCTTTTGTCCGTCTTTTGGTCTCGTTTCTCTTGTCGAACCCTCAGAAGTCATTTTTGTTGATTCTCACCTACAATGTAACATAAAGAAGACCAAAGCATCAACTCGAACAATAAAAATAAGCATTTGAAGACCAAGAGCATACTAGAAACGAGACCAAAAGCATATAAAACAGAGGCCGCAATCGGACCGACCCGTTATTTCGGACTAATTTTTCCAGGTTGTTAGTTTATTCGGTTTGAATTAAATTGAGTTAATTTTTTTAAGTTTAAAATTTACAATCTTAATTTTAAACTTTTTAGTTTTCAGACTAACCCATCATGGTAATCAAGCTAGAATGTTTACGAAATTTTTTAATACGTGTATATTTTTTTATAATTCTATACTTGTAAAAATAAATATGCAAAATATAACACATAAAATAAAATTTAACACATAATTAAAGATAAAATTTAACCTTGAATACATTTAAATAGAAAAATGTAATGATATTGTAATAAAAATATATCGTAATTATTTTATTAAGATAATATAGAATGATAATATATTTCACAATTTTTTTAATTTTATTTTATGTATTCGGTTAATCAGGCCAACTCACTCATTTTTCGGGCTATCCCTATCGGGTTTGGGTTATTTTAGTCCAATTCATTCAAGCTAAATATTTTTTTCGAGTTATAAAATTTCGATCATAACCCTATTCGATTTGGAGTGGGTGTTCGGACCAACTCACAATTTCGGGTTAAATTGACATCCCTAAACAGAAGCACAGAGGTATCCCACGTGATGATATGGTGTGCCTTTAGGAGGGAATAGACTTTGTACCTCCTGTAATCATAGTCTTCTATTAAGAGACTTGTTAATCTGATAGTATTCTCCATCAAAGAAAGATATGCAAATGATTTGAAGAATAAAAGTCTTTTAAAAGATCTATTTATACAAAGACCTTAAGCACACCGAAGGGTGCAAAAACAATGGTTGTTAAACACACGACTTTGATACCATCTGTTGGTCCCTATACGAGTTATCTGGTGTATGAGAGGGGAATACATAAGTGAAAACTTTTTGCGTTTTAATGCAAGTTTATCAGTGCATAGTGAGTCAAACTTGAAGAAGTTCAGTTTTGACCTCCAATTTACATAGGAATCTTATAGTCTACTCTTAGTGTTGGATTGATAGACTAATATCTTAACTAGGTTAAATGCAACTTGGTGGTCTAGATTAACTCATATAATTTAGAAAATTGAAATATTATACTTAGATATTCCGATTTTCAATTAATCAACTTAGTATGGTACGCAAAGGTTAGCACAATTAATATATAAGACTAGAAAGCGATAATAGAGTAAGAAACAAAAGATTGATTTGTGTGGTTTAGAGATAAAAACTCCTAAGTCCACGACACTCCATGTGATTCGAGGTTCTCCAACTAAATTGAATATGTTTGTCTTTTAGTAATCAACCGTAGAGGTTTGATTACAATAAGTTATACAAATCTTGCCGATAGAAGTTTTACCAGCTCATAACGTACGTATACAAACTCATGCACATAAACAAAATAAAGATGGATATTCTAATACCTTTGAAATCGACCATTTAAGTACCACAATAAAGTATTAAACTTTTGATGACAAAAAGAGCAACTATCCTCAACAATACGAGAATGTTGAATGGCGTCGTAAATGAGATGGAATTCAGTTTGATAATTCGATAAACTTTACAGATAAAATTCCGCTAGTTTGTGAGGCAATCGAATAAAGAATAAAAACTCACATTTATTAATCAAATTATCTACCTATTTTCATCAAACTCCTCCGGTATTTGTAAGGTTGGAATACTCCAAATTCTAAAAGGAATAATAAAACTAAAAAGAAAAATAAAGTTTATCACGAATAGGAAAACAACTCCTATCATGAATGGGAAAACAAATCATAGTGTAAAAGGAAAATAAAAATATCATACATATGAAAATATATCCTAAGAATCCTACTTTAATAAAGAATACAATCAACATAATAACTAACTAAGACTTTATAATTTTAGTATTACAAACGAAAATAATATAATAAAAAACTAAATCATCTTCAAAATATATCCTTTAATTGATTAACTTAATGTGTCTTGGGATTGCATGTACATCTTTTATTTGAACCTTCTTAAACACTCTTGAGCTCAAATATCTTGAATAGACCAAATAAGGATATATTTTAACAAAAATACAAGAAACAAAAAAAAAAAAAGAAAACAAAAAACAAAGAGGATTTTCCCTACATGAGTGGGGGAGAGTGATAGATCTATATTTTTGACAGGTAACATGGCAAAATTTGGAAGTTTGGAACTGGTGAAGGCCTTACATACATAATTATTAAAATACTACATTATTCGTGTCTTTGGTGTGTTTTGATTAAATATATAAATATTTTTTTTATCAAAATGAGCAAATTTAATGAAACAAACAAAACGTTAATAATCTCTTACGTACCATGCCTATAATTAAAATTAACACGTTTTTATGAAATATATAAATAATAGACTATTATATTTTAACATCATATTCTCATCGATCTTTCAATTTTAAATTAATAACTCAACCTATTACTATTTATCATGAAGAATGATTGATAATCATTATATGTCAATTATATTATAGTATGATACCAATATCAAGTTTACTACTACCATCATCCCATTAAAAATAGTCACATTTTTCTTTTTTGGTTCGTCCTATAAAAGTTGGTCACGTTCACAAAACGTAAAAAAGTTTTACATTTAAAATATTAATTTATTCTTTTTTAAAACACAACTCTTTAATTTTTTTAATTTTCGTGTCGAATTTTTTATACAACTTTTAGCAGAACAATGAGAGTAGTATTTCAATTTTGAAAAGACCTAACTTTAATTTTAGTTCATATAGGAATAATAAAGTTTAGATGCGTTTGTGATTTGCCTGTCTTAACAACTTTTACTACTATCTACTTGTAAATGTGGACGTCTAATTAAAAGTACTACCTCCGTCCCACTAAATGTGACCACATTTTTTTATTGGGCCGTTCTATTTTTTTATTATTAAATATTATTTTTTTAAATATATTATTTTACTTTTTAATTTTTGTGTCAAATTATTTATAGTCGCTTTTAGTGGAACATAAAGAGTATATGTTTCTATTGAATTCAGAATGCGTCAACAAATTAAACTGGCTGAAGAAACAAAAGGAACGACGCTATTGTGGCGAATTCGATGATCTGATTCCTGAGAGGGCTATTGTACTCACCTTCAACATGCTTGCATCCATTCCAACTATAATCACTTACAATTCATAAAAAAAATATAGTGTATTATTGTCTCAATATAAATATATGTTGTAATACTTTGAAATTATAGAGTGCACTCAAGATAAACAGGTCAATTGGAGCAGATCGTCTCGAACATGTCAGTGTTCAGCCAACCATCTAGGGTAGGCCACTGTCCATCTAAATTCGAAACATATTAATGTCTATTTGAGTAGATCGTATGAACAAGTCATCGAATGATGTGAACAGGTACGAGGTGCTGCAAGACCAAATTGATGACTCGAAGATCAAACTGTTGTATAGAAGAATCGTTATATCGAGCTGCTTCATGCGAGCTCAGTACTATCTACATTGTCTAAATTCTAAAAATGATAAGTTTGATTAAGTATCCTGTTTGGGCCTAAATTGTTGTGCTTTTGTACTAGAATTAGAGTTTTATGTCTATAAATACTTGTAATTGTGCATAGTCGTACACAATTTCTGAAATATGTAATTAGTGTTTACGTTTGTTATAGTGTGAGAAAATCTTGCCGTTTTTCTCTATAAGGGTGGGTTTGGTATCATAGATGAAGGGTGATAAGATAAATAATACCCATTCATCTAATGTTTGGTAGGATTTAATAGTTATCTGTTTGGCCCGCTATTAATTATACGGCCCGTCACTAAATTACTGTTGTGGCCATATTATTAATCCCACCAAAGTGGGGTGATAATTTATCTGACTTGAACAGTGTCCCAAATAAGAGATATTTCGTTTTTCACCACACACGACACCACACAGCCATTCTCTTTCTCGTCTTTCTAGTCTAGGGTTCCACAAGAATTTCTTCTCTCAACCATTTTTCTTTTCTTTCGTCGTTCGTTGTCTTCCTTGGTCTTCTTCGTCTCTAGCTGTCTGCAGATTTGGTGAAAAAACTAGGGTTCCACAAGAATCCCCTCTGTCGCCCTTTTTCTCCTACAGATTTGTGGAAATTTGAAGGTTACCGAAGGTATGCAGTATGTTTTTTTGCAGATTCAAGTCGGATTCCCTTTTTACAGAACTTGTTGCGTGTTATTTACAGAACTTCTATTTCAGGAATCATAGGTTGAATCCATCTCTGTTGATTGTGGCTTTGAAATATGTGAAGACCGAAAAGGGCTTGTTTCCTCCAAGCACAGAGTCATCAATAATCCCTCAAAAGAGTATCCATATGTGGAAGAGTTTCCAGTGATTGGTGGCATATTTTTACTCTGTTAGTGATACTATATGATATTTGGAAGTTTACATTTGCATGCTTTCTGATGATAACGAATCTATAACTTACGCTTGGTTCTTACATGTATAGGGATCTTGGCAACTCAAATTTGGGTGGTCATAGTGCGCCTGAGCTGGGGAATCTTGAATATCTCCAATATCTGTGAGTATCATGCAACACTCCCACTTTATTTCAAATTGACAGATTCAATTTTTATTTTATTTCTTAATTATGTAGAGAAGCAGTCCTTATAATCTATTGTTCTTGCAGCTGTTGTTATGAAAGTATCTTGGATCTTTCTTGCAGCCTAATGACTACTGATTCTTTTGTCTAGGGAACTTCATAAAAATAACATCCAAGGCTCAATTCCTGCTGAGTTGGGTAAGTTGAAGAACTTAATCAGTTTGGATCTATATAACAACAATATCTCAGGAACAATCCCCGACTCACTAGGCAATCTGAAAACTCTGGTCTTTCTGTAAGTCTTACTTCACTTATATAATTCAATATAT
>JAPKLX010000013.1:2043747-2314379 GCA_026898415.1 Leonotis leonurus
TCATGTTCCCGGCTTTACTAGAATTAGTAGGAAGCGGGCGTGACAAACTTCCATATTTCTATTGTAATGCAAAATATTTAAATGAATTTAAATCAATTTTAACCTTTAGTTCATGATGGATGGTGAAGAGTTTAGATTTTTTTTCATTTTTCACATATAATTTATTTTTTTATATGAATCTAACTATATATTTATTTATTTACCATTGATGGAAGATAAAGTCATCTAAAGTTTTCTTTGACCTACGAATTTTCTCTTCTCAAATCCAGGAAGTAGAATGATTTTTCATTAAATCGATTTTCCTCGTCTCAAATCTATTATGTTAGGAAATATGTTCATTTTGAAATGATACATTTGT
The DNA here is from genome assembly GCA_026898415.1 of Leonotis leonurus. Lineage (NCBI taxonomy): Eukaryota > Viridiplantae > Streptophyta > Magnoliopsida > Lamiales > Lamiaceae > Leonotis > Leonotis leonurus. The sequence continues at coordinate 2,044,106 of JAPKLX010000013.1, forward strand.
TTATTCGTCTTCTTAAATATTGTTATGGAATTTTTCATGAATTGATGGGTTGGAAGAAATAAAATATATCAACAAGTTGATATGTATGAATAAATATATTTTTATTAATCGATTTTCCTCGTCTCAAATCTATTATGTTAGACAATATGTTTATTTTTAAATGATTACTAGGTATTGCACTCGTGCTATGCACGGGTTTATAATCTATTTATAAATAATTTATAATACAGATACTTAAAGAAATCAAAAATATTGTAATCCAATTTTATTTGGTGGTTTTAAAACCGTAATCGATAGTACTCTTCTCAATTGTCACTATGCTGGGGACAATTCGGTTACAGTTTCAAAATTTGAGAACAGAATCAACGATTTGATACAATAACTTCGATTTATTTTATCTCATTCAATTTCTTATTTTATAAAGAGTCGTTTTTTATTAATTTATAACAACACATTAAAATTAAAAAATAAGATAATATTAAATAGCTATTTAAACATATGTGTATATTGATAAAAATTCATAATAAATATATTTGAACTCATTATTATTTGTCGTTATATTTTGTTGTGAAATTCTAAATTTTTTATATAATAATAAATATTTGACATAATTTTATGTAACAACGAATTAATAGAGCTGGTAAATTAATATAGCTCCTAAATGGAATGATCATTTGCTTTCCATTCTATGTTTTACTATTAAATTTAGTATTTAATTAATATTTATAATAATACATTAAAATTAATATTTTTAAAAAAACTATACTCCTTTCGACCCACTTATTTAAATTCATTTACTTTTCACATTGATATTAATATTTAGTTTTAATATTTTTTGAAGAACATGGTTTGTGCTTTATAATTTACTAAATAAAGAAATGTGTCTAAATAAGTGAGACAGCTCAAAAAGGAAAATGTGTTTAAATAAGTGAGACAAAATCAATATATGTTAGTAAAATATATTATATGTATAAGAATATTTATACATATAATTATTTTAAGTTTACTAATGTGTTATAATTTTTTATATTAAATTTATATTTTATATAATATATATCAAATTAAATGTATTGTCGAGATCTTTAATTTAATATGCATAATATTGCAAATATTTTTACGAAGAAAATAAATAATTTTAGGAGAAATGTGTTATAGGAGAGAGAAAATAATCTATAAAGTTTTAAAAATTAATAAGTTAAACGTTAAACATAAACCAGATTCAGTTATACATGTATATTATGATTTGTTTAATGCTCAAGTTATCTTGTTGCTCTATTGATTCACAGTATAGCCTTTCTTATGAAAGGTATAGAGATCGAATATTTTTAATGTTTATTTTTAAATTTAACAAATTGATTTCAATTGAAATGCTTCCTGTTTTATATATATATAGATTTGTTTCTTCAACATGCTTCTAATTAAATATTATATTATGGAATTTTTGCATGATTTGGTGGGATCCAGAAAATAAAACTAATTAATTATGTCGATTTTTTCTTATGTTAGAAAATATGTTGGTTTTAAATGATTTCTTTGTTTCTTTTGGCGTTTTAAATGTCATTATAGTTTATTTGCATCAATTTAGTGACTGAAGAAAAAAAAAACATTAATACAAGAGGATATGTAGAATGAATTATTTATTTAATTGAATTTCATCGTATCAAAATTCAAATAGGAAAAAAAATAAATAATACAAGAGGGTATGCAGAATGAATTGTTTTTATTAGTTGAATTCATCGTCTCAAAATTCAAATAGGATTATTTTATGCCTCTCTTTTATGTCTCACATTTCATATTTCACAATCAAATTTTAGATATTTTTTATTTAATTTTATTTTTTCAATTTCTATTTTATATGATTTAATTAGATTGTATGTTTAGTACTGGATTCATCTCATCTGTATAGGATATTTAACTATTTTTAATATTATATATCAATTTTAAGTACCTTTTTAGGATTGATATATTTAAAAATAGAATATACCATTTAAAAAAATCAAATAAATGGTAATTATGAGTATCTCATAGCAAATGTTTTATTTTTAATAAAATATTAGAGTAGTAATTAAAATGATTAATTTTTTGGTAAAACATAAAAGTGGGACATTAATATAATCCACTAAAAATCTAGGTTAAACACATATAGTGATTTTATGTCTTAACTTTGTCTCGATAAAGAATTGTGACAAGTAAAATGAAATATCCAAAATGGATTATATTTAGAAATATTATGAAATATTTAGAAAAAAAAAATTGGATTATATTAAATTAAATTACATAGTCACGTACAAAGGACTATTCGAAATTTATTACATTGAGCATTAATCTCATTATCACTAGCAGGGACGGAGCCAGTAATTTTATATAAGGGGACGAACTTTCTCAACATCAAAATTATAAAATTATACGAAAAAAAACAATGAAAACAATATGCAACATTTTTTGTAGGCTTCCAACAAATCAGAAAATTTCTTATACTAAGTTGGTATAAACTTTATACGATTCTTATCCACAATCAAGAAAATTTCATGGACATTTTTTGTTATTATTGAAAACCGAATGAAGTGTTTTATACTTTATTGTGTTGATTTATGAACCTATATATAAAAAATACTAGATTACTCTTAAAAAAACCTCTCTTTTTTAAAAATAAATATGAAGTACTAAAAAAAGTCATACGCTACAATCAAGAGACAAAGAGTTGAGAGCATGTATGACTGATTTAATTGTCTATTAATTAATTTCAAACTCCTAAATATTACGTACTCCCTCCGTCCCACTAAGTTTGACACAATTCCTTTATTTGGACGTTCCACTAAGCTTGGCACATTCCTAAAATAGTAAAAGTTATCTCTTTAAAAAGGTGTGGACCCTACCACCTTTATCACTCTTACACTACTTTATACACTCTTCTTAATAACCGTGCCCAAAAGTTTTGTGTCATGTTTATTGGGACGGAGGGAGTACTATATAGCAGATTGAAATAATTAATTTATAGACAAGATAGAGAACAACAAATATTTGCATATGAATTAAAATATAAAGAATGAATAAGATCACACACAATAATCGTGCTCGAAAATCCTAAACCAATGTTGGAATAAAAAAGATTAACCATAAATCATACTCTCTCTGTCTCATTCAAGATGGCCCCAAAATTCAATAAAGTACTCACATTTTTTGTCAAACGGGGCCATCTTGAATAAGATAGAGGGAGTACTAAATAACATATAAAAAAACGAAGAAATATTTGGAAAATGACGTGGAGTTGCATTTTGCAAAAAAAAAAAAAAAAAAAATACCTCAAATGCAAGTTATGTGTTGATGAAAGTTGAAATCTATAATGCTAATTTAACAAAGTTAACATATTTACATATAATAATACCTAAATTACGAATTAAGAGCATTAATTATAACTTAATACAAAAATTTATTTTACAACGTAAACTAATAAACTATATATACATACAAAAAATTGAAATTTTGAGGGGGGCGGTGACCACTACCAGCCACCCCTTCGTTCCGTCTCTGATCACTAGACTAGCACACGCACGCTGTAGAAAAAATATCAATAAGTAGATCTTTAGAATACGATTAAAATAATCATCTTAGGTGATGTTTACTTTGCATGATAAGATGTATTAATAAAATTTATCCAAGTTAATCTTATGTTTACTTTGATGGATAAATGATGAATTATTTAATTTTGAACTAATTAAATAATTGTATCCTTCAAATAATCAATCCTATGTTTTATCAATCTAGTTTATCATTCAAAGTAAACACCACCTAATATCTCTCAAAGCATAGTTATCTAAATTCTTTAAAAAAACACTGAGATTATTACTTAAAATTACATATTTTGATAATTAAATAATAATCTATATAAATATTTTGGAGTTTTCAAATCTAAATAAAATTTACAAATTATGAAGATATTTATTCTATTACAATATTGTTTTCATTAATATCTTAGAGCCTATATAAGTTGTAATATATACAGTTAATTATAATAGCCAAAAAAATTAGTTTGGTTTCTTATATTTTAGTTAGTAAATGAAAAATCAATTTTTATACCATAATTAGTGACTTCTTTAAAAAGAAAGTAGAGCCTTAAATTCTACATATTTATTAAAAGCATCCCAAGATGTCGAAGAATGAAGTGAATATATAAAACATTCCTTTAAGGAAGTTGAAAGCATAATCTAAGTTGTAATATGATTTAAAACGTTGAAAATATATAGTATTGAAATTTTATAATTTTTATTTAATTTGATAGTTGTATATTTATTTTTTTAAGAATTAAATAGTTGAAGATTATTATAAACTCTGAATAAATAATCATTCCATTACATTTTATATTTTTCAAAATCAATTTCGTAATACATAACATGTTGGTTGTGTGCGCGTTTAAGTTTGGGCCCGATTCTTGGACAAGTGGGTCTTAAAATTATTATCTTTGTTAATGGGCTTTTTGGCAATGCCGTTAAGTTCCATAGTTCAACTAATTGAGTATCATGGTTTTATGGCTCATTTAGTAGGGTGGTAAAAGCTATTCGAGGCTCAATTAGAAAAAAATTTATTTGAAACTCGACTCCATAGTAAAAGCGCCGAGCTTGAGCTTGACCATGATTTCGAGCTCGAGCTCGAACCGAGCTACTTAGGAACATGTTCGAGTTTGTTTGTTCACTAACATGTTATCGAGCTTGTTCATGAGCCTTCTATTGAGCCTTTAATCGAGCATTTAATCAAGCAGTTAGTTGAGCCTTAAGCTAAAATAACTACTTTTCTAAAAATAGAAATTATACGAGCGCGAACTCGAGTTTGAGCTCGAAATGTTAATATGAATATAAAACGAGGCGAGCTCGAGCTCAAACTCGAAAATAATCTTATCGAGCATCTCACGAGTCGAGTTCGAGCTCGATAATTACATTCTCACCCGAGCTTGAACAATATCAAAAGCTCGAGCCGAACTCCAACACCCTAATATTCTAAACAAGCCGAGTCGAGCTCTATTTGTATTCAGCTCGGCTCGGCTCGCTTACACCCTAACCATTTAGCAGGTTATATGATAGCCAATCATTTTGATTCAAATCAGTTGATGTGATTGAATTATATCACGTGAGAATCGCACATCAAAAGTTTTCACTTATCATTTTTTTGCAATAACTAACTTTTCCTTTATCTTTTATCTTGATGACTTTATTGTTGTCACTACAAAAAGGTGATTGTTTAGATTAAAATTGTTTCGAGTCGCTCTCAATTTAAAACGAGGTCATTTAGCAATGATAAGCCAACCCAAGTCGTATTCTCAAGGAAGACTTAACAGGGCAATTCCCTTCTTTGTTCATGAAAGCAATAAAAAGGATTTGTTGGAGATTCTATAACTAGGCGAAGAATATAAAGAAGAAAAGTAAATTAAACCTAATCTAATAGAAAACAACGAGTAAACAAAATACTTATCTTAGAAACTGAGATGCGATTTCAAAAGAAGACAAGTTATTTGGAATTCGAAATCAACAAGAATGTGAAAAGAAATTGAAAATTGTAAACGAAATAAGAAACCGAAAGCATAAACAATTAAACGAATGAAAAACGCAAGCCAGAATAATAAAAATGAAACAAACTTGATTAATAACCGGAAAATGTCTGAATCCACAATAGAAATCTGGAAATGAAATATGAAACGGAGTGTTGCTATCGACTAACCTTCGAGTATGAAATCTAAAGTTAAAGAGAACTAACTAGAAATCAAAGTCTCGACCCTCGAATCTAAGTCGAGATGTGCTAAAACTATGAAGGAAAAACGTCTGGAAATAGTGCTGAAAAGTGGCGTGGAAAAGGGTCTTGGAAAAGGTGCTAAAGGTGATGTCCATCGAATGAGAAACTCGCCGAGTATAAATAGCCGAGAGGGTTGCTCAGCGACCGCTCAAGGTCAGAAGCCACTTACTCGGTTGGTTCCGCGTTCCCCGCTGAGATCGTTGTGCCAAGCCTGGGTCATCCGCTGAGGTTAGTGGTCGCTGGCCCAGGCTTGGTGTTGGCTCGGCGCTAAGGCCTAGTCAGCGGCCGCTTAAAGATATGCGACCGCTGACTAGTGCTCTCGGCAGTAGACTTCATTCTTTTGCCATTTCTCGATCTTTTATCGTCTCTTTTCCAACTTCAACACTCATTTAGGCTAGTGATCCTGAAACATAAAATGAAACATAAATCGAGCCAAAACACCATGTAACGAGGGAAAATAACACGAATAAAGATACGGAAAATACGAGTTTAGACGAACAAAAAGAGGCTAAACAGTGATGAACCATAATTCTTTTTTAAGACTAAATTCATTTAAGGAGATTGTTCTACTCCAATGTTGTGAGGTTAATGTCGAGATCATGAAGACTATATTAATAATTCCAAGTTTGCTGGAACCCTCTCAAATTTCAGTGATGATTTTGAATAAGACATTAGTTATTTTATCTTTGAAAATGATACATCGGATCGTGAACATGAATCAGAGCGTATTTTTCTCGCGGAAAGAGGTCTTATTCAACTCAACTAGTTTTATTTTCATGTTATAATCTCCAAACATTATAATTCTCATATCCCATTTTAATAACAATCTCGAGACGAGATACAGATTTTGCTATGGAGATGTCGATTTCCTCCGACACTACCGCCGCCGCTGCTAGCACCCACTATTGCATCCAATACCACCACCACCATATCGGTGTCTCAATTGCTATCGCTTCCACTACTATTTTCGGGAATAACAAAGGTCCTTGATGACTTCTCTTTTGAGACTGCTCTGATACGACCCTGATCGGAATCATATCGATAAATGACCTCTTCGAGTGAGGACGAATGTTTAGCCTCTTTTTGTTAGTCTAAATTCGTATTTTCCGTGCTTTTATTCGTATTGTTTTCCCTCATCCCGTGATGTTTTGGCCCGATTTATATTTTATTTTATGTTTCAGGATCATTGGCCTAAACGAGCGTCGAAGTTGGAAAAAAATGAGGAAGAATCGAGAAACGAGGAGAAAATGAAGATTAGTGCCGAGACACTAGTCAGCGGTCGCGTGACACGCCGCGGCCGCTGACTAGGCCATGTGTGCCAGCCCAAGGAGCGCGCGCCAGAGCAAGTCAACAGGCGCTGACCTGGCTCAGCGGCCGCTGACCTCGCGGACATTGCGGGGGCCGTTACAACGAACCCTAGAGTGACACGGAGCCACCGGGTCAGCGCCCGCTAACCTCTACGCAGTCGCTGACCTACCTCTCGCCTATATATTCTCGGCGAGATTCTCATTCGATGGACATCACTTTCGACACGACTTTTGGCACACAATTTGACACTACTTCTGAAGCCACTTTTCAGCACTACTTTTAGACATTTTCCTTTCATAGTTTTAGCTCGTCTCGACCTCGATTCGAGAGTCCAGACTTAGATAGTTATTCACATTGTTTTCATTTTCAAGTTAGTCGATTGCAACATTCATAGTTTCATACTTCGTTTCTAGAATTTTGTTGTGGATTCAAGACCGTTTCCAGTTCTTAATTCAAGTTTGTTTCGTTTTCCTTTACTTATTCTTGTTTTGTTTATCGCTTTCGTTCGTTTTATCGTTTATGCTTTCGATTTCTTATTTCATTTTCGATTTCCAGATTTCTTTATGTACTTCTTTTGAATTCAAGTTCCAAGTTATCTGTTTTCCTAGAATAGATTTAAATTGTTTTATTAGATTATATTTAATTCACTTTCTTAGATTAGATTTAAATTGCGTTTCTTATTTACATTATTTGCCTAGATATAAAACTTCAAATCAAATCATTTTTATTGCTTTCCGTTTATGAACAAAGAATAGAATTGCCCTGTTAAGTCTTCCTTGAGAATACAACTTGGCTTGGCTTACTATTGCTAGATGACCTCGTTTTAAATTGCGAGCGACTCGAACAATTTTAGTCGAAATAAATTTTGGCACCGTTGTCGGGGAAGACTTTAGACGATATAATTCGTTGTTCTTTTTCCTTTTTATTTTTCTTTTTATTCTTCTTTTTATTTATTATGTTTACTTTCTTCTTCTATATTGTGGTACGCGTAACGTTTTTGTTGAGTGTTGTTTATGCAAGGTCGCCGCAGTGCTAGAAAGACATTGACGCCCTTCATTGATAACCTAAACCGGAAGCGTGCAATCCTAGTCACCATAGAAGAAGACATTGAGCACATTGACGAATTTTTGCTCTCGCGTTTATTCGAAGAGATGGCCAATAAGAGAGCGGACGAGAGACCGCGTTATATGAGCGATTTCACTAAGCCCAAGTTTGGCACAACTGCTACTTCCGACATCGTTCTCGACACCGCAGTCCGAAACTATGAGTTGAAGCCACACTATCAATCACTACTTCCGACATACCATGGGCTCTCGAGTGAAGATGCTTTGACGTTCATCCGAGAATATTGCACGGTGGTGCAAACTTTCCCGCTTCACTCGCTGACAGAGGATCAACTCAAGTTGAAGTGTTTCTCTTACACGTTGAAAGATAGGGCCAAATCTTGATTCTTATCTCTTCCATCCGGATCACTCACCACTTGGGGATCGGCTTGTGAGAAATTCATGTTGAAGTACTATCCGCATCATAAAACTCAAGCGGTACGTACTAAGATAATGAACTTCGCACAAGCCCACGACGAGTCATTCCATGAGACGTGGGAGAGATTCCAGGAGCTACTTCAACAGTTCCCTCACCATTAGATGGCACTGGAGATGCTATGCCAATTCTTTTATGATGGCCTGCTCCAGACTACTCAATTCATGGTGGACAGTTCGGCAGGAGGGAACATTGCAGTCAAGACGGCGGAGGAGATGAACGAGATTTTTGAGACCCTAGCCGCGAGTTCGCAACAGAAATCCTCTCGACCGAGACGAATGGAGGCCAGTGCAGTGACTACGAACCCCGATCTTAAGAAATAAATGGCGGATATGATGAGGGAGTTACAGGAATTGAAGATGAACCGACCCCGTCACCATCTGTTCAACAACCTGCACCTGAGCCATGCGGTATTTGTGGCGACTACGGCCACGTTGTAGAAAGATGTCTGCGACTGGGAGAGATGACATACGCAGGACAAGCCGAGGTTTAAGCGGCACAGGAATTCACATCCCAACCTCAGTCTCAGCAAAACTCATGATGGAAACCCCAATTACAAGGGCATGGAGCACAAAATTTCCAAAACAGACGGCCACAGGCTCAGAACTTTCGCCCTCGACATCAACAGCAGCAGTATTATCCACCACAACCGCCACACCAACATTTTTTTCCACCGCAGCAGCAACAATTCTATCCACCACCGATGCAGCAATTTCCACATCAACCTGTTCCTCCCCAAAGATCATCAATTGAAGACAACCTAGCTGCATTTATGCAAGAGAGCAAGAAGGCTCGAGAGGCCTAAGATGCCACAATCAAGCGCCTCGAGATGGCTATAGGGCAGTTTTTTGGCGCTGTTAACCAATTGCAGCAAAACCAACAAACGTGAAAAATTCCAGCACAAGGACAACAACCCCATCAAGTGCAAGCAGTGTCCGTTCTAAGAGAGGGTAAGGTTGTGGAAACCAAGATGGAGATGAGATCTCAGGAAAAAATCGATAAGGTGCCACCGAAGGAGGAGAAAGAGCAGTCCAATGAGGAGCTTCACAAGGTGGTAAATTCATACATTCCGCCTATTCCTCATCCTAGCAGGCTAAAGGATGTTAAAAATGAGCAACGGTTCGCGGATCTTTACAGGATGCTATCCAAAGTAACAATGAACGTTCCACTCCTCAAAGTGATCAAGAATATCCCATCTTATGTCAAATTCTTCAAGGAGCTGATTTCAAAGAAGAAGAAACTCGACAATCAAGAGTTAGTGACAGTCTCCGAAGTGGCGAGTACCAGGTAGCTTCGTTATTGACATTACTCTAGGTAACGGTAAGGCAGCATCTGACATGCTAGACCTAGGAGCGGGAATTAATCTTATGCCTTATTCTATTTTTAAACAATTAGGATTAGGTAAATTAAAACCCACTCGCATGTCTCTTCAAATAGCCGATAGATCTGTGAGACACCCTAAAGGAATAATTGAAGATATTCATGTTAAGATCGGTAGAATAATCGTTCCTGTTGATTTTGTTGTTCTTGAGATAGGTGACGTACGTGAGGACGGAGTCGAGCATACACTACCCCGTTTTATTTTATTTGATTTTATTTTCTTTATTTCATTTTAGTCTTTTTCTGATGCTCGTAAGTACCACTGAGTTGGGAGAAAACCGAGTCAAAAAAGTTCGCGGAGGAGAAAAAAATGAGATTTCACGAGAGTAGGATCAACGATCGCGGCACACTCAGCGGCCGCTGACCCCACGCCCGCGACCCAGCGCCAAGCGCAAGCACCGAGTCAGTGGTCGCTGACTACTCAGCGGCCGTTGACCTTCCTTTCGTCAAACACCACCAATCTGTCAAGCCATTTATCCTTCCTTCCTTATTTTCTCCCACTTTTCCCCCTCTCTTCATTCCCAAATTCCCCAAACGCTAACCCTCCTCCCGACCAACAGTGAACCTTTGTCTTTATTTTCTCCTTCATTCCTTATTTCTCCCACTTTTCCCCCTTTCTTCATTCCCAAATTCCCCAAACCCTAACCCTCCTCCTGACCAACAGTGAGCCTTTGTCTCACTGTTGAGGTACCTTTATTGTTTTCTTTTCTTTTTGTGTGAGTATGTATTTGGCTAACCTTAATTTTCCTTTTTTAGTGTTTGTTTTTCAGGTTTTATTTCCGTTTGTTGCTCCGAATGCCGCATTTCAGGGACGTTTCTCTATCCATACTCTTTAGATCTTTATTTTCCGTAATGAGGGCATTGCTCTATCTTTGTAGGGGGGAGGAGTGTCGTTTTCATGCGTGCATTTGTCGTTTTACGTTAGTGTCTTTTAAGCATGAAAATTTTGATTGTTTTAGAGCTACCTTGTCTTGATACATCGTGGGTAAATCGAGTCGTGGCATATGTTTAAGATGAGATTGATTGGAAAACCTTGATTGATTTGCATTGATTTATGTTGTGAAACGTAGATGAACTAGGAATGTGTGGAACATTATGACCGAATTGTGGATCTTAGTAGAACGATTAAAATAGTGATGCATGATGATATAAATTGATTGATTCAATTGGCTAGTTGTTTATGACCACTTGTTGCGTATCCGTGTTTTATTAATTAAACTTTGTCAAGAGGTCTCTGCTCCTATGGGAACCATGAGCACGAGAAACTGCATGAGGATACATTAGGTAACCCCTAATTGTCCACACCTCGCGACAATGACCATATAATTTGACATTGTTCTACGCAATTTTCTTAAGTTCTTGGAAAATAGGAATACAAAAGGATTCTACCCTGCTCTCTTAATCACAAATACAAATTTATAAAAGAGATGTGTATGGGAAACCACACTGAAAAAACCCGAACATTCGGAGTACTCACCCGGTGAATATTGTCCTTAAATATTCCTCATGTTGAAAGAAAGAAAAGAAAAGAAAAAGATACACTATTTAAGATGGATAAAAACTCTAGCAGGTTATGTGATCTCAATAACATCTTGTGCATCATTATTTTGCATTGTTAACTTGATTATAATCTAGTCTAGATGGTTCTATGATCTCTATGTGACGTGACGTGATGATATGAAGATCAATTTTGGAATAATTTGAAGTCTTGTCAAGAATGCATGTCGTGATTAGATTTTTCCCTAGCGATAGTTTAGACTAAGTTATGCTTGAGGACAAGCAAAGTTTTGTGTGTGGAGGGGTTGTTTAGCCTCTTTTTGTTAGTCTAAACTAAGTTATGCGTATTTTCCGTATTTTTATTTGTATTATTTTCCCTTGTCCTATGATGTTTTGACCCGATTTATGTTTCATTTTATATTTCAGGATCATTGGCCTAAACGAGCATCGAATTTGGAAAAGAAACGAGGAAGAATCGAGAAATGAGGAGAAAATGAAGACTAGTGCCGAGACACTAGTCAGCGGTCGCGTGACACGCCGCGGCCGCTGACTAGGCCATGTGCGCCAGCGGCGGAGCCAGCAACCGAGCCAATCGAAGGAGCGTGCGCCAGAGCAAGTCAGCGGTCACTGACCTCGTGGACATTGCGGGGGTCGTTACAACGAACCCTAGAGTGGCACAGAGCCACCGGGTCAGCGGTCGCTGACCTCTACGCGTTCGCTGACCTACCTCTCGCCTATATATACTCGGCGAGATTCTTATTCGATGGACATCACTTTTGACATAACTTTTGGCATGCAATTCGAGACTACTTTCGAAGCCACTTTACAGCACTACTCTTAGACGTTTTCCTTTCATAGTTTTAGATAGTCTCGACCTCAATCCGAGAGTCGAGACTTAGATAGTTCTTCGTTTTCGTTTTCAAGTTAGTCAATTGCAACATTCATAGTTTCGTACTTCGTTTCCAGAATTTTGTTGTGGATTCAAGACCGTTTCCAGTTCTTAATTTAAGTTTTTTTCATTTTTCTTTACTTATTCTTGTTTTGTTTATCGCTTTCGTTCGTTTTACCGTTTATGCTTTCGATTTCTTATTTCGTTTTCGATTCCAGATTTCTTTCCGTACTTCTTTTAAATTCAAGTTCCAAGTTATTTATTCGCCTAGATATAAAACTTCAAATCAAATCCTTTTTATTGCTTTCCATTTATGAACAAAGAATCGAATTGCCCTGTTAAGTCTTCCTCCTTGAGAATACGTCTAGGGTTGACTTACTATTGCTAGATGACCTCGTTCTAAATTGCGAGCGACTCGAACAATTTTAGTCGAAACAACGAACTCCGGTTTCACCTTTCGAACAAGTGATACTCCTAAAAGTAGTTCCAAGAACTCTTAATTCATATTCATTGATTGATTCTCATTTACAAGATTATAACATATATATAGAAATAGATAATCAACTCTAATGGACCTAACACTAATACGGGCTGACTAACATCGCATTACCCGTTTACAATTACTTAAATATAAATATCTAGATCATAACATTCCCAACCTCTTCAAAACCACCTTGTCCTCAAGGTGGGACAAATAAAACTTGGAAATTAACTAAGCATAAGCATGTAATGTTAACCCCACTTTTAAATTAGGAAAAGAAATGTGCACCAATAGAAGCCCAAGACAACTAGCACAATGAGTTGGTAAATAAATTAAAGCAAGGCCTAGTGACACAAAATAATTGCATTTTCTTTTTGTGAAGCCCAAGCCCAATGAGGTAGAACCCAAGGAAGTCATTAGGGTGCGGGGCAGAGGAGTTGTTTGTGGCGGGGGTTCCATCGGCAACAGTTCGGGTTCGGTCGGTGGAGGTGGCTCGGATTCGATCGGCGGCAAGTAGGAGGGGCTGAGAATGGAAAGATTGTAGCGGTTGTTTTCAGCAATATTTGTAGAGAGTGCAGAGATTAATCCTCGATGTGCGTCCGTAGTTGCTCGGCTCAGAAGAGTGGTAATGTGGTGGAAGGAAGGGTTCTCGGTGGTGGTTTTGACGAAGATGACGGCTCCGTCGCCGGGGGTCTTGCCTGTGGAGTGTTAAGCAAACAAACACTCAATATCATCAATCAAAACTCACACCAATAAGGAAGCATGAATCAAGAGATACAAAGAATGATAAGAGCCAAAAGGCTATGATTTCATTAAAAGATGCAAAATAAAGTGAGTAGAGCTCGTACAATAGCTATTAATGAGCACTGATATTCTCTAACAAACTCTAGCCACATGGCTAACGTTCATTGGCTCGGTTATTTAACTACAATAGCTACTGGTCCCAAAATTAACGACAAACCCAACCCATGCATCACCTATTACTCATGCATGATTAGTGAAGTATCCATGCATACACTTAAACAAACCCTAATTCATAACAACTCCCTCCTCCTTACTTATGACTTGTACCCAAGTGAAATAGAAAAGGAAACCTCTCTTCCATCGATTGAAAGTCTTCCCATGTAGCCTCCTCCTCAGGCAAGTTGGCCCATTGCACCAAAACTTCAGGTCTGGGACGGTTGTGATCCTTTACTATCCGGCGAGCTAACACCTTAACTGGATGAAGCAGTACTTTTCCATCGTCATCAAACTCAGGTAGTGTGCTGGTGGTATGGGTAGAAGTCTTCACACTTCTCTTCAACATGCTCACGTGAAAAACTCTATATATCTTGGCTGTGGGTGGCAGGTCAAGTTCATAAGGAACTGTCAATACGTTTGATCACCATAAATGGGCCTACATACCTTGGACTAAGCTTCCAGATCTTGTGCAAATGAATAGAATGTTTTTTGTATGGTTTGAGCTTCAAGTAAACTCAATCTCCTTCTTTGAACTCACGGTCTCGACGGCGATGGTTAGCACTAGCCACCATTTTGTCTTGGGCTTTCTGCAGCAAACATTTCAAGTGGAGTTGAATGTCTTTCTTCTCCTGCAAAGTAGCTTCAACTCCCACAACTTTAGGAGACACATAAGATTGTAAAGTCAATGTAGAAGGCTTATACCCGTATAGCGCCTCAAAAGGAGTTAACTCGAGTGAGGTATGGTAAGAGGTATTGTACCAAAACTCAGCAAGAGATAACCACTTAAACTATCTCTTTGGATCATGGCTACACATGCACCTCAAGTAAGTTTCTAAACACTAATTAACGCGCTTGCTTTGTCCATCCGTCTGGGGATGGTAAGCTGTGCCTAGGTGATGCTGAATTCCCAGTAGCTTGAGCAACTCTTTCCAAAAAGCACTTGTAAAGATCCGATCACGGTCAGAAATCAAACTAGATGGTAAACCATGTAACTTATAAACCGTGTCCAAGAACACCTGGGCACAATCAGATGTCGTGTATGGATGTTTCAATGCTACAAAGTGTGCATACTTAGCAAAACGATCAACAAACACCCAAATAGCATCCTTTCCACTAGACATAGGCAAACGCTCAATAAAATCCATAGTCAAATGTTGCCAAGCCTGAGTAGGAATAGGCAAAGGTTGAAGCAAAACTGCAGCTCTTGAAGTTTCATGTTTGCAGCTTTGGCACTCATGACATGCGTGCACCCATTGTTGCACATCACTTCGAAGTTCTGGCCACAAAAAAGTAGTTTTGATGCGTTGAAAGGTGGCATTGATTCCTAAGTGTCCTCCATAGCCTGACCCGTGCATGTACTTCACAATTTTAGACCTCAAGCCTTGAGCTTTTCCCACATAGAGCTTTCCCTTGTATCTCAGAAGTCCATCATGATAGGAGAATAAAGATGTGTTGTAGGGAAAGGTACAACACTGAGCTACATCCTACCCATAACTCTCCATGATATCTGTCATCCATGCTGAAGTACAAGAAGTTAAAGTCAGAGTTGAGAACTCCCCTTCACTTGGTTCCACCATTGATAAAACATCAACAATTCGGTTTTCATTGCCTTTCTTGTACTCAATTCTTTAGTTGAACCCCAACAACTTTGTGAGATATTTGTGTTGTATTGGAGTAGAAATCTTTTGCTCAGTACTTCAAACTTTGGTGATCAGTCCTAATCACAAACTGATTATGCAGCAAGTATGACATCCACTTCTCTATGGCCATAATAATAGCTAAAAATTCATTTTCATATGTAGAGAGACCCTTGTGTTTAGGTGTTAGAGATCTACTCAAGAATGCAATTGGATGTCTCTCCTGCACTAGTACAACTCATATGCCTCCATATGAAGCATCTGTCTCTAACACAAACGGCTTAGAGAAGTTAGGTAACTTGAGAACTGGGGCTATTATCATTGCAACCTTGAGTGCTTCAAAGGCTGCAGAAGCTTGTCATTCCAAAGGAAGGACCCATTCTTAGTTAGATCATTCAAAGGACGTGCAATAGTCCCATAATTCCTGATGAACTTGCGGTAGTAGCCAATTAAACCCAAGAATCCCCTTAGTGATTTCAAAGACTGTGGGTATGGCCAATCTATCATGGCTTGAATCTTGCTTGGATCAATTGTTACTCCTTCCTGGCTGATCACGTACCCCAAATACTACACACTTGATTGGCCAAAAGAACACTTAGAGGCTTTGGCATAGAGCTTATGAGATAACAGTGTCTGAAATACACTTTCCAGATGAACTAAATGCAAGTCCATGTCTCTACTATAGACTAGAATGTCATCAAAGAAAACCTATACGAACTTCCCCAAATAAGCTTTGAATACTGAGTTCATTAAAGCTTGAAATGTTGCTGGAGCGTTGGTTAAGCCAAACAACCTAACTTTGAATTCATATAGTCCACTTGAAGTCACAAAGGTAGTTTTGAATATGTCTTTAGCATGCATTCTTATTTGATGATACCCTGCTCTTAAGTCAATATTGGAGAAAATCGTGGCTCCACCAAGTTCATCCAGCAGATCATCAATGAGAGGAATAAGGAAGTTGTCCTTAACTGTGACAAAGTTGAGCCTTCTATAGTCCACGCAAAAACGCCAAGTGTCATCCTTCTTTTTCACCAAAAGCACTGGAGATGAGAATGAAATATTGCTTGGTTGAATTACTCCAGACTTAAGCATCTCTTGAACCAATTTCTCTATCTCAATCCTTTGAAGATATGGATATTTGTATGCACTTTATTTGAAAGGTACAACATACGGCTTAAGAGTGATACTATGGTCATGCTCTCTAGCAGGAGGTAGATGTGATGGTGTTTCAAACAGAGGTATAAACTTCTCAATCAAAGGTTGAATGACAGGGTGAGGTTTACAATCTGACACAACCTTATCCACAGAAAGCATGCACAAACATCCCATATATGACCCTTTACCCTTCCTCAAGGCTGCATTGAGTTGCTTTCCAGTCATCACAGAGAGTGCTACTTCCTGTTGGCTGCTTTGCAAAACTATCTTTTTCTCCTTCTTCACAAAACTCATGTTTTGCTTAGTGAAATCAAATGTGACTGGACCTAGCTGCTTCAGTAAATCAACTTCTACCACCATATCGCATCCTCCTAGTTGAAGAATTCTAATGGTTGCAACAAATCCACACCCACCCATTTCCCACACCAGTTTGGGACACCTTGCGTTGCACTCCAACTTCCCACCTTCGGCTACAGTCACCAACAAAGGATTTGTGTACTCCACTTCACACCTCAACCTCTTGGAAGCCATAAAGTCCAAAAAGCTATGAGTACTCCCTGTATCTATCAACATTGTGACCACATGTTTTCCTATATTTCCTTGCAGCTTAATAGTGTCTGCTGCAAGATGGCCCGCAAGTGCATTAATGGAGATTTGTGTCTTCTTGCCTTCAGTTCCTACCTCCTCTAACACCAGCTCACTCTCCTCCTCTCCCTTCTCACAAATGATGACAAGGAGCCTTTTACATTTGTGTCATATTTGATAGGGTTCATCATAGTTAAAACACAACAGGTGTTAGCTAGGGGTGAGTATTGGATCGGGTCGGGTCCAATCCGATCCAATAGACTCAAACCAATAAGGATCCAATAAAAAAAATTCAATCCGATCCAATCCAATAACATTTCAAATCCGATCCAATAAAAATATTGGTTTTGGATCGGTTTTCGGGTCAAACCGATCCAATAACTGTTTATCCCTAAAATGTGAATTAATAAATATAAAATATATTTTATATATTAGATTTAATTATATAAAATATAATTTAAATTATTAATATTCTTATTGGATCGGGTCGGGTGAAATCCAATCCAATAGAGCAAACCCGAATCCAATCCAATAGTTATTGGATTTCAAATTTCTCAACCGATCCGATCCAAAACATGTTTGTATCCAATCCAATAAGCCCTTATTGGATCGGTTCGGTTCGGTTGGCAGTTTTGGATTCGGGTTTGCTCACCCCTAGTGTTAGCTACTTAAAAGATGAAGGTTGTAGCCTACCCTACATTCATCCCTTATGCACTTCCCCTCCTCCCTTCTTACTACCCATCTCATTGCCCTTGCTCCCTATCTCACCACTTTTAGGCCACTGTTTTGACCCTCTCCCTATTGCCATTAATTGTAATTCTTGTTGCTTAGCCAATTTGATAGCTTGGTCTAGCCTACAAGGATTAAACATTCTCACACCGCAGCCTATGTCCTCCCTTAGCCCACCTACATAACTCTCCACAAAATACTCCTCACTCAATCCCCTATTATCTAGTGGTATAGGTCTGCACATCACCAAACTATTTCAGCTGATTGAACTGCGCCACTAGACTCTTCCCATCTTCTTCACCAAATCTTTCCACAACCCTATCTCCAAACTCTTTCCAAGACATCTCCTCATTATCCTCCACATATTCGGCATACCACAAATCATCAACACCCTCCATGTACATTGCAGTCGTAAATATCTTATCATTATCCTCCATAAGGTTAGCTACAAAGCATTTGTTGCATTTGCGTACCCATTGAAGTGGATTATGACCATCAAACTTGGGAAAGTCAAGTTTAGGAGACTTACTTCCAGACCCAGATCCACTCGAGTTGGGCGACCCCTCCCTTATCTTTCCACGCTCTCGAGTTTTTGTCAACCTCCTCCGCCGAATCTCCCTCGGAGCGTCGCCTTCCACCAACACCCAACTCCTTTCGAAACTCATCGAATTGAGCCTTCAAGGACAAACTCAGCTTCTCGCTGAACTCCTCGAAACGTTGTTCAAACTGGGTAAGCTGCAACTCGACATTAGCAACACGATTCTCCATGGCCGAACGTCTGGGCATAGGTCGCGCAACGATCGTCGAGCTCTGATACCACTTGTTAAGCTAACAAACACTCAATATCATCGATCAAGACTCACAACAATAATAAACTATGAATCAAGAGACAACAAAGAATGATAAAAGCCAACAGGCTATGATTTCATTAAAAGATGCAAGACAAAGTGAGCAGAGCTCGTACAATAGCTATTAATGAGCACTGATATTCTCTAACAAACTCTAGCCACGTGGCTAACGTTCATTGGCTCGGTTATTTAACTACAATAGCTACTGGTCTCAAAACTAACGACAAACCCAACTCATGCATCACCTACTACTCATGCATGATTAGTGAAGTATCCATGCATACACTTAAACAAACCTTAATTCATAACATGGAGGAGGTGACGATGGCTCCGCCGATGGGGGTCTTGCCAGTGTCCGACAGGTCCCCTTTCTTGTGGATTTTGGGGAAGTCGTCGACGATCGGTGATATTGAGTTGCCAAATACAGAAATAGAGCTTGTGGTGGTGAAGGTAGATGTGGTTGAAATTTCTAAATGAGTGGTGGATGGTGGCAATCCTAGAGGGCATGAGAGGGCGAGGGTGGTTGAAGGTGCAAGGGCTGGGTTGGCGGGTGGCGGCGACATTTCGTTGTCGGCAGAAGGACGCGAAGGTGTAGGAGTAGAAATGAATTGATTTTGTACGAATGAGAGGATATTTGAGAATGGTGTTGGGAACTCACCCAAAGTAGAAGAAGGAGCCCTGACTGGATGGACGGAAAGCAGGGGTGGGTTTGTTTTGACCGGTATTAGTTTGGAAGGAGATGTTGGAGGTGGAATGAACATATGCACCACACTGACTTTTGGTAGAGCATTAAAATTCTCCACGTTTGCATATTTTGTTTCCTCTTGGTGAAGAGTTGTGTAAGGATGTGGTGAAAGACGAAATGATTTTGAGAATTTGGGTTTGATAGCCAGATAGATGAATCTGCTTGAAATTTAGAGATACATTCTTGAATGTCATTGTTAAATGCTTCAAACTGGTTGTGAATGTGAGATTTGAGGGATGAAATTGCATCAAAAATTTCTTGTTTGGTAGTCATGACAAGGAACTCTCAATGAAATGAAAAGGGAACGGAGATGATACTCCTAATGAAAACACCAATTGATACGACCTCGATCGGAATCGTATCTATAAATGAACTCTTCGAATGAGGACGAAATCTGGTTTCACCTTTCGAGCAAATGAGAGGCTCCTAAAAGTAGTTCCAAGAACTCTTAATTCATATTCATTGATTGATTCTCATTTACAATATCATAACATATATATAGAAATAGATAATCAACTCTAATGAGCCTAACACTAATACGGGCCGACTAACATTGCATTACCTGTTTACAATTATTTAAATATAAATATTTAGATCATAACATGCTCCCTAGGGGAGAAATCCGAGTTTGTATATGAATCCGAGTTTGTATATGAATTGCCTGACAGACAAAGGTCAATTCATGATTAATGAATTCATGGGTATCAAATATCCACGAGTAAATTTTCATCCCTAATACAGAAGCTGAATATCACAGCCTTGCTCATATTTCAGTACAGAAATCTGTTAGATCTAAAGCTACATTTCCATCTTTGCAGCACATACTTTCATGATGCAATTTTTCTGTGCATAGCCATCGTGTAATACCAAAAGGCTACATATTTCAAGGATGACTACAACTGTAGAGTTGGTGTTATATCAAACATGTTCGCAAAATTGATCTCAAACTATAAATGTGGTTCTCATATACATGGAAAATGTTTAATGCCCCTATCTGTGGTACGTGATAATATACGCTGACAACATATACAAAACATCTATACACACATATCCACTCCACATTCTTCTAAGTTACATGTGAGCATATCTTGTGATAATAACACACAAAAAAACATGTAGTGCTAGGTCAAGCCTGTGTGGTTGCATTGTTCTGGCGTCCGAAGAGAATATACATGACAATATGCAGAAGAGTCTTCACAATCCAGTCTTCTACAGAATCGGAGACCAGTTTCTTTATCATCTTTATGATCACCATCACCCCAAACATCACCAAACTCCTGTAACCAGAAAAACTCAAGACTAATTAGCCTAGACTTATATTGGATGACAAAGTCTGGTCATAATCAGACAAAAAAAAAAACTATAGATTACAATAAGTTAAGTTTCCTGGCTTTCAGACAAACATGGAGTGCAATTCTAAATCGGTTTGAACCATGAATATCTCCATTCTTGACGATACTATCTCAACTTAAACTTCCAATACTATCTAACAGAATGATGAGGTCAATTGTTTAAGGTGAGGGTAAAACAACAAATAAGCCAGGATTTATTGAAATAGAAAAATTGAACAAAGCGTAAGAATGATTCCACAGCTGCTATAGCTTACCCAATCCTAATGAAGACAGAAAAGCTACAAGACTAATCAAACTTTAGTTGAAATCAATCTGATTAACTTTAACACCACAATGCTTTACATTAATTAATGCCTACTGATTTAGCTTATTTGCCTACTAAAGGAGTATGCGATAATGCAATGCACGTAACTGATTCCTGAACTCAGATTGCTAGTCAATCTTTTGACCAAAGAAAGAATTGATGAGTGTGAATTAGTAAATAAGACCAAGAGTGTCTACGTTATTATATATAAAGCAAACAGATTGAAAAAAGACATAATACCATATCCATGATATCGTTTGTTTCATGAGGTATAAAGAGAGTAGAACCAGCAAGCTACCCAGCAAGTTACCAATGACCTCCCTCAGAATTGATTCACCAGTACAATTGCTGATAAATCTTCTGAGAGTGGATTCACCAGTATAGTTGCTGATAAATCCCCTCAGAATTGATTCACCACCACGTATACTGACGTTGGCTTCCTGTGATAAAGAATTAATAATGTTGTGGATGGATCAGATGACAATTGAAGAATTAAGAATGATTATGTTGATTTAACAGGCAACATTATCCGCCACCATACATATATTTACATGATACTGCGGGCAAGATACATTATACATCAATGACTGAATAGTTTTCAAAAAATCAGAATACAAAACAGGGATTGCATATATCAACTTGTTTTTGCTTTATATATATATATATATATATATATATATATAATATACTAGCAGAATGTTACGTGCTACACAAACAATAAATTCAAATAGTTGTATACATATTAAAGTAGATAAACTTTATCATAATACATTTTTGGGTCAAGAAGGGACAAACGTATATATTTTTGTATATATATTAAAAGTGAATAAATTTTATCCTAATACATTTTTGGATCAAGAGTTATATAGAGGAACAAAAGTACTTGAAATTATAAAAATGAGTGAATTACTATAATACCCTTAATTAGGGTTGTCAATCGGGTCAAACCGCTGATTTTTGGGTCAGCCATATCAGATTGTCGAGTTAATTCAGTTCGGACTGAATCGAGTTGAATTTTTTTCAGGTTGTAAATTTACAACTATAAATCTATATTTTCGGTTTTCGGGAATGCTTATTGAGCCAATTGGGCTAGAATGTCTACAAAAATGTATAACATGTATATATCCTTTTTAAGATTTTATATTTCTAGTAACAGACTAACAGGTATGTCCAATATAACAAATAAAAGAAATATCAACACATTCATATGTTGAATTTAAACATGAATAAATCAAAATAGAAAAAATTAATGAAATAGTAAAATATTTTGTCATATTATTTTCATTAACCGATTGATTAAATGGTTAGCATGATTAGCAATCCCTCCGTTCCAATAAGGATGACACAAAACTTTTGAGCACGGTTATCAAGGAGAGTGTATAAAGTAGTGTAAGAGTGATAAAGATGGTAGAGTCCACACCCTTTTAAAGAGATAATTTTTACTATTTTTGGAATGTGTCATTCTTAATGGAACGTCCCATAAAGATAATTGTGTCAAGCTTAGTGGGACGGAGAGAATACAACTTTTTTGCATAGAAAATCAAACATATTCTACAAATATATATAATTTTTTCACTTGATTAATCGGGTCAACCTGCTCGATTTTTGGGTTAGACCTATCGGGTTCAGGTTGTTTTGGCCCAACACATTCAGGCTGAAAGATTTTAAGTATAAAGTTTCGGCTTTAACCCTCTTGAATTTAAGATTGGTTCGGGTCCTCATTCCTACCAAGGCTACCCTTAATATATATATTAAAGGAATATTAGGTAAATAAAATTTTGTAACATCCACAATTTTCTAATTACAATAGATATAATATAAAAAACAATTTTATGATTAGAATCTATAAAAAGAAAAGGCTCATTTAAGTTCTATTATAGCTTTGGTCACAAAAAGATGAAAAAGCAACAATACCCTAAATTGCTACTTCTTTCTATGTATAAGTGCATGACTTCCATGTAGCGGTGAGAACCAGAACAGGACCGGGTACCCGTCCCGAAGTCCCAATCCCGAAAATCTTTAATTTTATGATCTCGGTCCCGGTCCCGGTTCCAATCCTGAATACAAATTTCTGGAATAGTTCTGAATGTCCCGAATGGGACCAAAAAATCCAGAATTTATAAATTAAATTTATAATTAGACCTTAATTTAATTTCATAATATACTTTTTAGCTTTTAATTTTAAAATTTAAAGTAAAATTAAAATTAATTTCGAGAAATTGGGAATCATAATTGGGCGGGTCCCAAAAATTTCAAAATATGTAGTCGAGATCCAGGTCCTGAATCCCGCCGGGACTCGGGTCGGGACCAGGAAAGTCCCCCGTACCAACCCTACTTCCATGGAACAATTACAATATTTAAACATGCTAGAAACTATCTCATGGAGACACGCACTTTCCCTTCCATTCAACCCACAAGGAGAAGGTATGGCTTAAAAATAAGAGAAATGGAGAACAAGAAAAGAATTCGATATGAGCCAATGATAGGGTACACGAAGGTGGGTTTTCACCTGTGAGTCATTGTCACGAGGTTTAGGGATATAGTTAGTAACCTGCATTAACCAAAAAAAGATACGATTATTATGCTAAGGATGCAAAATTATGCAGTGGGTGGAGAAGAAAACTGCTAAAGAAAAATGGGTTTTCACCACTATATCGTTGCCGCGAGGTTCAGCAACAGAGCTAGGGACCTGCAATAATCGACAAAACAGTCAGTATCTAAAGGGGGTGTTCGGAGATTAGTTGTGTCATGGAGGTAGGTCTAGACTAGTAAGGAAAGACTAATCCTATGTAGCGCTGTCCCGAGATTATGTCTCGGGCTGAGACCACAAACGAACAGCTCCTAAAATCCAATCCTGAGACTAATTTACAACTAATCATGCCAAAAGAACACTAAGTAGCTGGTCAGATCATGCTCATGGACTGGAAAATAAATCTGCACGAGAGAAATTGAACTTTACCTGTAAACAGTTCTCAACAGGTTCCCTAAGAGAATTATTGCCCTGCAGTAACCAATAACAAAGATGCAGTTGGTATTCTGCCTTTGTAGATCAAATAAATCTCTAAATCTGAATTAAACCGACCTCAGGAGTAAGTGCGTCTGTATTTTCAATGGTAGATGTTCGAGGTGAAGATTCAGCCGGCCTGCTGTGAACAGCTCGTATGATGAACTCTTGAATGGGGCGTCCAGCATCCTTATCAAACTACATATACATAATAAGCATAAACAAATAGAGTTACTAAAATGATGAACCAGAAGTGGGTTTTCTTTTTCAGTTCAGCCCTATCCACTTCGAGTAAGTCCACTAACATATAAAATTCTTACTTCGTCTGAGGCCCTACCCAAGTTGTCAAGATGATGCGGAGAATCATGCATAAGGACTTTCTTTTTCGTTTTTTCTTTCTATTTCTAAATGCAATTGGCAATTTACACCGTATCGTTTCAATTCATCAAAGTAATTTATTATATCAGCAGTTTGTAGCATTTACTGATTTATGGAACTACTGCCTAATTTATTGCAAATTATTTGGAAGAGAAATTATAGCAAAAATCAATTTATTCGGAAACTCCTGTGAGACTCTTTCTCACAGCCAACATAAACTCAAAACAATTCAATAATGACTTACCAGTTTTCGAGCATCTTCCAAAAGTGGTGGATCAGCAGCTGTAACTACACTTTCAATCATGAACTTGTCCTTGCACCTCAAGCTGTGACTCATGGCTCGCATTGTCACTACAACTGCATCATTGACAAGTTAGGTTCTTTCAAGACAATAACTATCTTATACCCCTCAAAACTAGTGTCTCCTTGATGCTTCAACTACGATTCTCCATGTCAAAGAAATAGTACTGCTTACTGATTGTAATGTCAAAATAAAAACCTCTAAATTTCTAATTTTCTGTTATGTATCACAACCTTTCAATATGACGCCAAAATACTAAATCATGATCCTTCAATTTGGCATAAAAATACACATTATTTCAATTTGTTCTCAATATTAACAACTGAATTCGAATTGGCAGCCAAAAATGCTAAAATGCTAACATGACTAAATTGACGGACCAACAAAATGACATCATCTTGTATTTAACACAAAATTCTATAGCCATGTCGGCATCTCAGCTGCGAGCTCAAATTCAATTTGTTGAACGTCGAGAATAAAAGTGAAAAGATTGTTTATTTTTACACTAAATTGAAAGACAAACCAGAAAATTAAAAAAACATTATTTTCTTCACGAAAAATTTCAGAAAATTCTCTAGAAACATATAAGAACCTTTGATTTCACAAGATGATCGAGGCAAAAGAATTCCAATTCGTGGTCGAACCACATAGTTTCTCGGATTAGTCGACTTCAGCTGTAAACACAACCCACAATCACAAACTAGGTTACAAAATTTTTATCAAATCAAAACATCAAATTACCCGCAACACAAATAAACTAATCATCACCTTAAACGCGACACAGTTGTCGGTTCCATTTGACAATTGGACAGTAGACGATAGCTGTCTGCTCTGATCAGCTGACAAACACAACAAAACCCTTAAACCCAAAGGAAAGAAACCACAATCGAGAAAGAGCAAACAAGGTGACATAGAAATTGAATCGAAAACAACAAAACATACGTTGGAAACACAGCTCCGGAGGATTGCAAGTGAGCGAAGACTCTGAGCTCATTTCTCTTGACACAGCCCAAATTCGCAGGAGGGTAAGTGAATAGTTTTGTGAAATGAATAATGACGATTTTCTCTTATTCGGAATTTTGACTCGCATAGATGGATTTGGGGTTTTGGGGAAAATAAATAAAGAATTTTGGGACAGAAGCAAGCAACCATGTTGTCTGTTGACGACGACTTCAAAGTGACAGACATCACATTATTAAATTTCCATTAATCACATTATATATGTTTAATTGGTTTACTTTTAAGACTAAATAAACATTAAATTCTAACAACCTCCCCCAAATTTTTGATAAAATATGCTAACCTATCTTTTTGATATTATATATCCAACATATTATTTAAATATACATAATTAAGATGTATCGAAAAATATGACAGGATAACAATATGATCGAAAATAAATGTAGTGAATAAGTATGAAAATTTTAGTAAGATTATATCGTATTGTGTCACCCGTATTCTAGATCGCTTTCTAAATCAAAGTGCACCAAACCATATTTATGCTGCTTTGTTTAGTTTATAATTTAAAATATATTTATATTGTTCAAGAAAAAAATACACAGTTTAGATTGGATATAGATGTTAAAGAGTGGGTTGAATATGTTGCGAGTGTAATGATTGTCTAACATTATTTGAAATTAAATACTCTATTTATCCATAAAAAATTCTGTCATTTTAACCTAGTTTAATTATGTTTTTGATTTTGTTGAGAGTGTGTGAGTTTTGGATTCACCTAATTTATAATTTTTAATTAATTGTGTATATTGGGTGGAGTTTAGATAACACTTTATTACTTTTAATAGAGTTGAGTGTATTGAGTGGAGTGAAACTTCTTATTATAAATAAAAATTTTGAAGTGCAATTTTTTGTGCGGAGAGACTGAAATAAAAAAAATGTAACTTTGATGAAAGGAGTATGTATTATGAATAATACAAAAGTTAATGATGAGTCAACAATTAGCATATACGTAATTACTAAAAAATATGTTTTTTTTAGAATTAACAAGTATAATTTAATTTTTAGTTTAAAATTAAGTTTTACATTTGCAATTTGATTTTTTTCATAAATTGGAATAACTAGTACTTATATCAATATATGGTTTGCATTAGATATATACATGAATTGTTTACTTAAAGTAAATAAAAATAAATTCAACAACTTCCTTTCCTAAAAGTAAAATAAAATCTTGATATGGTCAAACAAAAGATATTCAACTAATAACAACATATCTACCATTTACAATATTACCCTATATTTACTAATCTAGCATTGAACTTGGTAAAATAAAATTGTTTGAATAATTAAAAAAATGATATTTTTCATAGCTAGGTCATACATCAAACTGCATTAAACTGGATTTGTACTAGCAATATTTAGTTCGATTTATGATTTAAAATGTATGATTTGATTTATATATTTAAAATTTTGTGGTTTATGTTTTCAGTCTGATTTTGCAAAGGGTACAAATTAAGCCAAACCATAACGAGTAAAACCTTAGTATAATTATTGTTTGGAAAATTTGTGTTTTTTTGTATCAAATATCAAATCTTCCCCTAAAAAGATTTTTAAAAGTGATTTATATTGATAAAAAAAATGTTATAAAATCTATAATTCAACAAGTTTTACTGAAGGTCCAATTATCAACCATGGAGAATCCTAGTCAAAGAACTCTAAATCATTCAAGATGAAGTTACCATTTACTAGGGCTAAGGGAATCAAGCCATTTGAAATTCAACTTGATTAAATATTGTACAATTTGTTTGTTTACTAAATAAACTGAACTTGAGTTTCGAACCGAGATCAAATAATTTTTCGAGCCGAACTTGAATCTAATAGTATTCGGTTCGAAATGTTCACAAACATGTTTGAACATAATTTTAAAGAACCGAACTTCAAATAGTTCACGAATTTTATATACAAACTAGTTCACAAACTTATCAAATTAATATATATATATATATATATTAACAAAATAGTTTAATAAACGAGCTCGAACTTGAACATTTAACGAACTCGAACATATAACGAACTCGAGCCGAGGAGTTCGAGCTCGAGTTGGAATGTAATATTAAATCAAATAATAAACCAACCGAATCCGAGCTCGATTTTTATTTATCAAACCGAACTTGAACTTGATTTTCATAAACCGAACTCGAGCCTTCAATTTTTCAAACAAGTCGAACTCGAGCCTGACAATATTCATTTCAGTTCGGTTTAATTACAACCATACTATTTATACAAAGCCTAAAAGAACCTCAAGCTGCAATGTATATTAATTGAAGAAGCAAGCATTGAAATCTCAAAATTGAAATTTTATATAGAAAGTTCAAGTCAGAAAAAATAAATTCATATTCTTTCTAGATAGATAGTGTACCGAATTTGCAAATAATAGATCGAATTTTAGTTTTGTAATTACCTTAAAAACCCAATCACGTGGAAATTGTTTGAATTACAGATATTTGCCCATAATGTATTTAACTAAAAGGGCAAAAAAGGACGATAAATTGTAATAGAAAGAAATTGATGCAAAATGGGATTTAAAATTAAAATAGCTCTCGCTTTGACTTGTTCATACTTCAAATCCATATAAGTTTTAAATAGAATTCAACTTACAACAAGACAAAGATTACATAAATTCAAGCATTCAAGTCAAATCAAAGAATAAAACACTCAAACTCCGAGGAACCAAAGTTCTAACCCAGAATCATTTAAAACAAGTTGGAGACTTTAAATACTCGTTTTGGGACTAACAAGTGTGCAAATATAGATGTGGTACAACTACTATTGTTTTCATAACACAAGTGTATTTACAAATTTCTGGACAAATCTTTCATAAAATATTTGTCTTGCATAGCTCAAAAACAATAATACTTTCAGGCTTCTAATATTGTTTTTTGTCGAGAATTACACCTACTAGAGGTTTAGAGTCTCCAACTTCCTTCAATCATGATGTGGGATGTTATCAATTATAGAGATCCTAGTGGAATGTCCGGTCTAAACTATACAACAAATAAATGATATGAGCAACTTAAGTAAACAAACAATGACAGAAAATTATCATGTATAAGTAACTTGTGAAGTGTGTGCGCTTCCAAATCTGAAGTTTGTAAACTGAAGGTTAGTCGGATGGAATGTCTAGCCTGAAGGTTAATGTAGCATGTTGGAAGGTCTAGCCTGAAGATCAGTGCAACCTGATGGAATGTCTAGCATATAGGTCTATACGTCAATGTAGCCTGAAGTCAGACCCAGAACTTCAGTTTTGGGAGAGTTCAATTTGGGTCAAACTGATGGTCAAAGCTGTTCAGGATGAAGATCGTTAGTAATTGTTCAGTATACGATTCAACTATCAGTCTCGAAGCGGTAGAACTATTGCGGGTAACCACATGATCCTGTTTATGTGGCGAGAATTGCTCTTACCAGTTGTCAATTACTTATTTTCTAAAGATATTATGGAACACTCTTTGGAATAACTACGTGTAAATCTTGTAATTATTAACACATATATTATAAGATTTGTGTCCTTATTTATGAGAGAGAATAGTTTGAGGGAGTAGTATATATAGAGGTCGATTTTGGCTTTTGGGGAGCGATCCAAGACACAATATATTTTCTGTAACTTCAATCGGGATATTCGTCGGCGCTAATACATACATCTATTTTCTCTTTGTGGACGTAGGCCTTCAGTGTCAAACCACATTAATTCTTGTGTCTCTTATTACTGATTTATTTTCAGTTTTCGCACACTATTTGTAACACCTAGAAAAATTCACGTTTTTGTTTTAGGTTTAATTAAGATTTAAAGTCCTCTTCCGGAAAATAAAATTTCATTAATTAGATTATCCTGAAAAAAATATAGATTCGAGAATGTAATCCCTACGATAAAAACCACGACGTTTTATCCAACAATCAAGGTAGAAAGTATTTTAAATCTAATGTTTTTAGTTAGTATTTTAAAGAGAATAAAATGAGTGTTTAATAATTTTTATGTAATTTTATTTAATTAATAGATTATTTATGTTGATTAAGTTTAGATAATTGTCTTAGTTAAGAGAAATAATAATTTAAATGTATAAAAGGAGTATGATACGTGTTGAAAGAATAGGAATTGAACTCATATTCATAATTATACATAATTATATAGATATAGATGAATTAAAATATTTAAATAAAAGAAATGTATATCCTCTCCTTTCCCTAAGTTCATTGCCATTTCATCTTCTTTCTCCTCCAGTGTATCTTCTTTCCTTCTTCTGTAAATTTCTTTCAAAACCAGTAAAGCTTTTGGATTTTGTAGAGCAACTCAAAATCTGCCACTTTTCTTCCCTCTTCTTGTGATTTAGAAGGTAACTATATTTATCCTATTCTTAATCAAACTTTATTGTGGATTAAGCTTTTGAATAATCTTTTCCCCTTTATAATTGAAACCTAATTGCAGAATTTGATTTGGGAGAAATTCTGAAATTTCAAGTGCATGTGTAGATGAACTTAGGTTTACAACTTGTGCATGAAATTGATGGTTGGGTTTTTTTTGATTGAATCAATAATTTGTTTTGGAAGTTGATATAGATATATTTGAGGTTTGGTTATTGAATTAGGTATTTGAATTGTGAAGTTCAAGTTTATGAAAGTAGAAGAAATATTAGAACCAACCTATTTTATGTTCTGTAATTCTGCCTCTGTAATCTGTCGTCTCTCTTCTGTTATTTCATATTCCTTGTTAAGTTTATACATATTAAAATACTAGGGAAAGTTAGGAGTATTCTCCAATTTGAATCAACTCATTTCGTTTTATTTTCAATTTGTTATAATTTTTGAAAAATTGGTGCTCAAGGTGTTAGAAGCCTGCCGAATTCTGAGCAGGTTGTTGAACTTCAAAAATTCGGGAAAAATAGTAATTTAGTAGTTTGGAGGATTTTCTTTTTCCAAAATGTAGTATATGATGTCTATTTTGATTCATATTTTAATTGGATCTTATTTCGGATATTTGATATATTTTGAACATTTTACAAACAAAGGTTTCACTGCATATTAGTGTACGTTTTGAAGGAACCTAATTTTCATCTTAAATTATTGTCTAAGTCTTTCTCTCACCTTTTGAATATTCATATAACCTCTTGAATCTTTAAAGTTACATCTCTGAAATTTCTTCAACTTGTAAGACGTTAGGATGTAAGGATTTCATCACCATATCATTGAAACTTTGAATTCAATCTATGTCCTTTTCATACCCTGTTATTTCATCCTCTGAATGCAGACCTTTTCAATGGTTTAAACTTGTCCAAATCTTCTGAAATTTTGTAGGAAGATACCTTAACATGTTGTTCATATGTTCACCAAGTTTCAACCCGAAATGTTATATTTTAAATTTACCATGAATTTTCTAAGAAGCTGTAGACAGATTCTCGTCTATATAGAGAACTCTTTTAAATTTTCACAACTCTCCCATTTCAATGAACATTTATAACCATTTATTTTTCAACCATCCTCAACTTATAAGGTATCTACTCTTAATACCTAAACACTTAATATGTATGATAGCATAATATTATAGAACAATTAAGACTCTAAGAATAGTATATGTGATAATAAGTTTGTGAATGAACTCATTAATGAATATATTAGATTGAAGGAAATAAAGTCATTCAAATTTTTATATATAATTTATAACTAAAAAGTGTTCTTATTAAGGGGAGAGTAGGACTTTAAACGTGTTTGAATGAGAAATTAGGTGCTAGAATGTGAAGATTTATAAGAAATGAAATGATACTCAAACTTAAGTTCCTCATTGTAGGATCATTTCAAGAAGGGAGTACGTCAACCGAAAATCCTTAATAGCAAGTAAAGTGTCGTGGATAACAGGTGGGTTTCTTTTCTGAACGATATCTTGAGTTAATGAACTCGAATTATGAAAGTATGAACTGTTATGTATATTAAATGCTTATGATGAGAATATGACTTATTGTGTTGCCTTCAATATGGAGTGTCGGTAAATCCGAACTCACTACGTCTCATGGGAATTTCCCTTGGGACGATGCCAACAATTGTGCCTTGGTGCTTTCGATCGGCCCAGGGTTGTGCACATAGTCTAGCTTGGTGAACTCGGCCGGGTTCCCATGCTAATAAGTAAGCGTTACTTGGGATAATTCTTACCCTTGTAGCGAGAACGGGACACATAAGTATAATTATAGGCCTAAATGTATGAACATAATGCATAATTCGTTAACGAATAAAATTTGTGTTTCACTGATAACTCGGGTTATGAAATCCACTGAGTACAATAGTGCTCAGCCCAAATATCTTTTCAAATATTTTGCAGGTTAACACAAAACAGCGGAGTTGGCTATGAGGTGAGCCCGTCCGTATCTATTCTGATTAAACTTTGTTTGAACGCCTCCTTTTTGAGAACCCTATGTCATATACTCTCGTTGTTGTACGAGTTTAGACCAACTCTTGTTACTTTTCATTTTCGAACCATGTAAATATTGACTCTTTTGTGTATCTTTCACGAACCAATGTCTTCATACATTGGTTTCGTGGGTAATCAGTGTGCCAAGCTCCTGGCCTTTTTGTTCTTAATCAAGATGTTATTTTGAATCTCTTTTATTACACATTTAATTGTTAATCCGCACAAGCCCCTTTGACGGGGTGTTACACTATTGTTCGTGATTTCATTTATTTTTTGGGATTACGTTAACTCTTCTGCCCAACAATTGGCGCCGTCCATGGGAACGAAATGACTTCAATGGCATCCACCAAGTTTGAAGTTCACTGGTAAGAACGACTTTGGACTTTGGAAGATTAAGATGCGAGCAATCTTGGTTCAGCAAGACATTGCAGATGCATTGAAGGAAGAAAACATTGCGGATGACGACAAGGACAAGGAGAAGAAAAAGCAGATGATGGATGCCATATAGCGCGATCATTCTTAGCCAGAGCGACAAGGTGCTCAGAGAAGTCTCCAAGGAGACGATTGCGATTGTAGTGTGTGTTAGAGTTTGTATACCTCAAAGCATGCTTTATGCTTGGACGATGTATCAAACCTAATTTCAATTCCATTTAAATGAGAACAAATGTTTCTATCATTGGTTTGTTATTTATTATTATTATATATTGAATTGAAAACAAGTCCATTTATTACAATTGTAGACTGTGTGGTGGATCGATGATCACAAAAGGTAACACAGTTGGCTCCTTTGTAATATAAAGTCACAGTCTAGACAGACTTAGACAGTCTAGTCGGTAAAGGTTGCGATATCATTTGATGCGAGAGCTAACCTTAGCTCGCAGAATGATATCGGTATGTAAAAGTTGATACACATGTTTTGCTATACATATTGAGAGGTTTCATAGTGAGATAAGTTCTAACATGCTGATACTTAGACGAGGTCTCGGAAATTAGTTTATTTCTTAATCTGTGACGATGACATTAGTATGGACGGTTGATTATACGTTGCTTTGATTTATCTTCACTTGTGGGTTTTTCGTAACTCTAAATATTGATGTCTTGGGCGGTAGTGATTGACTTATCCAGAAGTGCTTGACTGTCAATCGTACAGAATCGCGTCTCGGTAACATGAGTTGATCAAATCCGCGTGAGACATTCAGAAATGTATATTGCATAAGAAACCCGACCGATTGAGAATTTATTCCATATGTAATAATTAAGCTCTGAACCGAATCACTCACGAATAAATATATTAATTAATTTTGAGTTATCAGCAAACTCAATTAATTAATGAATTTAGAAAATCTTAAACGCGGAAAATAATTAATGATAAAAGGGTTACATCCGTAATTCGAATGAATCAAGATGAGTTCAATATTTATCATACAGCGGAGTCAATAAATATTTATAATAGAACTTCACTTTATTGCATTTCCATGGAATAATTAATTGGAGGACAAATTAATTTAAATTAATTAATTTAAGTCTAAGGTGTACCAAACAATTAATTATTTAATTGGACCCAAAGGTGACTTGAAAATTAATTTAATCAAATTATGGATTTGTCCAACCCCATATTAATTTTAATATAATTCAAATTTGAATTTGAATTATAGTTGGTAACTGCAAGAGATAAATGTGAGAATATGATTCTATTATTTGAGATCTAATTCATTATCTTTAGAAGCTCTAACCTAGCCCACAATATCTATAAATAGAGATCAAGTTTTGGCCGATTTTTTTACTACTCCTACACCTAGGGATCGGCCAAACAAAGAGATAAATTCTGTCTCATTTTCGAAAATTTAAGAAGCATTCAAACACTTTAATTTTCGTTCTTGTTTCTTTTAAGTTACTAGATAGATTCATCCACACACGATATTCTAGTAAGTAGATTGAGAATAGGTTAGAAGTCTCTAAAGTCGGATCGTGGGAGATCAAGAAGAGAATCTAACGGTGTGGATTGCGGTTCGATAGCTAACGATTCAATTCGTTTCTCCACAAGCGGAAGATTTGCGTAAGAGAAGGTATAAAATATTTAATTATGCTTTTATATTCTTCTATGTGCATAAGAATTAATTATTCATATAATTAGTTAAACATGTGGATCTTGCGAATTTAAGAGCCCCTCATACGGGTTCTATCAGTGTGCACACGTGGGCCAAGTTGGAGAGTTTATATTATGGAAAAATCATTGGCGAACAGGTTGTACATGAATCAACGACTATACTCGTACAAGTTCATTGAAGGAAAGAGCGTTGAAGAACAATTCGATAATTTTTCAACGGTCATAGATGATCTTGAGGATATTGATATCAAGTTGGAGGATAAGGATAAAGCTATCTATATGAATGTTCCTCCATGGCTTATTAGCCAGGGAGACTATATTGCTACTGGAACGGTTTGCAAACTTACCAAATCATTGTATGGTTTAAAGCAGACTTTTAGGCAATTTTATTTGAAACTTTCTGAATCTCTTGTAGGTTTTGGCATGCAACAATCTTTTTCAGATCATTATTTTTTTTATCAAAATTTCAGGAGATGTGTTCTTAAGTCTTGTGGTCTATGTTGATGACATGCTACATGCTAGCAACTCACAGCAAGAAATTTATGATTTTAAGATATTTCTTCACAATTGATTTTAATTATAAGGACCTAGGAAAACCAAAGTATTTTATTGGAATTGAGATTGCAAGAAATGTATATGATTTCTTCATCTCACATAGGAAATATGCCAATGATTTGATCATTGATGTTGGCATGTTGGGATGTAAACCCTCAAATACTCTTATGGAGTTTGGAAAATAGCTTAAACAAGATGTGAGGAAATAATTAAGAGATCTAATGACTTACAAAAGACTTGTAGGTAGATTGTTATATCTATGCATTACAAGTCGTGATTACATATACATTAAACAAGCTCTATCAGTTTGTCGGAAGTCATGGTGAAGAACATTGGGATGCAGCTCAAAAGGTATTCAGATAACTTAAAGGGACACTTGGACATGGATTTCACTATTCTAGTTCATCTAAACTTGAAGTGATCATGTTCTTTGATGCAGACTAGGAAACTTGTCTAGACACTAGAAGGTTTATTTCATGATTTTGCTTATTTGTGGGAACTTTTCATATTTCATGGTTATCAAAGGAACAACACACAATCTCAAGGTCTTCTGTAGAAGCAAAATATAGAGCTATGACATTAGCTACTTGTGAAATTATTTGGATTGTAGCACTACTTAACGATCTTGTAGTTCCATCACAGCATGCTACACATCTTTATTGTGAAATCCAAGCCACGGTCTACATAAACTCAAATCCAGTGTTCTATGAACGCACAAAACATATTGAGATATATTATCA
Organism: Leonotis leonurus; assembly: GCA_026898415.1. Taxonomy (NCBI): domain Eukaryota; kingdom Viridiplantae; phylum Streptophyta; class Magnoliopsida; order Lamiales; family Lamiaceae; genus Leonotis; species Leonotis leonurus. Next base: position 2,079,786 of record JAPKLX010000013.1, read on the forward strand.
CACAGTGTGAGAAAAATACTTGCTAGAACTAGTTAAGCCTCTACATATAAAGAATAATTATCAATTGATTGTCTGCCATAAATCACTTGCAGCACCTGCTTTCACTAACATATTGGACAAAATGAATTTCACTTCCTTATATAGTTTATCTTTTGGAGGAGTGTTGTGTTTGAAAGCAGTATCAGACTAAGCTAAAGAGAAGGGAAAATGTTGTTGTTGGAAGAGAAAGAGAATACAAAGGATGCGCATAAGGAGAAAAACGTGTTTCTACTTTACGTTTTATTAGTAATTGTAATCATAGTCAACAAACATGCTAACTGTAACCACTAGCATAAATATATGTGGCGGGTATGTTGGTAGTTAACACTGTACACAATATCAATAATAAAATTTCAATTTTTTTTTCTCTCTTTTTGTGTCTTCTTCATTTCTTTTGTTTCTATGACAGGTATTGTTGTCTTTATGGTTTCAACAAAAGGTTTGATACCTTTACCATGATTAACTCGACTAGATAACAATCGTAAACCAAATTTCTAAAATTATTCATGAAAACTTGTATTCCTTGTAGTTTGCAGATGGAAAACCCTTGTATGTAGGCATAGTAAATTATTTCATCACTAACAAGTATATTTCTTGGGAACATAACTAACTAGCTAGATATCACAAATTAAGACTAGCTGAAACCAAGTCATACGAAAATGCAAATATATAGACACACACACACACGTAAGTATGAGGATTGCTCAATACCGAACATACATATGTTTGGCGATATACTTTGTTTGCAGGATCTGGATCTTTAGATGGAGATACACCTAATTATGGTTTACCATCATTCTTATTTTTCATTTAAAACCATATTTGCAATGTCAAATGAATTTAAATTTGGTGACTATTTATTAGTTATTAAATTTGGTTTTCAAATTTGAGTTGATATTGTAGTTCAACTAATTCCGTACAAGGCCGCATATGGAATAGTATAATTAATGAAATAAAAAGATTTGTACAGACCAATTAAATAACTCAATCCCCAATGTTCCAAAGATATATATATTTTTTGGTAATATTATAAACCATTCATAAACATCACAACTAAAATTATTTGTATAGGTTCTATATAAATAAGGAGCTTTGCAACAACTACAAATATGAGTTTGATGGAATATAGAATAAGCATATATAATATAAAAGAACAAATCCCAATGAAAGGCTGAATAAATTGGATGTACATGATTATCCCTCTTTTATTAGAGGTGAGCATTGGGTTGGACCTAGATTGATTTGGACCAGTCAGTCCCATAAATTTTTGAAAAAGTGGATCGAACTGGACCGAGAGAAACCTCAAGAGCAATCCAGATCCCCCGAATCTGGATTGGTCCAACCCGAAAAAAATTAAATTAATTGATAATATTTTTTATATTATACATACTATTTTTTAATGTTTACCAACAATTTTTAGAAATTTTTTTACATAATTTAACACATATTATTATTTAATATTCTCAATTCACAATAAAAATATAAACTAAAAATCAATACATAATATAATAATTCATTAATCGAAGCACAAATTTATAAATAAAAATAACTCTAGAAAATATTATATATACTTCTTATTAAATAATTATAAAAATATTTAAAATACTATCTAAATTTCTTATTAAAAAAAATAAAATATACTATTTTTTTTTATTTGTATAGGTCGGTTACAGGTCCAACGATTTTGAGTAGGTTTTGACACAGACCAACCTGATACTTCATTGGTCCTAAAAAATGACCCAACGCGAACCATGTCAATATAGAATCGGTCCTAACCCGAACCGAATCCACCGATCTGGATCAGATTAGTGAGTTCGGACCATGTTTGCACACCCATACTTTTTTATATATATTGGTCTTAAAATTCACCACTTTTTTATTATTAGAAACATAAAATGACTTTCTAATTTAGCTTAAAAATACATCACCCTTTTAATTTGTTACAATTTTTTCAAATTTTGGGTGATCTTGGATATTAAATTAATTCTTAAAAGAATTATTATCACATGTGAGCCACATCACACTCAATTCAAGATCACCTAAAATTTGGAAAAATTGCAACAAATTAAAAAACGATGTATTTTTAAGTTAAATTAGAAAGTCATGTTATGTTCTCAATAAAATAAAGATGTGGTAAATTTTAAGGCCATTATGCCTTAAAAAATTATTGTCCCATGATCATATCCAATTAAAGATCACCCAAAATTTGGTAAAAACTGCAGCAAATAAAAATATGGTGAATTTTAAAGCTAAATTAAAAAAAAAATCATGTTATGTCTCCAACAAAATAAAAAAAGTGATGAATTTTAAGACTATTATCACAACATTCAAACACAATCTTATAATATAATGTTTGCAAATTATTCGTTGCTTATAATATTATATAACGTCAATTCACTTTTCTATTATTTCAAAAAGAGTAATTGCATGTCATTAATACATTTTATGGTTCAAAACTCTGATTCTAAACATGAACCACACATTATTTTGGTATCAACTTAAAAAAATATGACATGTTTACGAGGACAAACAAATTATTACTCTATCATTTTCGCTAAAAATGTCTACGTTTTTATTGAGTCATTCGTGATTACTTTCCTAAAAAGAAAAAAAAATTATCTTGTAAACACATTATTCTTACTTTTTTTAAAACACAAACTCTACTTTCTTATTTTTCGTATGAGATTCGTTGTCATCGCTTTTAGTGGGTTGGATGATGTATATTTTTTTGAAAAAGAACAAAAAGGAAAAAGAAAATGAAAAAACTCTAAACCTCCAAAACTTTGTTTGTGAGAAATGTACGGATCACCCTACAAATTCCCCTTTCCCCAAATTATCATTGAATGCGAAAATGGAAAATGAGATTAAAATCAAAATAACAAAAAAATCTCGTTAAAACATACTACAGAAATCCTTTCCTTCCGTCTCTCAACTGTTTTCTCATAAATAGTGTGGGTAAGATGAGTTCTGGGGAGCTTCTCAGCGTTGATTCGTTGGAATTGAAATTCCCTTGTAAGTATTTCTTCAATATTTCAATTTTGATTCCCTTCTAAAAGCTTATTGACGCTTACCTAATTCTTTTTTTTATTCTTTCTAATTTTATTTTAGTTGAGCTAAACAAGCAGATATCTTGCTCTATTCAAGCATCGAATCAGACTGATAATCATGTCGCTTTCAAGGTACGCCTCTTGTTTATTTGATTAATTTTGTGGGATTTCAGATTCAATTTGATTCTTAGTGTTTCTTTTGAGTGCTTTTATGGCTAATGTGTGCTTTTAGGTTAAGACGACGAATCCCAAGAAATATTGCGTCAGACCAAACACAGGAATCATATTGCCCCGTTCTTCATGCGATATTAATGGTAATTCATCATGCATTTCCAATTTTTTTTTATAGTTAAACAACTAAATTTGATGAGTTCATGGCTTTTGTATTTGTAAGGTGACGATCTATCTAGTTTTGATCTATGCTTTGATACTTTGATGAAATGTGGAGGGTGTTTTGCTGTGTTTCTTGTTTTATACTCATTTAAAATCATGTGGCTTGTCTTCTTATCTTACGGGGTGTTTACTAAGTCTGATAATCCCGGATAGGTAAAAATATTATAGACTAGTGACTAGTCTGATATTAACTATTTAGTATTAGATTCTTGGAATATCCCGATGCCCTTGATTGCTGCTGCTATAAAGGATTATTTGCTTGATATGTGTCCCGGGTGTGGAACTAAAGTAATCCCAATGATATGATAAGTGTAATAAATTCTATCTCCTTTAGTAAATACTCCTTAGGATAGTGTAAAAGAACTAGCTCTCTGAAAGTTGTTGATATATCTAGTTTTGATGCATGCAATGATGCTTGGTCAGAGTGTGGGTTAGTTTTGTTGTGCGGTTTGTTTTATAAACTTATGGCTTGTATTCTTCCGCTAGAGTAAAAGAACAAGCTCTTTGAAATTTGTAAGGCATTGAGTCAATTTTTAACATTATATTTGTATTTTTAAGTACAACTTTACTTTGAGTAGTTTGCAAAAACCAATTTTGCTTTGTATCAACTTTGATTCCAGGTGATATGCAATTAGGACAAGAACTTAAGATATGGAATTTAATTTGTGAGTTAGTTTAATTTGTATTATACTCATTTTTGACATTCTTCATAAATCTATAAAAGTTCGGTAGCAATCATGAACTGTGAGAATTTCCAGAATATCGCATGATATTTTATTCTGGAGAAATAAAAAATTGATGTGGCATCGTGTGTTGCAATCTCCGAATCCACCAAGATACAAGTATACAATATATCTGTCTTTTGAAACTACACTCTGTTTATATTTTGTCAGCTATGTAGCAGTAGCACAAATATGCCAAAATTCAAAATAGTATTAAAAGTGTATTTTTAATAAAAAATGTTTTGTTGACCTATGGCCATTTGAAAGTGCGTACTGTATGCCCTAAATTCTGAAATTTCAATCGTGCAATTTGTATTCATGCAAAGTCCACTTCTCCTTCTCCCCTTCTCTTCTCTCTTCTCAAATTTTACCCATCGCTCAGCTCGAAGTCTAGGACTTGCGCTGTTGAATCATGCTGCTCTGCTCGCTCTACTGTTGTGCCCCAAGTCAAAGGGTTTTGAATTATGTTAATTGTTAACACAATTATTTAGACTTTTAATTAACTAGTTGTTTGCTTTATTTTGATATGATGTGCTTATATGATTTTTACAATTTAATTATTGCTTTTAATTATTGGAAATATATAAAATATTTGTAAATAAAAAAAACATATTTGTACTTGGATTTATGAAAATGAACGTATTTTTGTAATCCTTTCATATTGATATCCGTTCCCATATTCATGCTTCCTAGCTGGTCGGAATTGTACTTGGGAGAGATTCCGGAATAATGAAAGTTCGTGTATTTCTAATTCTACCAAAACTTCTATAAATTTTTGAGAAACCAGAAATTACTATAGTTCGTGAGTTAGTTTAGACCAAACTAACCATTTCTGCTTTTACGCCTTATTTTGAATAATATTTTCACAGTTAAACTAAGGACAAGTTTTATGAACTTCGGTATTTCTTTTTTCTTATCGTAGTGACAATGCAAGCACAAAAGGAGGCTCCTATTGATATGCAATGCAGGGACAAGTTTTTGCTTCAGAGTGTAGTGGCAAGCCCGGATACAAACCCTAAAGACGTAACTCCAGAAATGGTACCTTTGTTTCTTCTATTAACTGCTTTGGTGTTTAACTGCTACTAGTGACCGGAAAATTGTGCAAAAATACTGTTCAGAAATAAAAGAACCTAGAAGATGCATTATAGATAAGATCATTGTAGGGAAATTCCTAATAACTTGGAAAACATTTAGTATGCCATTTCTTTTCTCTTTAAGATTTTATTGAAAGTTCAATAGGGCATTTGCGGAGATTCAAGTGGTTGTAGATGAAGTGAATGTTGGCAAGTGTAATAAACTTTTAGTGAACATAATGATATTTCTTTTAAGGTTTTCTGCTCCAAGTTGATTTTTCGATTTAAGATCGTGTGATAATGTTCTTCTTTTTAGAACATTATAAAAGACAAATCATTTTTGAGAAATAAATAATGAGAAATTTCTAGATTATATCAATAAAGTAAAACTTTCAAGAATAATGCTACATAAACTAATGACATATCACATAAGGTAAATGTTCTCCAACCTAGGGTGTGCCTATATCTCCTCATCCACTTTCTCCAATATCTTGAATTTTTCCCATTCTCTATCTCGAAATCATTTACTAAGCTATATGAAGCCAACAAAAGGATTCCCGGACTATAAGAAGTAACAATTACTCACTAGATAATGGTTATATTAAATAAATAACAGACTCTAAATCAGTAGAGTCGTAGACTCAATGTGTCATAAAAGACAAACCTACATTATAAAATTATAAATAGTTTTTCATGTTCTTTTTCTTTGAAAAGAACCGTAGGTTGTAAAATTTGATTATAGGCCCAAGTTGCAAAATGATAAGTGAAGTTATATTCCATCTTGTTATGTTGTGTTACCAACGGATGTCATGCATTATATTTATAGACTCACATGATTAATACCTGTGTAGTTTGCCAAAGATCAAGGTAATGTTGAAGAGTGCAAGTTGAAAGTGGTTTATGTCGCACCATCTCAAAGATCCTCTAATGTTGTAGAGGGATCAGAAGAGACCACAATGCTAGATAATGAGGTGAGGTTTCTTTAATTTCTAGTGTTTTTAATTCTAGAAATGCTGATTTTGCACTCCAATACTATCACACCATCTTTTGACATGGAACTATGCACCAAAAAAGATTAAAAGAAAGGATCCCTGTATGATAGATTTAATAATTTATCCAAAGGTTGGGATATTCTAGCCATTTTTTAAAGGCCGTATAGATATATTTGGGAAACATGTTTCACATTTGGTAAAAAGAAAAAAGGTAAAAGAAAAATGGCTTCATAGTTTACATGAGAGCTCAAAATCCCAACTCACTAGGTAAACTAAAATTTTCATGCAATAAAAAGAAAAATAGAAAAAAGATTATCTTATCATTTTGTAATAACTCACATGAAGTTCTATGTTTTCTAATGCTATGCATCCAAATCACATACTCCATCCGTCCACCAATGTTTGTTACATTTTTCCATTTTGGGCCGTCCACCAATGTTTGTTACATTTTAAACTTTCCATTTATATCACACACACTTCAATTAAATAATAATAACAAGTGGGACCCAAACTCCACTAACTACACTCTTTCATCTAAAGTCAAAACACTACATTAAAACACGTGTCGGGTCAAAACGTAACAAACAATCGTGGACGGAGGGAGTATCATTTTTATTTTGTAAATTTAGTTCATCTGTTTAAAAATGGTTGGTTTTTCTAGGAATTTCACCATAAAATTTTGATGGAGTAACCTGTTGGTAGTCCTGTGTAGAATATATGCAACTTTATCCGAATTTAAAACTCTTGTGCTAGTGATAATGTACATTTTTAGCTCTTTGGTTGTTTCTTGTTTATTTGTTTATTTTTATAGCACGAGGGAGAGAGCATTACTACATTAACTCCTTGAAGCTTTCTACAGTTTTAGTGGGAACCTCAAGCTGTTTGCATTTACCTTCCTATATAAAAATGGTGCATATCTTTATTTTGGTGACTCATGAAATTGTTTCTTCATTTTTGACATTAGGCACAATCTCTTATTTCGAAACTTACCGAGGAGAAAGCTGCCGCAGTGCAAAGCAGTATCAAACTTCGACAAGAACTGGTTAGAGCTTTATGTTTTCCAAAATCCGCATTACATATATTGCCTTTCATGCTGTCAAGGCTGATTATCCGTGGCATTTGATTCTTTGCTGCCTGCCTTATCCATTTGTTTGGTCATGTTTTTTGACTTTTATGCAACTTCATATTGTTGGTAATATACACACATGTATATATATATAAGAACCAGATATTTGTAATTTTGTATAATCTGGACACTTAATATAGGAACTAAATTTTCTATAATCTGGACACTAGATATCACATGAGAACTAAATTTTATATAGGAACTAGGAACTAATCTGGACACTTGATAGTTGTAATTTTGTATAGTCTACGATACAAATCTAGCATGAATCTTATTATGCATATAATGCACTAAAACGACAATGTATTAGGTTGACATGCATTATCACAATGATACATGATGATGTTAATATAAAGTGCATAGAATGAATAATAATACTCCCCCTGTCCCTTAAAGGTATGCATAATAGGGGCGGCATGTGTTTACATAAAATGGTAGTTGTGTGGATTGAATGGACTTAGGGTTCCACTAAAACTCTAATTCTAATTACCTAATTAATTAATAGGTTGTGAGTGGGAAAAAAAGTAGATTTGTGGGGTATATGGCCAAACTAGTTGTGCAAACTTTTGTACGATGAACTGATTAGGAAAGAAGTGCATACTTGAAATGATGGAGGGGGTAATACATAAAATACATATCCCTCTGGCTAAGCTCTTACAGTATGAATTAAATGAGAACTAGTCCAAATTAATGATGTATCAAATTTATGCATAAATTTAATTGAAATAATGATGCGTTGACCAATGCTTAAGAATGGATTATTATGTGATGCAATAAAATATTATGTGTTCTGCATCATAGTAATATTTAAAGTGCATACATAGATTTTGGTTCCTACCTGAAACTTGTTTCTATAACTTCTTTTGAGGACACATTCTAGAAAGGAAACAGAAATGCCGAGTCAGGATGAGAGGCTTTTACATGTGCATGCAACCAAATCAGGATGAGAGGCTTTTACATGTGCATGCAACCGTCTCTTCTCCCATTTTATTTTCATAATATTAGAGAAATCACATATATATATATATATATATATATATATATATTATATTTTAGGTAGAAACACAAACTTCGGATTTATGAAGCTAGTAATGATGTCACATCGTTTTCAACTAAAAATAACTAAATGAGTTTGATATTGGTTTGCCTTATTAGGAAACGTTGAAGCGCGAAAGCAACAAAGGTGGTGTCTCTATTGTATTTGTACTCGTTATTGCCTTGATGGGTTTGGTTCTCGGATACCTTATGAGAAGCATATAATTGTACTTCGGAGAGAAGCATCCAGAAACTACATTCATCTAAAGTTCCATGTTAGATCGACACTGGTAAGTCGGCCCACGGCTGTGCACCACGTGGATTATATGGTTTAAAAACGCTTTCTCTGCGAACCGGCATGGTCTGGTTCTGATTTAATTACCGATTTTTGCCTTGAAAGTTGCAGCTGTGATATATAAAGTAGTGTTAAGAGTTATAGGTTACATCTACGTTTTGATCATCCAAGTCTAGGTCAGGCAATTGTAAACGGTTTCCTCTACATTTTTCTATCACCCCAAATTCTTTATGATATATGAACGATTTGGAAATGATATATATCCATTGTTGTTTATGTAATTTTTAATTTAGTGTAAATTTCTCAATGTTCACTTTACTTTTCATTAAGAACACTCTTGGGCACTTTTTCATATGTAACCTGATGGAATAATGGAGTTAAAATACCCCCTCTCCACATAACATTTTGATCAAGACACATATTTTAATAATGTGTTTTGATTTTTGTATTTTTGACACAATTTTTCAAAACTGCTTTTATGTTTTTTACATGCACACTATAAATATCTACCAAGTGTAAACGTTGATTATCTTAGACTATGTTTGGTATCCATGATGCGATACTCATCTCAAGATAATTGCTCTATAATTGTCACAATTATAGAGCAATTATCTTGAGATGAGTATCGTGTCATGGATACCAGACATGTGTGTCAGCTAAAAGTTGTTTGTATGCGTGTGTTGATGGAAAGATAGGAGATTAATGCCCTAAGATTAATTTCCTAGGCTAAAAGTTACTTGACCGAGCACTTGGTGGCGCAACCTTTAAATTTCTTTAATTTACCAATTAAAAAAACATTATAAGTGGGTGATTGGAAATTGACTCGATCAATTCTTTAAACTGAGTAGAATTGACTTGGATTTTCTTGTTAATATTGTGGAATTTTGTAGCTGATGTCTTAGATTCTTTGCATTTCAGAACATCATATTTCACAGCTCTCATGTCTCAATAGATGATGAATTATTGTTGAGTGCACTTATTATTGAATACAAATCTTCCATTTTTGGAACTTCATTACAGGAGACAAGGCAATAGCAGAGACTAGAGAGAGGTGTGGTTCTTGACAATCTTGTCTTCAACATGTTCGAGTAAAGCTGAATTGAGCACAACTTAACTATCACCCCACAAACACAATTACATTAATAATTGAATATAAATTAAAAAGTAACTTAATAAGTTAGATTTACATTAATAACGGAGAGTTTGGCTCTATTTATTGTTTTTAAGATAAGTTTACAATGGTTGAATAATAATTGAGCTTATAAGATTTCATAAAGAGAACAATTTTATGGGAAGGTTTGTACACAAATTAATTAATTTTGGTTCGATTCGAAATTAAATACAGATAATTTCAATTCAATTACTATTTAAATGCAAATAAAATATTCTGATATTTGATTCTATTTGTAGCTATTCAACTAAACATATAAATAATATATTTATATATTAATATTAATACTTATATAAATAGTTTAACATATATATAATATTTTCTAACTTAATCTCCAATCATTTAGAGTGATTTCAATCTAATGTATTATTAACAAATCAAATTGAATACTCAGAATCAAAGAATAATCCAAATACAAATCATCATCTAATAATGGAAAAGGGATCAAATTTGAATAAAATAATTCAAACAGTTTCACAAATGGTATCAAGCAAAGTGACATTCACATCATTCCGATTTGTTTACATCTCTAGTGAATTGTGACGCCCGAAGAAAAATCAAATCTATCTGGATGAGAGTGGGCAACAGTTGAAAATGGACAAAATGATGTAATAAGGCGAGCTAAATACTAAGTTGCAATCAAAGTGACATTTTTTGTGCATTCACAGCGGAGGCGGAAATTGTATTCTAGAGAAGAAAATGAGAAACAAAAGAGCCAAGAGGAGGGATTTTCAGTGTTTTCTTTTATTAGAGACGCATGAAATCTACTTCATACTCTGAATGGAGGAAATTAATTGGCTTCTTCGGTGGGAAATATGAAAATCCAGCCTTTTTTCCCACACTTTTCATGAACTTATAAGCTTGGCTAAACAACCATAAAATCAAGCCTATTGTCAATGTATCACGAATATGTTAATGAACGAAACGATTTAACCGAACGTTGCCATATCGAGTACAGAAGATATGACATAACAATTTATTGTTTCAGTATGGTAAAACAATATGATGAAGTAATATAGAAGTGTTACCGCCTAAAGTTTTTATCAGAAGAACTATACCACCTAAAGTTGTCAACAAAATTTTGGGAGAAGCAGACAAGGTGTACCTATCAAGGGTATGAAACAACAATGCTAAGCCAAATGATTGCGATTCAAGATAAATTTATGAGGGAGCGGTATCTCTTTCCAACGTTAGAAATTGGCTGATCGGTAAAACAGGCAAACCACATAGGCGTAGCAACAGTCACCGGTAGCATTTCCAATAACCCAATATTTGCTTTCTTGCAGCTGAGTTATAAAAAAGGTCCAAAGCGTGTCGTAGATGGGCTGCATTTAGATTCTGTGACTTGCTTGTGGTATTAGCAGCTCATCATAATCGCCAACTGTAACCTGTTGAAAGTAGCAGTAATATTTACTAAGTAGCAGTTAAATATTCTGGAGGGTCGCGATTAAGCAGATGCCTACCTCATATCTATTTGCACCATATGTATACTCGACATACAACTGCTTCGGTTCTCCAGGACAAGGATCACAAGAGCCCATGATTCCAGATTTCTTCACGCCTTCGTGTAGCTGTATAAACAGTAAGCACATTTTCATGACATTTCTACAATCTTTTAGTCGGAATATACCAGCAAGGAAATCTGATCCCTTCATATACTACTAATTCGAACCATTAAAGGAAATGATGTAGTACAAGGCATTTATACCTCTCCAAACAAGATAGCATAAAAAGGAAACACCATAATTTGTTCACTTCAACTCAAATAATAGTAACATCCTTACTAGGTTTTGGCTCTTTCATAGTTAGTTCCTTTGCTTAATAGATCTAACTCATGTTAGTTGACATCCTCCTGCAGTAACCACCATATCAAAAGATATAACTGAGATCATGACGTTCACACCTCCCTCAGGTCTTAGTCATCCTCAAATTGTGTTTGTTAACAATATATCAAGTGATTCGTACAGGAGGTTCAAAAGATAGAGGTTGTCTTCCACTATCTATTCTAGAGTCTAGACAAATTTAGACCTCATTTTCATGTTTCTAGTTCGATGATATTGCATCCTCACTTTGACAAGGTTATAATCATCCCTCTCCCTCTGTGTTACCCAAAGAATGGACCGCACTCCATGGGCCCATTCAATTACTAACTAAACCCAAATTGGAAATCAATAAAGCCTCATTGGGAACTAAAAAGTCATAACTGGGACTAATAGACCCTAATTCCCTTCAATTAACACTAATTATACTGGATTTTACAGCAGATTCTTGACACTCACCATTTTTTACCCTATAAAATTGCATCACAAAGAAATAAGGTGATACCACAACCATGTCTTAATCAGAAGGACTATTAGGCACGTGCTGCTACTATATATATTAACTGACCTCAACTCACTAGTGCAAAAGCACTATGAGATACCATGTCATTAAGATAGAAAGATTAAACAATATAGTTGAATTTCATGTGAAATCAGATCATTTCCATGTAAGACTTGCAAAACAAAATATTTACGCAGCAAACAAACCTTGAGTTGCCCAGATTCAGTAACAAGAAAATTTAGTGGTACTGTAACATCTATGATCTGTGAAGCCACTTGATCTCCTGTTTCTTCCAATTTATGTCTGTTCAACAGACCTTTCTGACTTCCATAGAGCGCCCGAACAACCACCAATCCACCCATTTCTACTTGTTTAATCTTTTTCCTGTTGGAAACATTCTGCAATAGCTGCTGAGCTTTCATAGCTGCAGCCCTTGCCTCTTGAACCTGAGAAACACACATGAAAGTTATTTAACACGGCTCCGATCAGGTAGGAGGCAAGATAAGACAGATTTATTATCTTAGTTGTAGACAACATATAGAAGATCTGTAAATTATTTTCAGCAAGGGCCAAATAGCATTTAACTAGCCTGCTTGAGATATGTTAAAGATTTAGACGAGCCTTCCCTTACAGTATTCGACTTGTATTATATTTGTATTATTATAGAAATGTCAAATCCAGAAGTCTTTGTAAATGTTATCCACAAACAAGAAGTCAAAATATTGTTAATGACACAGGCTGGCAATTATCATGAGTCAGCGATGAGGTTTATTGTTTCCGTGACATTAACTTGTCAATATGACATAATCAAAGCCCCAAATGATGGACCTTTTCTCAATTATAGTGTATCTATTAAATACACAAATTATCAATTAACTTTCAGTGTGAATATCATATTGCCTGCAGATTTCTAACCCATATTCTTAATATATTTATACTAATGCACATGCACATCAAAGGACACCGTTTCAGCATCTAAAAGTTTAAGAAAACAAGCAAACTAATGTCATATATTACAATGGCATGACCCAATTGAGATTTGAGAAAAGATGGATAGTTTGAGTAATTAAATACACTATTTAGATCATGATGTAATTGAGAAAAAGTTCATTGTTTGGGCATTAAACATTAATTTTTCGCCATTAATGTTATTATTAAAACTAAGAATCATGTATTATTAAATGTCTGTGCTATGTTTCGTCAACACGAGAAAGTTTGCATTCAATCATCATCACATGTTTCCCAAAAAATTATTGTCATACTAAGACGGTTAGACACGACTACCAATCCTAATGTTAAGGGTATTCCTAAATATTTCGATAGAGAGAACATTGTTTAGAAGGGATACGTGTTGGGTGATGGATAGTAATGTCTGAATTTACATAGGGAGAACGAATCAATTTCAAAATGTGATTGCAACAGTTTCCTACATGGGCATTGCAGTGTATCAAAAACTTTTAATTCCTAAAGTACATAGAGATACAATATAGACGGATCACATTAAGAGAGTACTGCAAGTAAACGAGAATTCAAACACAGGACATAGAACAAAATAGGAATTATGATTGAATTAAATAATATCCCAAGTACAAAGAAAAATCCAAAGATAACTCTTGCCATAGACAAATGGAAGCGAGAACCACTCAACGTTCTGCCCAACCACCATACACCATTCTTGATCAAGAATAAAATCCTAGATTTTTTTTTTGTTAAGAGAAAGAACCCCCTTTATTTCCTAGGCTAAGCAAAGCCCACAAAAGAAGCTAGACAGATCAGACCCACTAATACACTAGCCCGATGTATTCAATTGCGAAAAAAATGGTAGTTCGTGTATTGTGGGTCGGATTTTAAAGTTCATGTGCATTACTAGAAATGATTGTTAGTTTGTGTATTTACAGACAATTATCCCAAAAAATAAAACCATAAACCCTAATAACAATTAATCCCTTTAAACAGCTAGTCCTCAAGTCAAAAATCAGAGAATTCCTCAAGTCAAAAATCAGAGAATAAAAAAAATGACACCACCTATTTGGACTCAATAACACATGTTGCCTCACCATTGCTCCTACCAACTACTGAAGTATAGTAATAAGTTGGTTCTAGGTGGAATCACCAAGGAAGACCATTAAGGATGTAGAGACCAACAAACTCATCACCATTGTCATTGCCTCCAAACTTTTTTGTCATATGAGCATTTGTGCTTCCTATCAACTAGAATCGCTCATTACCAACCATTCCTCTAATCTAATTTCCGATTAAGATCAAGCATGACTGTGGCTCCTTACTCCATTCCTCAAAGTTTAGTACACAAAGAAGGTGATGTTTAGTATCTGGATGATGTATTGACTTACAAGATTGTTAATGCATGAAGGAAGATGAAAGGGAGATATTGACATCGGCATTAAGATCACCAACTCACTTCAGAATCTTAATTTTCAGACTACTCAGTACAGCATTGTTACTTGGACGATCTCTCAACCAGTGGCCGCTGGATGCAGTTGAAGTCTGTCTATGAGATTGAGTTGAAGAAGTCTGTCTATGAGATTGATAAGAGCAATTCCCCGAAAGAACAGTTCCACAAAAAAGAGTAACACGTTATTTGACTTCCAGACTCGCATACTGCACGACACCAACTACTCTTCAGATCCATAAATCCTTCCAAGGAATGGCCGACGGTCTAAGATTTGGTCCAAATTCGGTGGTCCATTTAGAAGGATCCAGGTCATGCAAAATTTGGACTAAATGGATCTGGTTCAGATTTGAACTGCGTGCTAAAATTTTGGATGTGGATGTGGATTTTATTTTTGAGATCTAGATCCCGCCCAATTTCCGCATTTTGTAAAGACATTAAATATTAAGTCTTATTTGTAAATCTAATACTCAAGATAAATATTAATCCCTCAGTCCACGATAATGGTTTACATTTTGTTATTTCGGGATGTCCACAAAAATGGTTTACAATTGAAACTTTCCATCTATAGCAAGTGGACCCACTACACTTACTACACACAACGCAATTTAAAACAATATATTAAGTGACACCCAAACTCCACTAACTACACACAACTTAATTAAAGCCAATATATCTAGTAGAACCCAAACGCAACTCACTACACATTCCCATTAAAGTCAAAACACACTATTAAAACCCGTGCCGAGTCAAAACGTAAACCATTTTCGTGGACGGAGGGAGTATGCATCTTAACATTAAATTTTTTCCAACATTCTGTATAATATTTGACGTGGAAAATTAGATAGTTAACTTCAAACTTTAAATGTTTCGGCAATAGAAAATTCAAATAAACTAATACAAAGTATAAACTAATCTTAACTTTAAATTTATTCTAATTTTCTGTATAATATTTGGTGTCTCTAATCATATAGTGCAATTCAAACTTTAAATGTTTTGGAACTAGAGGACTCAAACAAACTAGTATAAAATAGAAAGAAACTTTAAAGAAAAACCCACCAGTGGGACTTCAATTATTGTTGGTTGATTGTATTTTTATAATTTAATTACTTATATATATTTATTATGGAAACTTTAGATTTCATGTTCTTACATTATTATAATTTTTTTGATAAAAATATGGATATAATTCTAAACCCATGGATCCGCAGAGCCAATGGATCTGGGCTTGGGTCTCATTTTTTCGGACCCAATGAATTTGGGTCGAGTCTGAACTAAACAAAAAAATTTGAATTTGGATCTAGACCAAGTAAGATCCACACCAGATCCAACTCATTGCCATCTGTACCTCCAACCTCGTTATCCCACACTCAGGTTTGTCTTCATACTAACAGGATAACATTAATGGCCTCAAAAATTGTTGATATATCGACTCTCTCCATCTCCATACGAACATTGTTTCATGTTTGTGGCATGAACCGACCCGGCATGTCAGACCAATTTGCCAAAGTACAGGATGATCAAATAAGTAGTAATAACCATGCAACAAATGATTGTCTGTAGAGAGAATTATTCTGTCAAAGATGATAAGAGAAGAGAACCCTATTATATCCCATCTACACACGCGTGATCAATGTGGTGAAAATCCCAAGGCATGTTTTGTCTTGTTAAGGCCAGGTGTAAGCTTTGGGCTAAAGAGAAATAAATCATCAAAATATTAATAATCATTGGGATCTTTTTAGTTTTGATGATGTTTACCTAGGTAAGGTAATTGTGCTTTCAGCAAGTTGTTGTACTTAGATCAAGCTCACCTGTTATGAATCTATTAATGTTAGAATTTTGTCCAAATGTCGAAAACCAAGTGAAGACAAGTTCAAGAACTAACAACAATGTACCAACAAACAAAGGTCTTGGTTGGTCAGTAGGCCGTCATGTTATAAGCAAGGGCGACAACACAAAAAACTTGCAATGTCTTGAAGTTTCAGGGCTTGTACAAAAGTTTTTTACTCTACTGATAGCACCGTCAGCGTCAGGTCAACAAATGTCTCCTTCAAACAAAGAAACATCTACCCAAATATGGCAGAATACTTTTACCAGATATGACAAATAAGGACGACGGGTTCAATGATTATGACGGAAGAATTCAAATTACAACAGCCGGATAATAGGATCTATTTTTCCAATGACTAGTTCATCACTCAACTCTATAAATATCCTTCAAGCTTGTCCATGGAGATTTACACGAATATTATACAAGTGCTAAAACTTTGCATAATATTTACAAGATCTCAAGCAATCAAACACTTGAACCAAAATTAAATTCCCAAGTGTTTTGTAGTCTGGAGATTCATCTTTAGATCTACATTCCTTTCTAAGCCTACCCAGAAATATATTAAGAGCTTAGAACCTTGATCTATCATCTACGATAGATCATTTGTTGGAGAAAATTCCTTAAACCCAAAACCTTCATTTGTAAGGTTGGTTTTGTAAGTGACAAAGGTCACGACCTACAACTTGTGAATTGATCTTTGTCAAGTTGGACACTGATTTACTGTTGGAACTTAGTCAGTCTAAAAATTGATGAATTTTTCTTACCAAAAAACTGCTTACTTGATAATCCTTCTATCTAAAGAACATTTCGACTTATATAAAATATTTTCCAAGTATAAACGCGTACTCACTAAGCTCCAAACTTCCTCACACAATCTCATTAGTTACCTGTCCAACTAAACATGCCTTGCTCTCGGTAGGTTGACTATCTCTTAGAGATTAATTCTCTCTTAGAGATTAATTCTCACCCGATGACATATTTGAACAAACTTGCCAACTCTTGAAAAATAGTTAGCTTCCTGTTATTTAATAACAAAGCTTCAATAGCTAGATGTATCCTCTTATTTAAAAGTTCAGAAACCTTAAACATCAAATTAAAGGCATAAAGTGTGCTGGTCGGCTGGTGTAGCAGTAGGTGGCGGGAGATTGACACTTTGAAGAATTGAGGAGGGAGGAGGAGAGGACAGACAGTGAACGTTCTTTTATTTCTTTTTTCATTTAGTTAGGGTCAGAATTAGTGTTTAATTTTGGATGGCAACCTGGGTTTTAGAGTTTTAAGCTAAACAATATTTCATTTGCTTTTAGTAAATAATATGAATTAGCCAAAACTGACCCAACCAACCTAAAAGACTAAATAATAATTGTTGTAAGATGTGCGCCTCTTACTGCCTTGGAGTTTTGCCCTGGGGCATATGTACAACCAGCAGAACGAAGGCATTACGCCCTGACTCATTTTCCAGCCAGCTTACCTTGAAGCGCACCTCAAGGCGTATGCCTCAAACAATTATCACACAATTTTCACTACACTCAGCGTGATGTGCTGTTTCTGAACAAGAATAAAATCCTAGACAGTTCTTAATAGATGAGTTCTAGGATAGGAAGACAAGAAAGCATAGTGGCACAGACAACCAATAGAAGAGCACACAAACATGAAACTCCACATTTTTTAATTAGAACTTACAAAAAAGTAATTCTACCTTAGAATAGATTAAATATCTAATGTCATCCAGTGTCTAGGAGGTAAAAATAATCAAAAAAGACATAACATGACAATGACAGAGAGATCAATAAACTTTGATCCACAATAATATACCTGTTTTTTAGTCTTCTCCATGTTCTCAAATTCTGTTTGCTTTTCTCGTCTGAGAAGGTAAGGCTTGAACAAACTCTGAAAGTACATAAATAGCATTAGCTAAAAATCCAGCTAAAAAAATACAACTGAAACAAAGACTAAAATGACTTGCTTATGCTATCGGTGTCTAATAAAATAGGCAGACCAGACGGACAAGAAGTCATCCTCACACCAATCAAAGTTCTAAACATCAGTAAATTTTTTTTTTTAAAATTGGATTACATTAACATTAAATTACATGACCACGGACTCGAACCCGAGACCTATTGTCTTGGGCATTAACCCCACTACCACTAGGCCAACACACGCACACAACATCAGTAAAATTTACTAATGAACAGAGGGACATGGAGTAAGAAATCAGCTTATATTTACTAAAGGAAAACCTTGAGAGTAAAATACAGTGATACTGGAATAAGGAATGCTCCGGTTGCCAACACTGGATTTAGATGATTGGACAACAATATCTGCACATGATAGATGTTATAAAGTATATCAGCAAAACGATACGAATAATGATTTTTATTGATATGAAAAAAGCTTTAGATCACATCTTCCATATGCTTCATAAGGAATTACATTATCATGGTTGTTCATACTCCTATTAAGAACATACAAGCAAATATCAAAAAGGAGGCAAAACAAGAAATTCTCTCATATACGTTTCTGCTGGATACTCAGGATGTATGCTCGAGACATATATATTCGTTCTTCTTTAAGGTGTACGCAAGATGTGCCATTTTAACTTAGATAAGGTAGCCGTTGAATTCAAAATAGTTAGTTTTCTTATAAGATTTCTGGTATCATGAACTCTTCTATTAGCTTCTTTGTTGTCCTTTGGTGGAAATGATCGACACTTCTAACAGTTTTAAACAACAAAAGGTGGAATAACAAAATTATTCGACCACCAGAAGAGTTCATTCCTGAAACAAGATTGGCTTCAGGACGCCCATACCATCAACAGGCTCACAATCTAACAAGACAATAAAGTCACTTCTGAAAATGTGTTTGAGGATGCACTTACAGGAATCACCAACTTTTGCCCCTCACGGTGCAATTCAAATTTCCAAATTAGTCCCTACCATTGACAAAGTTACAAGAAGAGAATCAGAAAGAAATTTACGGGGACAAACACTAGTTGGAGAATATTAGTTTAAGGGCATAGAGAATAAGTTTAGGATCCAAACATGTCAACATGTTTTCAAACATTTTTGAACACCTTAGAGTTGGTTAAACTTTTTAAGAGAACCTACTAGCACCCAATGTTTAGCCAACAGAACATAGTAACAGATATGTTTGCATACCTGAATCCCAATGGAATATAACAACCGAAGAGTACTGAATTTAGATATCTTTCTTCCACCCCCAATTTCAAGTGCAAATGCATTACTGAAGAAAATGCAGAGTATGATTCAGAAGAATTTGAGTGGCTATAAAATTTGCACTTCAGTACAGCAAAGCATTCGTGTAAACATCATTTTCATCCTATGTAGCAACTATTAACTAAAATGAGACTTTGAGCTTATTAGAGGCTTAGAGCAACAATACAAAAGATTATGTTCCACAACCATTGTATCTGCCATGAATACAGTATAGTGTTTGATAAACTAATCCATATATATTTCTAGTGTTCTGTGTAAAGATATTCAGGATGCTTCTTTTAAGGCATTTAAACATGATAAGTATTTTCTAGTATAACAATATAATGTTTTCTCTCATAATAAAAATGATGAAAGACATAAAAAAATATAAATTCATAATAAAGTGCTGATTTCGATTCATTAATATCATATGCTGACTTAAAAAGAAAAAGACAAAGCTCCTACAGCTCGGTTGATGCAAATATAATATCAACATTAAGCTAAACTCTAGACTCTAGAGAGGATATATACTAGTTAAATACAGAACAACATGTAACTGGAGATTTTCTGGAGAACATGGAGCCAGATACTGAAGACTGACCTTCCAACCGTGCCAGCAATGCGACCATGTGATTTAGAGGAAAAAAAACGAGTGAAGTGGGCAGTTGCGCCAAATGAGCTTGTTCCTATCTGTAGACAGGAAGTGCAGGGACAATTAGATGTTATTACAGTTAAAATGACAAAATATGTGTGTGTGTGTGTGTATTACAACTGATGAAGACTCTGTACTATGGAGCAATCGATACATCCAAATTACAAACACTTTTGGAGAAAAATATCGCACTACAAAGATAGTAGTCAAAATGACTGCATGAATAGCTCGATCATCAACCTATTCTACATTGAATAGGAAATGAGAATTAAGCAATTTTCCTTTGGGTAAGCATTACATACTGTTATATACAGTCAGCACCCCCATAACGGTATGAAAGAGCATAAAGGTAATATCAGTCTACTGCATTGAGGGATCCTATAACCTTGCGCTTAGTATTCAGCTAAGGTATCCAAAACCATACCCGTTTCCGACACCAGCAACCAAGTTCGAGCAACACGGTCTTAAGTGAAAACTAAAGGGCTCCAACTTAATTTACTGAATGGAAAGTAACAATAAAATATTGTAACTCAGCTAACTTATACATAGAAACATCTTATTTCAAAGGCAATCTAATAGAGCTGAAAGATATTTCAAAGTGAGAGAATTCAAGCCAGCAATTTTATTGGGAGTATCAGATCAAAAGAGCAGAAAACAGGAAGCCAGCTTTCCCCAAACGTCGATCATAAAGAAACCATCCAGAGAAAGCAGAAAATCTGCTGACCTGACTAAGATAATAATCTGTTTATAGTAAATTACTCAACTGTATTACTTAGATAACAAAGGTACTAAGTCTTCACAAACATTCAAAGAGAAAAAAACAGGAAAATGCAGCCGGACTTCTCCCAAGTGTCAATCAGAAACTTCCTGCCTAGTGACCAAGCATAAATCATTCTACTCAACTAAAATATCTATGTTACTAAACCCGTCTAGTTAAATAACGAAGGAACTAGGGCTCCAGACACATGCCCCTGCAGAAAATCTGCTGACTCAACTAAGAAAACTTTTCTTATCATCCAAAATGACTCAACTCTACTCTTAAATTACAAAAAAATTAGACTCCAGAAACAAAAGCCTGGGTTGTCCTTTTATTCAAACCGTATATAACTTAACCAAATCAAGAAAATAAAAGATAACAATGAAAATAATAAAAGTAGATTATCTGGAAACAAACCCATCCGCGTCATATAAAATGAAAATTACTTTTCATAGGACCCTGTTAAATGTCCGCTAATTCTAAGTCATCTGGAAACAAACCCATCCGCGTCATAATTGCTGCAAATAAAATGAAAATTACTTTTCATAGGACACTGTTAATTGTCTGCTAATACTAATATAAACAATGCAAGATATAGAATTTTGCACTGCTTCTGCCATTTAAATAAATTCAATGTACATGTAACCAAAAAGGTACAACTGCTATATGTTCAGAATAAGTACACAGTGCAACATTAAGCAAGGGCTAATATGCATATAGATCCTAAGAAAGCTTTGTTGGATAAATATATAAATTATCATATTATATGATGCTAAATTGCATTTATCTATCCAGCTATGACAATATAGCAATGAATTCATTCTTGCTTTTAAAGTGACTGGAATCTCGGAGGCTGGGTGAGTGGGCTTCCAGATATCCACATGTGCATTTTATTGAATTCCATTCTTTTACCTAACTGACAAAATATTTGTCCGAAGCTAAAACCATTTACTGCAAAGGAGGCTACCTTAATATCTCCTGAAGCAGACACTTTTTGGTCTTTCTTTCTCCAGCCAATACCTATAGATGACTCTTCACCTAGAGAAAGTTGTATCTGTGATTCAAAAACAGCAAAGACTTAGAAAATTAGCAGAAGCCATAAGGAGAAGAAAACTTGTATGCTTTAAAGTCAAAATAGTTGAAGTCAAACTTAATTAATTATGCAATGTATGGCTGCCCATAAATCAGGCAGAAAGAGAAACAATTTACATTATAACCCTTATATTTCTTATCCTGTGTATAAGAACATGCAGATACAGAACATTGAACGATGAGTTGAGATACTTAAAACAATAAATGCAGAAACACAATACATTTCCATTGGTTGTTTCTGACAGTTGACGGCCCCAGGTGTTTGAAAGAATCATGGAACCATCTCTTAGAGACATGGTAATACCCATTGATGCAGTAGAGTGAACAGATAACTCACTGAAAGCACGATGCAAAAACAATTGATTAAGGCATCTAAGTTGAACAGGAGAATATGATCAATATAAAAAACCAATGTCACACCGGGAAGCTTGTATTGCTACCAATGATTGCAAGCCAATAGAACCCACTAATTCTACAGACGAAACTGAAGAAACATGATGCCTGAGGATTGCAGTTGCTGCGCCACCACCAGAATTTGCATTGACAGCCAAATTACCACCAATAGCAAGAGAAGTGCGCTTAGATATAGCAGACTGAACCTCAGTGGCCATAGCCATCCTGACATTTGCAAGAGCATTAGGAACAGGGGATCAGAGTCATAAGAACATTCTGCTTGCCACATACTTCTCATTAAACTAGAACCAACATGATATATCAAACATAAGATGATGTAATTACCAATAAAAAAACACAAGCTCATGTGGCAAATAAATTGATGGAAAAATCTATATCTATACTTGAAACTTTAGGTAGGGCTTGCTAAAAATCCTTTTCAATAGTGCTTCCGAATTCTTCAATCTTATTTTATCACTATATATGAAATGCCAGTTATATATCATTATTCATTTCCGATAATAAATTTAAAGTGGATCTTAAAATAATGTATTTAAGAAAAAATTTACTCTTGTTTCAAACCTATAGATCTTGAATTCTAAAAGTTATCATCCAAATCAAGTCTCATTTTAGGCTTAATTACTGTAAATGACATGGCGTTGACCTGAATTCACAATTTTTACACGACTTTAAAAAATATTGCAATTACATCATCACCCACTTTTTATCGCATCTGAGAACACACCCAATTTTCACTGTAAAACCATGTCTTTTATCTGAAAGGAAATGTCAGTATAGCAGTACACACAAACAAACTCTGTCAAGGAAAGATTGATGATGTTGTAAGTACAAAATTATAAAAGGTTATGTTCAAATTGCAACATGTGAAAGGTGGTATGGTAACTATAAATTCAGGTATAGGTTGTGTTATATGTAGCAATTAACCCCTTCATTTGGAAGAGTGACAATTGAAAATGAAGGCTGAAATAAAATCAATCAGGTCTTTAAAGTTTTGCACAAAATTAAAGATAAGGAGTAAAAGCAACAATAGAGGCAATATAAGTTTAGTATTGTCAATGCCAGAATCCCCCCAAGCCCATATACAGTTTCACAAAAAATTATAAACAAAGCATGCTATTCAGGTATAGAGACTAAAAGGATTTAGTGGAGGCCATACCCTCTCATAAAACCATCACCATCTAAGAGATCAGGCCACGACAAATTTGCCAAAATTGAACCAGATGATCGGATATTGGATGAGGCCTTTTCTAGTTCTCTCTGACGCCGCAATTTCTCAAGTTCTTCTCTGATCTCATCAACTTTGTCAAGTTTAGGGCCAAGCTCCAGGCCTGAAATAAGTCCCTCCATGCCGTAGATATCATATATGATCCGTTTCTTTTCATCTGTCAATATCTCATAAGCTTCACATACTCGTTGAAAGTTCTCTGTTGCAATCTCCTTCATCTAAACAGCGAAAACAAATTATGTCTTACACATGTAACACATCTCATGTAGTAATGCTTTAAACAGCCATGCTCAAAACCAACTCAGAACAGAAATGAATTATGAATCAGAATTTGTGAATCATAAAGTAACACATAAAAGTACGAACTAGTAGTAACTCACTCTAACTAAAATTATACTTGGTGCAGATTAAAATTAATAGTAGAGAAAATTACTTCAGATTTAACAAAAATGATTTACAGAATTTGATTGACAAGATATACTAAAAACCATGACAGAAGACTAACAAAACATCACCCACTTTCCACTTTACCGACTCTTGCAAGGGGCAGGGTTGACACTTGCCAACAACAAAGATGTTTCCCGTAAAGGTGTTTAGGTCTAAAGTCACCAACTTTACTATTAAGACAAGAAAAAATGTCGTCTCTTTTGTTTGTTTAGATTACTACTGTTTTTTTTATCTATTTAGAATCCAAGCAACCTGCTATTTGTGGAGTTTACTAGTATAGCACGTGACTTGCCTACATATTCTTCTATCAATATGTCAAGCCAACTCCTAGTTATTTTGAAGAACAAAGGTAAGACTAATGGAAAATATTGACTCTAGAAAATTTATTTATCTTGAGAATTGTTTGTTTACATGAAACTGTAGTATTCACTTACCTCATGTATCGTTATATATGATGTAAATAAGAGCAGGACTTTTGTCCATTATGTATGAACTATGAAGCAAACATCCATCAGCATAAGCAACTTAAGCTTGGTGTTCTAATTTTGTTAATATCATATAAACTATTTTGTGAACAGAGGCAAGCCAAGGGCAAACTTGCTAGATAGTAAATCAATAAATTTTAGAAAGAAATAATAAATTGAAGATCACCATCTAAATCTAAAATATGCAACGAGGGGTGTAAATTGCAGCACAGAACAGGAAGCAAATGAAACTTCCTAGTAATTGAAATTATGGATCTAACTTGTAATGAATCTCCTATATGCATAATTAAGACTTTAAACAATAACTAAATTAATGAGTTCAAATGAAAATATCATACAAGGAAAAACCTATTCTCATGACTTTTGAATTGTTATAATATGTAGTTTATATGGTTATTATTATTAGGGATCTTATTACCTTGTATAGCACAACTTTAGCTGTATATAAATATTTACTCGTTCCCATTGTTCAATATACGAAAATTATTCTCCAATTTTATGATACAACATGAATATACAAGATCATGATATCACAAGAAAAAGAATTAAAGCATCAAACTCCACCTTTTCACATCTGCACAAAGCATACAAGGGTGGGGATCAATGTAGTAAAAATTCTAATGCGTACTTGAGGCATTTTGTCTCTGTGAGTCGAGGCATAAGCCTCGGACTAATGAATAAAAAATCATGAAAAATATTAAATAATTATAAAACAATAGATAACATTGTAAATATTATATTTAATAGTTTAAAAATCTTACAATCATGAATTGAAAGGCATTAAGTATGCCAGCAATTGATGGGTATTTGATGCTGTGAAGTACACCTGCGTGTTTTTTCCTTTCCTTGTTTTTTGTTTAGTTAGGGTTGGAATTAATATTTTAATTTTAGACAGGCTTTATAGTTTTACGGTTAATATTTCATGGAATTTTAATACATAAACTAGTTAGGACTAATAATTGGCCCAACTAACATAAAACCCTAAAGAATAAATGTGGCAAGGCATGTGCCTCATACCATTGTTGGTCCCGCCTTGAGGTTTCCTCAACGACGAGAGGCGTAGGCCTCAAAATGACTGTATGAGACACGTCTAGAAACAATTTCTCACTTAGGCACTTGAGCCGCGCCTTAAGGCTTTAAGCATCATTTGGATATCACAACGGAGGTGTGGATACCAAACTTTTTGGGGGTTCCATTCCCTAATTCAATTTGATAACTAAAATTAACAAAAATCATGATTTTTCAATGCTAAATCACTAAATAGGAGCAATGATAATATGTTATCGACAACAGATATTGAGTCATGGAGGTTTTCCAAAGAACTACCATTAAAGATATAGAAGTTATGGAGGGCAATGACAAATATATATATAACTTAAAACTGTAGAAAATCAAAAGGTAACACACCCTCCAACCCCATAAAGTATAAACATGCACATTTTTCCTTTTTTTCGTCTCTCTCATATGCATGCACTTTTCATTTTTGCACTGATAAATTTGGACCTTTTCTACTCAAAATACACTCAACTACTTTTGTCAAAACTTGTGCCAATATTTAGAGTGCATATTTTTGGGGGATGTAGGATCTAACACAAACAATAAAACACACACTAAGTCTTAAACCATATAACCATCCATAGCTCACCAGAGTTCACCGTATTTTTCTAGAGGTGGTGGAAAAGAAAGATTTGGGGTGATAGGTAGATTGAGAATGAGAGGAACCGAATACATAAAACTGTGCTCACAACATTAAACCCTAATTTGTAGTGGGACGGTTCAGATTTGATCCATTTTGACACACTTGAATCCATAAAAACTGCTATGGCCGATATTTCGTCCATAAATGCCATGGGTGTGGCGGCCGTCGTAGTGTGCCATGGAAATGGAAAAAGTAGAAAACTTTTTCATTTTTGGGAAAGTAATCACTTTTTATGGGACGGTCCAAAAATGAAACGTGACCACTTTTAGCGGGACGGATGTAGTACACATTTGAGATAGCATAAGAGCGAAAGTTTGAGCGGGGAAATGAAACAGATTCAGAATCCAAAGAACACAATGTTCAGCGTAAAGAATCAGGAATATTAACAAATAGAGTGATACTCAAACCGAAAAATCACAGAATTAAAACAGTATAAGAGTGGAATTCGAGAAGCTGAAATGTGAACATACTCAGAATCAAAACAACACAATTTTTGCCGAAAATAATCAGTAAATTAACAAAATAAAGTGATGTTTCAATACATAAGGAGATTGGCATTCAAACGAAAAAAATACAGAATTAAACCAGCATAAACAAACTCAGAATCAAAACAACACAAGTTTCACCTAAAACAATCAGTAAATTAAGAACATAGAGCGATAATTCAGTGCTTGCGTAGATTGGTAAAACGAAAAAAAATCCAAAATTGAAACAACATAAAAGCGAAATTCGAGAAGAGATAATGCGAACAAACTCATTATCAGAACAACACAAGTTTCTCATCGAAAATAATCAGTAAATAAAGCAAAAACAATAGAGCGAAGAATTCAGTACTTGAGGAGATTGGTATTTATCGGGATGGTAAACTTGGGCCCACTGGCGATACGCTTTTCTGATCTCTTCATCAGAAGCTTCCGGCGAAACGTGAAGCAAAGCGTAGAGCTGCTTGTTGTTGGTTTCACCATTTTTTTCACTCATTGAGCGAAAAAGGGGAGAGGGTTTAAGGGTTTTAGAAAAAACAGAGTCAAGGAAGAAGAGAATGAGTCTATGGAAGTTCAATTTTTGCTGAATAAGAAGGGGGCCGAAGATTCCTTCAATGGAAAACCGTTTTGCTTTTCCTTTCTTGGGTGTGTAGGGTAACTCACATGCTTGCCCCCACTCAAAGTTAGGTAAAAGCTAAGAGTTAATTTATGTATGGAAAATTGTATTGTGAGAGCGGAGTTTAAGAAAAAATAAAATATCCTCCCTCTGTTTAATCATAACACAAAATTTTTTGGCACGGTGTAAGAATGATAAAGGTTGTAGGTCCACATCTTTTTAAAGAGATAATTTTTACTATTAGATCCACATTTTTTTAAAGGGATAAACTTTCTATTTTAGAAATGTGTCAAGCTACGTCCAAATAAGAGAATTGTGTTAAGTTTAGTGGGACGGGAGAGTACGTTATATTCAAAATACTTAGTGTTTTGTAAAATCATATTTAAAAAAATAGAGTATTTTTTAGTACGGCTCAAATATATCTATTAATATATTAAAATTGAGTTTTAACGATAATCTTTTTACGACCATAATTTGAGATAGAAGTTATTTTTTAAATGTAGTTAATTTGGAAAAATGTAGTTCATGTAACTAGTTTTTCTCTTTTCTATTTTCTTTTATTTTTTCAAAATCTTTCATTTTCGTTCGTGTAAATATACGCATCTTAAATTAAAGATATTGACAATAACTTTAATTTGTATATGATATGCAATAAACAAGTTTAATATGAAAATTTTATAATTATTAATTTTTTTTTAATATATATACATTTATAGAGTGAAAGCTAAAATACTCACTTTAATAGGTAAAAATAAAAATAATCCATTTAAAATTAAAAGAAAATAAAATACTAACCTACATGAGAACGTGATCATGGATACCCGTGAGTGGCGGGTTGACGGATAACCAATGGGTGGTAGGTAGCAGGTTCGCATGTACCCGTGTGTGACAGGATTAAGTGGTTTTAATATCTATATGTAGAATTTAGTATCAATTTAGTTCACGGGTATGAGTATGAATAGCTTATCCGTACCCGCTATACCTGATTGTCATCCCTAGGTGTGAACCGGTAACCAGTGTGACATCTCACATCGAATAAGTAAGGGATGTCAACACATTATAAGTAATGAGTTTCAATAGATTCTCTAGCAACATGATTAACTATTTTTGGTAACGAGATGATGAACATCAAATTTGTTGGTGGATCTATTAGGTTGTTGTAGCGTAACGGACTCCCATCCCGTGGGCCTAGAGCGTTAAAACCGATTTTGAGAAGAACTAGTACCGAAAGATATAGATTGAGAACTGATTATCGAGTACTGTTTTTCTGAAGTAGAACTATCATTTTATTCTATTATCCACCATTAATTTACTTGGGTAAATTAAAATTAGGATTCAAAAAATTGAAACTTGATTTAAAATCACACTAAAATATTTGAGGAAATAATTAAAGTCTCGAAATAGTAGAATAATAACATTACTTTCCAAATATAGTATAATATAAATACTCATTTCGAGTATCTCGCATTGTAGATTCGATTAAGGTTTACGCCTGGAAAAAATACTAAACAAGGAGGATTCACATTTTTTTAGAGAAGAAAACGAGCGAGGTCGACTTTATTATACAAATCAAAATGTGTACATATCTGAAATTATGTGAACAAAAAGAACTTAGACAACGCTGTCAAACTTTACGGTTTTACAAAAAGAATTTAGTGAACATAGGATAGGTCATTTCAAAT
The DNA here is from genome assembly GCA_026898415.1 of Leonotis leonurus. Lineage (NCBI taxonomy): Eukaryota > Viridiplantae > Streptophyta > Magnoliopsida > Lamiales > Lamiaceae > Leonotis > Leonotis leonurus. The sequence goes on from JAPKLX010000013.1 coordinate 2,109,005, forward strand.
AATCATATGTTTCACTTGAAATGACAAGACAATTATATATGTATATATGCATTTTCGGCATGTGTCCACTGAGTACCTTGGTACTCAACCCTACATATCTTTATAAATGTGCACGTTGAACTATGATTATGGAGATTGTTGAGCAAAACTTTTGTCGGTCTTTTGCATTTAAAACTCTTGGGGGTTTACATGTCCTCATACGTGCAAGCTTTAGAGTAGATCACATTTTCACTGCAGAGATTTGATGTTTCGTAATATGAGACTATTTTAGACCATTGACTTCATTCCTATTCTATCGATAACTTGTACCGAATTCTATGTCATGGATCGTTGGTAGTAAGATATCATTTCGTTTCCACAAAGATCAGGTTGATTCCCCTTTCTATTCCCTCATCTTTATTCTCTTCCCTGGTCACGGGTTCGACTTTGCTATCTTTAGTAAAGTGCAGTCATGACAATTTTTTTTAATATTTTTTGTCTCAAAATCCGTCTAGTAAAGTCCTCCCAAACAGCTAACTTAACACTCTTGCTATTGTTGGAAGAGCTAGTACAAAAGTGAGAATACAAACGAAAATATAATTTCAATTAGTACAACGAAATAAATAAACTAGAAAACATAAGTGACCGAGTTGAGGAAAATCCTCTTTCTGCAAGATTGTTTACTCCCCAGTACTGCTCTTCGGTAATGATATATTTTTTTCAAGGATGAAACGACTTTCATCTCGGAGGTGGCTGCACCGCAGACTTTTGAGCTCCGACGAACTGGAAGCAGGCAAGAAAAAACTCCGACACTAGAATGCAGAAGGAATTTTGAGTGCAGAGATATGCAAAGAGGTTGTATGTAGGTTTGCAATGGGTGTTCAAAGCATGCATGAATGGTCCTATTTATAGGTCCAAACTCACTCATGGGGCCTGCAGTAATTCATGGCGATTGATGGCTCATTAAGCCGCCAGACCGTTATAGGTGTTACAAAATAAACCTGGACAAGTCCATTCTCCGCATAGTCCGACAACGAATTTGGACATGACCATAGTCGACATTCATTCAAAGCCCAACGACGATTGGGCTTCCACAATTGAGCTTCACTCAAATGGAATTTGAATAGGCCCTAAGTTGATTGTTCCAAAAGATTTAAACCATTGGGCCAAGACTAAGGCCACAAACCCCAAGCCTTGACACAAGAACATACCTAAATAATAGTCGAAAGACCATCCAAAGATTAATTGCCAAGATCCACGACAAGTGGTGCACCTAAAGAACAACCCAAAGACCAATTGCCAAGATCCAAGATCCCATCCTCGCACCACGTGCACATGTGAGCTTTGTCATACTAATCAATCCATAAGATCAATGGAACTAATTAAATAATTATTAATGAATGCACATTAATCAATGTGGGACATGTGTTAAACCCATACTTAGTAGGGGTGTGTAAGAATCGAACTGAATCAAGAGAATCAACTGAACCAATAGGTTTAGGTCGGTTTCAGTTCGATTTTTATTTAAATCGATTTTTGGTTCGTTTTTATTTGAATCGGTTTTTGGTTCATTTTCTAAATTTTAAAACCAATAGGTTTTGATTCAGTTTGCAGTATATGTTTTTTCGTTTGGTTGATAACCGAACCGACCGAAATATAATATAAATATAAAATATATATAATTAACATAAATATTAAATAATTATGTTTATATTTTTTAATATATATATATAATTATATTATATATTTTTAATTTATCAAGTGAAAACATAAAAATATACTCCCTCTGTCTACAAAGAATTTGCACATTTGGGTTATGCACAAAATTTAACGGATGATTTGAATGTGTTATGGGTGAATAAAGGTCACAAAATTTTTATTAATTAAGAAATGTGTTTGGTGTGTTTTTTTTGTATTTTTACATAACTTTTCGAGTCTCATTTCATAGCTTTAGGTTCATTTTATATATATTTTGGTTCGTATTTACACCCGATTTTCGTAATTGCATGTAGGTTGTTTGGTGTGAAAATTGGCGTAAAATGGAGTCGTAACGATGAATCTTGGATATCATAGGATTAAATTTCATCTCGATAGGAGCCTGTAGCCGCAAACGGATCCAAAATTGGAGTTCAAACGAGGGAGAACGAGCCGAAACAAAATCGCTACGCGCAGGAGACCGCGGCCAGGGTCCAGCGGCGGCTGGACCCCAGCGCTGGCTGGGTGCATCCCTCGGCCAAGTCAGAAACTCGACCCCAGCGGCCGCTGGGCGCGATTTTAGGTCGCGTTTTATGTTATTTAAATCTCGTTTTTGGACGTATTTCATCATTCTTTTTCCTCTTTTCGTCTAGAGAACCTTAAATAGACTTTTACACTTTGATTTCTTTGTAATTTCGCATCGGGACGAAGGATTGAGGGTGAGATCAACCCTCAATCCAAGATTTATCTTAGTAAGTGTCTCTTATTTTTGAATATTGAATTGATTGATTCGTTTTTCTCAACCTAAGTTTATGAATTTCTTTAATTTATTATTGATTGTTCCTTGATTCATGCTTCATTGATTTAACTCGCGCTTGATTAATTGAAGCGATTGGCCACCGTTTTAATTTATTGTTTATTGGTTGAGATCGAGAGATGATTCCAATAGAGAACTTAGAGTTAAATCATCGATAATTCCAAATCGGAAACGTATGAATTATATTCGTTGTTATTTATGATTTTCATATTGTGTAATTCGAATACGTGAGTTAGAATTGTGACTTAATTATCGAATACTAAAGTATGATTAAGAAACTCTAGGAATTGATTTATTAATTGAGAATCGTTGTTTATAATTGGGGAATTCTTATGTAGCTTGTATACATTCTCTAAGAATAACTTAGCCACTGATTGAGCTGTAAACGGGGGTGACAACGGAATAAAGTGACTGTATTTCGTAAAATGATCTATCACCACCAAGATTACATCTTTTCCACCCGACTTGGGTAGTCCTTCCACGAAATCCATAGATATGTGAGTTCAAGCCTGTGTGGGTATGGGTAGAGGCTGAAGAAGTTCTGGATAAGGTCCACCCGTAGCTTTGCTCCTACAACATACCTCACAACTTTGTACCCATGAGTGGACATCTTTCATCATAGATGGCCAATAGAAAAGGCGTTTCAGCCTCTCATATGTACCCCGTTCTCCCGAATGTCCACCGTAGCCACTATTATGCATTTCGGTGATCAAAAGTTGTCGTAGATCAGATGAATTTCCAATAGCCACCCGTCCTTGATACCTTAAAATATCCCTAGTGAGACTCCAATCAACAAGGGAATCTGGTGTAATCAGTTTCTGGTGCTTAATCTTTTCAATAAATAAGTCACTTTTATAACTGTTACGCACTTGCATCATCCATGTAAGAATCATGGTAGTTGTAGCATTGAGTTCAGAAACTGTGCCCTTCCTAGATAATGCATCTGCTACCTTGTTTTCACAACCCTTCTTGTATTGGATCTCATAGTCAAACCCCAACAACTTAACCACCCATTTTTTGTTGCATGGGTATGATAATCTTTTGATCTAGCAAATGCTTGAGGGCTTGCTGATCAGTTTTAATGACGAACCTGTTACCTTGTAAATAATGCCTCCAACATTGGATAGCCATTAGTATAGCCAAAAATTCCCTCTCGTAGATAGATAGAGCTTGATTCCTTCCACATAGTTGTTTGCTAAGATAGGTAATGGGCTTACCCTGTTGCATCAAAACTGCCCCTATGCCCGACCCACTAGCGTCAGTTTCAAGTACAAAGGGTTGTTTGAAATCTGGTAATGCTAGCACTGGTGTAGTAACCATTGCTTCCTTCAATCTATTAAAAGCTTCCTCAGCTTCTTTGGACCATTGGAAAGCACCTTTCTTCAGTAATACAGTAAGAGGCTTGCTGATTACTCCATAACCTCTCACAAATTTTCTATAGTATCCTGTGAGACCTAAGAACCCACGTAACTGTTTCAGGTTAGTAGGTACTGGCCATTCAGTCATTGCTGAAATTTTTTTGGGATCAATTGAGACACCATCTCCTGATATAACATGACCCAAAAATTCAATTTGAGTCTGTCCGAAGCTGCATTTGCTCCTCTTAGTAAACAGTCGATAATTCCTTAGAATAGATAATATTAATCTTAGATGATTGTAGTGGTCCTCTTTGGTTTGGCTATAAATCAAAATGTCGTCAAAGAATACCAAAACTATCTTCCTTAGATATTGCCCAAACACTTGATTCATCAAGGATTGAAAAGTAGTTGGGGCGTTACACAATCCAAAGTGCATGACCAAAAACTCAAAATGCCCGTGATGTGTCATGAATGTTGTAAGGTACCTATGAGTAGGATCCATAAGAATCTGAAAATACCCCGATCGTAGGTCAATTTTTGAAAAATATTTACTACCATATAACTCATCCAATAATTCTTCAATCACCGGAATAGGATAGTTATGTTTGACAGTAAGACTGTTAAGATATCTGTAATCCACACACATTCGCCACGTGGAGTCCTTCTTCTTGACCAATAAAACCGGAGATGCAAATGGACTCTTGCTGTGTTGAATGAGTCCCAATTCCAAAAGCTCTTTTACGATTTTTTCTATCTCCGTCTTCTGTGAGTAGGAAACTCTGTATGGAAATTGTTGTTTGGGAACACTATTGGGTTTTAATATGATTTGATGTTCCACCCCTCGGGTTGGAGGTAGTTTTGTAGGCTCCTGAAATACATCATCAAATTCCATCAAGAGTGGTTCCCATTCTGTTTGTTCATGTGCCTCATCATCCTTGATCTTTAGCCAATATAGTTCTTCCACACTAGACAACTCTTTAGTCAACATAAGATGTAAGCTAGGACCGGAAATCCAGTAACACGACCCTTTCTCAGTCACAGCCTGTAGTTTAACTCTTTTACCCATCCACGTGACTGTGATGATCATTCTGTCGTAATCTAATTTGATGGGAGTGCAGGTTTTTAGCCAATCCCCTCCCAAGATTAGATCACATCCTTCTATAGCGAATAGTCGTGGGGAAAATGAGAATGAGTGTTGTTGCATTTTCCACTTAAACCCCTCCACCCTTTTTGCACTAAGCATCTTGTTCCCATTAGCTACCTTAACCAATAATGTATTGACCGGTTCCAAGGCACAACCTAAATTATGAGCAGTGCCCTCATTAATGAAACTGAGAGTACTACCCGAATCAATCAAAATATTAATCCGGTGTTTACCTACTTCACCAATCACTCTCATGGTAGTAACAGCACCACCACCCTTCATTGAACTAAGAGTTAACTGAACCTCTTCCGCTTCTTCCTCAACATCTTTAGCAACCAATGGTACATCTTGAAACTGCACAAATAAAGAATTCTCCTCTTGTTCGGTCATTATAAGATATGAAATTCTTTGCTTACATCGATGACCAGGATTATACTTCTCGTCACAGTTATAACACAACCCCTGCTCCCTCCTTGCACTCATTTCTGCTGAAGTTAAGTATTTAAAAGGTGGGTTTCCAAGGACGTTGAGTCCCTTGCCTTGATTATTCATAATTCCTTCAGGTTTCTTATTCTGAGAGCTTGCATTACCACCCATTCTCATGGGTGATTTCAATTTTTTTGTAAGAGCTTGTAGAGTTTGTAACTGCTCTTGGCCCATCTCTATAGCCTCTTCTACACTTGATGGCCAAAACATACGCACAGCCGATTGTAATTCTTCAGATAATCCGCTGATGAAACAGGCCACAAAATACTCCTCTGAAAACACAGTTTTTCCCGTAAATGTAAGACAAGCCCTTAATTCTTCGAATTTGTTAACATAGTCAACAAATGAGCCATGTTGGATGAGTTTATTAAACTCCCTAATGATTTTAGCCTCCCTTAAATCCTCAAACCTTGCAGAGACCAATCCTATGAAATTTTTCCAACCCAATTCGGGGTGCCTAGATGCAACATTCTGGTACCATAAATCCGCCTTTCCTTCAAAGTGCATAGAAGCAATCTTGACCCTTTGCATATCAGGAATGTTGGGAATGAGTAAAAAATAATTTTGACATTTTAAAATCCATGACCTTGGATGATTACCATCAAATTTAGGAAAATCCACTTTAGGTATAGGGCTAATAACTGAACCACTACTACCATTAGAGTTATTTGGGAATTTTATTTGATACCCATGTGATGATTCACCCCCAACACTCTCATCTCCACTATAGGGACTTAATATGGATCCTCTTTCCTTTCCCAGATTAGCCAAATGTAGTTGCATCTTTTCTAGAGATTCATTAAGAATATCAAACTTACCATAGATTCCATCAATCTGTTCCTGCAATTTAATTTCTGATGCCTCACGTTTTGTTGTTTCTTCTTGCAAAAGTTGATCCATTTTCTTTTGTGTTTCTTGCAGCTCACGTAGCCTTGTACCCTCCGCCATTGCCCAGAATTGTGCTCTGATACCAAATTGTTACGCCACTGTTGTAGTATAAAATGATTGATACTTGTAAAGATGATTAATGTTGAAATAGAATCAAATATAGATATTTTAATAGAGAAATAGAAGATAGAGAAAGAAGAAGAAAGATAAGATAGAAGGATAATTCTTTTTCTCCCATTCTCTCCACCATCATACCTCTTTTACAACTATCAGTTAACAAAATATTGTAAATTTTGAAGGACTTATCAGCAAATAAAATAACTCTTTAACCCTAACATCACAACCATTAAATCTAAGCAACATTTGGATGGCTAAGATTCACTAGAAGTAACATCTGCCACCTCACCCTTTTTACTCATTTGATTCAATTATCAACTTAATTCTCCCTCTTCCACCATTGTATAGCTTTCACCTTCCTTCTGCCTCACCCCAATAGCCTTTTGCTTCATCTCATTCCATTTCTCCATAACTTTATATATATATATATACACACACATCAATCTGAATCATAAAATTAATTAAATTTAGAGTTTATAATCATTTTTATTTTTCATTTTAAATTATATTCTCACCGTAATCACCCCTTATTATATATTCGTGTATGAGGTTAAGACACGAAGTTGAGATAAGTACGGATAACAAATTTTAAACCAAGTTTAGTATATTGAATTAAAAAAACCTAAAAAATAAACCCGTAAACATGTGCCCTATAAATATCAACTAGTCTACATAACATCTAACAATATTAGAAATTTAATATAATGTTCGGTACATGAAAAATTTGTACATTTATCTTATTTATCTTACGTCTACGAAAAACTTGGATACTTTTATTTTTAATAATTATACTTATATTGTTAGACTCACAATTACCTTTTCAATCACTCATATTACATACTTTAACTAAAAGTAACGTGGACCTCATTCCACTCCTAATATATTTAATTTATTTATTAATCAACCATTAACTTTTCTTTCACTTACGTACACATATTTAATTAATAAATATTATAAGACTCTTACTCCGGTCACCTCTCAAATCCCATTTTTTCATCGACAGGTAGAACACATTTGAAACATTTATTAAAATTCGTGTTCAACCTTAGCGTGCATCCAAATACTTAGTGACAGAGGGATTAATAAATTCGATCTATTTTTAACAGTCAACACACAAAGTTGATGATAAGTAAACCAATGTTTTGAAAACCGGACCGGACCGGCCGGTTCGACCGGTTTAACCGCGAACCGGCCAAGTAATCGGTCCGGTTATGTAATTTTGGGGTCATTCAATTGACCCAGTGCGAACCGCTAAAAACTGGTCAAAACCGGCTAGAACCGGTGAACCGGGAACCCGGTTTTTAAAATTTTTTTGGAAAAAATGTTAGAATTAGGATTTGAACCCTTGACCTCACATAACAATGACCAATTTTGTAACCATATTCTCAGATAGATAAGAGATTTATATATTCAGATTAAATTATTAAACTTAACATAGTATTATATTTGTTTTATATAAATATTTAAACTCCTAATATTATTTTTATTTGATTTAAAAAATTATTAAAATTATGATTATTAAACTTTAAAATTATTATAAAAGACATTAATAATTTTCATTTGATCCTATACAACATTTTTGCATATAAAATTTTAAATTATTATCTTGTCTGTATATTTGTTAGCAATATTAATAATTAATAACTATTAGTTCATTAAATGTAAAAAATTGTAAAATTAAATTTTATTTTTATATAAATTTTATTTAAAATATTCATATTCATATATTTTAAAATATAATAGTGTGTATATATTTATATATATATATATACGGGTCATCCGGTTTTTTTGAAACGGTTCAACCGGTTGAACCAGTGACCCAATGACTCTTTTACGAGACCGGTTCGATGACCGGTCCAGTTTTTAAAACATTGAAGTAAACTAAGGAATGAACGAGAATATTGGGTTGGCGCGTAAGTGACGTGTCGGTTATGATTTATAATTTATGACTCCTAATTACTAATATATTTTATAACGAGTCATTATTCATTGCTGCTATATATATTAGTTGATGTCGGCGTTCTGCACTTGCACTAATTTCCGCGAATCACCGGCGCCGGTGAGAAACCAACTAATCTCCATTAACGTAGACATTTCATTACTTAACTATGTCATTACCTTTTTGCATAAGCAAAGCAACGTACTCTGCCTCTTATTCTTTATATATAAGTATTCCCAGACTATCTATCTAATATATATTCTCAATCATCGATCGATCACTTTGCAGTTTAATCTATTCATACATACTTATTATTTTGTTTATAAATTATCAGTAGGGTAATTATAAAGATTAAGAATGTCATCGATCATGATGATGATATGTAAGAAGAAGGGGTCAACAAGAACAAGCATGGAGGACGAGGATCAGGTGGTGATGCTGTCTCTGTCTGATATGGATATTGCAGTCTCCATCAACAAGAAAAGGTGGCATAAGGCTTTTGCTACCATCTATTGCTCAAGAGCCTTCTGCTCTCCTCTCAAACACAGGTTAGAATTAATTGCTCGGTTGTCAAATTGTGCGGGTTGGATTGCTATCGGTCGACCCGACTCGTTAAGGTTCTACTAAATCGAATACGAACCCGACCTGTTAAACTCAAACCCGAACACTATACGAACCCAACACAAACACGATAATTTTCGTGTCGACACGACATGATAATGATACGACTAGTTATCGATACCATACAAATCTTTATATATTAATGCAATATATGTTTTTCTCTCTTTATAGAAATCTTCATCACGTGTCATCATATTAATGCAATTTAAATTGAAATATTTTTTCTTTTACTTTCACTGTAGTGTTAATATTAAAAATAGATAAAAAAATAATTAATACAAATTTAATAGTAATATTTAATTTATTTTTACTATCCAAAAATAAGTAACCGACAAATAATAGTCACTATTTTTGTTAAGTTTTGTATCGCTTCTCTTTATAACATTGGTTGTATGATGAAATTTCCCTGTCAGGCACAATGAACTCATCAACAACAAAATCTCATCATCAAGAATCGCCATTATTGATGTTGACGTGCTCTTCCCAAGCATCGATCATGACAGCCTCAACCGCGTCGTCAAGGACAAAAGCTTCGACCTACTTTCCAAACTCGGAGGCTCTCAAGCTGTGGCTGCGTCGCTAAAAACAGACAAGAACCTCGGACTAAGCGGTGATGAAAACGACATCTCCTCGAGATACAAAGCCTTCGGTAGAAACACGTATCCACTGCCCCCTCCAAAGACCTTCCTCCATTTCGTATTCGAAGCTTTCAAGGATCCAACCATTCTCATTCTACTAGTCTGCGCCGCCCTCTCTCTGGGCTTCGGCATCAAAGAGCACGGCCCTAAAGAAGGCTGGTACGAGGGCGGGAGCATATTCGTCGCCGTCTTCCTCGTCATCCTCGTCTCCGCCGTCAGCAACTTCAGACAGAGCAGACAGTTCCAGAAGCTGTCCAAAGTAAGCAGCAACATTCTAGTGGAGGTGGTGAGGAACGGGAGGAGGCAACCGGTCTCGATATACGACGTCGTTGTAGGCGAGATCGTTTGCTTGAAGATCGGAGATCAAGTCCCTGCAGATGGTCTCTTCATAGAAGGGCATTCCTTACAAGTGGATGAGTCAAGCATGACAGGGGAAAGCGATGAAGTGGCGGTTGATCCGGTGTCGAACCCCTTCTTGTTCTCCGGGACCAAGGTCGGGGACGGGTACGGGAAGATGGTGGTGACTAGTGTGGGGATGAACACCCTTTGGGGGGAGATGATGAGCACGATAAGCCGGGACTCGCACGAGCAGACGCCTCTTCAAGAGCGCCTCAATCGGCTCACTTCCTCGATAGGGAAGCTCGGGTTGGGTGTGGCTTTCTTGGTTCTTGTGGTGCTGTTGGTGCGTTATTTTACAGGAAACACACAGGGGGAGAAATTCATTCCTAATGTCACTACCACTGATGATGTTATCAACTCTGTTGTAAGGATCATTGCAGCTGCAGTGACTATAGTTGTGGTTGCAATACCAGAAGGGCTGCCTTTGGCTGTCACACTAACTCTTGCATACTCAATGAAGAGAATGATGGCTGATCAAGCTATGGTGAGGAAGCTCTCTGCTTGCGAGACTATGGGTTCTGCCACTACTATATGCACAGACAAAACCGGCACTCTCACTCTCAATCAGATGAAGGTTACCAAATCGTGGCTCGGAAAAGACTCGTTCGAAGGTGGTTCGATTGCAGGGAACGTGCTTGAGCTTCTCCACCAAGGGGTTGGTCTCAACACTGCGGGTAGTGTGTACGGGTCGGGAACGGGGGTTGAGTTCTCGGGAAGCCCGACTGAGAAGGCGGTCCTGTCGTGGGCTGTGGTGGAACTGAACATGGATATGGAGGGAGTGAGAAGGGATTGTGAAATCCTTCAAGTGGAAGCGTTCAATTCTGAGAAGAAGAGAAGTGGTGTGTTGATGAAGAAGGTTGGAGATGGTGAGCTTCATGTGCATTGGAAAGGAGCAGCAGAGATGATCCTTGCACTGTGCTCCCACTACTATGATGTGGAAGGGAACAATAAGGATTTGGATGATCAAGAAAGGAGTGAACTCAATCACATCATTGAAGGCATGGCTGCCTCTAGCCTCAGATGCATTGCATTTGCACATAAACAAGTCCAACAATCACAGAGCAAGATTCAAGAAAATGGCATGATTCTCTTAGCCTTGGTGGGGTTGAAGGACCCTTGTCGCCCGGGCGTGAAGAAAGCAGTGCAAGACTGCCAGTACGCGGGCGTGAACGTGAAGATGATAACCGGCGACAACGTGTTCACAGCGAAAGCCATAGCCACCGAGTGCGGAATTCTCCATCCAGATCATGATGTTGAGAAATGTGTAGTGGAAGGAGTGGAGTTCCGCAGCTACACAGAAGAGGAACGAATGGAGAAAGTCGAGAGCATCCGTGTCATGGCTAGATCGTCCCCTTTCGACAAGCTTCTCATGGTGCAATGCCTCAGAAAGAAAGGGCATGTTGTGGCAGTGACAGGTGATGGAACAAATGATGCACCAGCACTAAAAGAAGCAGACATAGGCCTCTCAATGGGGATCCAAGGCACTGAAGTAGCTAAAGAAAGCTCTGATATAGTAATCATGGATGACAACTTTGCTTCTGTGGTGACAGTTCTGAAATGGGGAAGATGCGTATACAACAACATCCAGAAATTCATCCAGTTCCAGCTCACAGTGAACGTAGCAGCACTCACAATCAACTTCGTGGCCGCAGTCACAGCCGGGGAAGTCCCTCTAACCGCGGTCCAGCTTCTGTGGGTGAATCTAATCATGGACACATTAGGAGCATTGGCCCTTGCAACAGAGAAGCCAACACAAGAACTGATAGAGAAACGGCCCGTGGGGCGATCCGAACCACTCATCACAAACATCATGTGGAGGAATCTACTAGCTCAGGCCATGTATCAGATAGCAGTCCTCTTGATGCTGCAGTTCAGAGGGGAATCGATCTTCGGGATCAGCGAGAAGGTGAACGACACGATGATATTCAACACGTTCGTGCTGTGCCAGGTGTTCAATGAGTTCAATGCAAGGAAGCTGGAGAAGAGGAATGTGTTTGAAGGGATACATAGGAACAAGCTATTTGTAGGGATAGTTGGAGTGACTTTGGTGCTTCAAGTGGTGATGGTGGAGTTCTTGAAGAAGTTTGCTGATACAGAGAGGCTGAATTGGGGGCAGTGGGGAATTTGTGTAGGGATTGCTGCAGCTGCATGGCCTATTGCTTGCTTTGTGAAGTTGATTCCAGTTCCTCACAGACCCTTCTTCACTTATCTTACTTTCAAGAATGCAACAGCCTAGCCCTCTATTTCTTCGCTTTTATTGCATACTGCATGCTACATATATTATGCCTTGATTTATTTTATTTTTTAATTCATGTATAGAGTATCTATTCATTATATTTCATTCATTTTCTTTATTATACATTTTGTTCCTTATGTAATTTGTTATTTTATTAAGCCCCTTTATTTTCTACTAAGATGATGTCACTCTAGTAACATATATCTACATTATTTAATCAAATTTATTTGTGCTCTTAATTTACTGACAAGAATATTAAGATACAAATTTATAATCGATAAAAAAATATATTATACATAAAATATTATAAAGTCATATTAATACAAGTGACAACCTGCTTTAATAAATACAATTATAATTTATCAGGTATGATATAAAAATTAAACATATAATATTAATATATAAATAGTATGCCATATCATTATAATAAATATATCATAATCTTCTTTACCAAACAACACTGCATTTATTAAAATATGGTTATATAACTTTATTTTTGTAAAATATAATATTCTGATAAAAAAAATTCGTAATTTTAAATAAACTCTAGAAAACAAAAAAAAAAGAAAAAACGGAATTTGATGTATTAACAACCGTTTAGCTGTAATAAAATGACTAATGTATACATTAATTTTCTTATTTTTCTTCTATATACTGGTTTTCTCCTTTAGACTAGAAATCATTTTTAATTATACTCGTTTTAGTGTCGGTAATAAAGTGAATAATGAGCAAATTTCCATGAGAAGTATAGATAATAATATATGAAAAACGAATAGGAATGAATTAGGTAACCTTTGTCCTTTGGTACGAAGAAAAATACCACCAACGAGCCGTGTTAAGATAGCCCAAGCTTATACGCATTGGCCCACAAGGTGTAAAAACTCGAAGAAAAAAAAAATCTAATTATCGAGCTTAAGCTTAAGATATTTAACTATAAATTCATCTTCCGGATATTCATCTTCCGGAGTACATTATTACAAGAAATATTTAATTGCATTGTATTAGCATCCATAAATTTTGAAAATTTGCATGATTTTATTCTATTAAATAATTGTGTTCTTAATTTTTTTTATGTGGAATTATCATGTCATTTTATTCCAACTTGTAATATTTAAGGAATTAGATTATAAATGTGTGATTTTATTAATCAAAACTATATAAGCATATATATAGATGGTGAATATGCATAAATGTATATATTTAAACACACCCACACAAATACATATATATATGATTGTATGCATGCATGTGTTTATATATTTACACACTAGAGTATATATAAACATCTATATATGTGGGTTGTAGGATAGTTCCAATAGAGATTGAAATGACAATACACTTGTATAAAATATAGATAAAAGATACTACTAATTCCTACATCTAGACTTCATCATTAGAATTGGAGAGAGGGATTGTTGGAAAAATAAAATTTATTCTTCCTCCACATACCAAACCGTCACCTTTTCTTCCATGCAAGATAACCCAAATCCACACTCTTTTCTATCTTCTACACTCTTCAAGACAATCATTCACTCTTACAACTCTCACACTACCTCTCTCACCCCCCACCAGTGGCGGACGCAGAAAATAATGGTGGCAGGGGCTCCACTGTTATATATCTATCAAAAATCATAACAAAAATAGCGATAAAAATGCATAAATATAATACTTCAAAACTAGTCTAACACGTCAATCTAAAGTGGTGGCAACAGAATTCTACGTGTTCTCATTGCTTGAAAACGTTGCAAGATTGGCTCGTTTTCAATCGTTGAAAAAAGATCCTTTTCAATATACACAACTAGACAGTCATTCATCCACTCATCTTCCATTCGGTTTCACAAGTCCGTCTTGATAGTCTTCATAGCAGAAAATGCTCTCTCGACAGAAGCAGTGGCAACAGGTAAAACCAATGCCAACTCAATAATTCGGTAGACCAATGGAAAAACAGAGTGCTTACCGGTTTCGACCATTTTCTTAGCAATACTTTCCAAATTGCTTACATCAACAAATTGAGGATCACACCGCACATTAGCAATGAAATTACTAATTTGATGTGGAAGAAGTAAACAATCGCTTGCTGAGAAGTCCTCGGAATATAAAGCAGCAATACGCATGACTTGATGATCATTGAATTTAGAGAAAGAATTCTTTGGATCAAGACACGCTATGCATTCTAGCAATTCAATACCAATTTCAGAAAAACGATTGACCATCTCTTATATAGTTAAATCAACAACCTTGAAATTGCAACAATGATAAAATTAATTATGAATTAAATATATCGATACACAATAAGAATTAAAATATTTAAATATTAGAAGTAATACCTGATAAAATATCTCCACACGGTAATGATGCAAATTCGTGATAAGTTCTGCTCCATGTTTTTTGCGTCCATGTCGTGGTATGATGTCTTCCATATCAACTTTTGAAATATTGTACAACTCACAAAATCTATTTGCTTGATCAAATATGATTTTCCATCCATCATCTCTAAAATTGCTCAATTGACCTTTCACACTTCGGATCAATGATATGGCTTGAATGATATTTTGATCTTTCCGTTGCAAGGCAAGAGACAACTCATTGGTAATTCCTAACAAATGTTTCATCAAATGCAAAGTAAAAACAAACTCATAACTATCCATCATCTCAATCAAGCCTTCTGCAGTGCTTCTATTATCCGAAGAAGTGGCATCATCGCTTACATTTTCCAACACTTTCTCAACTGAAGGCCACATAGAGCATAAACAGAGCAATGTAACATAATGTGATCCCCAACGAGTGTCTCCGGGTCTTACCAAACTAGTTTCTTGATTCTTGCCTCTTCCACTAGTCATTTCTTCACCGTTGAGTTGCTCAACTAATCTTTCATGTTGCAACTTTCTCAGTTGGTCCTTCCTCTTACAAGATGCTCCAACCACATTCACAATCATGGATACATAGTTAAAGAAATCCTTTACAGCTCTAATACCCTTTGCAACAGCAACAATCACTAATTGAAGTTGGTGAGAGAAACAATGGATATACATAGCATATGGATTTTCTTGCAATATTAAGGATTTCAATCCATTGAACTCACCCCGCATATTCGAAGCTCCATCATATCCTTGACCTCTCACTTTAGATAAAGATAAATTATGCTTGGCAAATAGATCATCAATAGCATATTTCAAAGAATGAGAAGAAGTATCCGCCACATGAACAATTCCCAGAAATCGCTCAATCACACATCCTTTATCATTCAGAAATCTTAAAACAATTGCCATCTGCTCTTTTATTGAAACGTCACGAGCCTCATCAACCAAAATTGTAAAAATTTTATCTCCAATATCTTTGACAATGGAAAGTGTGACTTCTGAAGCACAAGCATTTGCTAATTCCTTTTGAATTAGTGGGGCAATCATTTGATTATTACCAGGAGCATTTGTACCCAAAACTTTGGAGATCTCATCATTATGTTTAGCAAGCCAATCAAGCAATTGAAGAAAATTACCTCGATTTGAAGAAGTACTTGATTCATCGTGCCCACGAAAAGGCAACCATTGCTTCAAAAGAAAACGAGTCACGTCCAATCGATGCTGTCGAACGAGCACGATATGAAACTCCCTTCTGGCGATCATTTGATCGAAACATATTTGACACACTATGCCTTTGATCCTAAAAAGCTTCAAATTGAATTCTAGCATTGTTGTGACAACTATTCGGGAACCCAATATGACAATTGAACTTTTCTAATGCATTTTTCCAGTTGTTACAACCTGTCTTTGTAAAAGCATCTTCTGCATATTGACCCCCTTTATCTGATTGCTTAAATAGATAGCACCAAAAGCAAAAAGCTGCATCTTTTGATACAATATACTCTAACCATATAAATTTTTTATACCAAACATCTTGAAAACTCCTTTCTTGAATACCATATCTCTTCTTCGGATACATATGTCCAATTGGTTGACACGGCCCCTTGATCAAATACTCCCTCCGTACTTGATCCCGAATAGCAATATCGAACTCCTCTATTGGTTTTCGTAGTCCCGGATCACCAACAATCTCATTCAAATTTAGTTCAACTCGGGTATGATTTTCTCCTGATTCAACAATATATTCACTTGGAGAAGAAGATGATGCACCTTTGAGTTTTTTTTAAAAAAAACGCTCCATCTTCTGCATAAACAAATTTAATCCTTTTTGTTAAAAATTTCAATTTTCAATTTCAATCATAATCTATAAAATATCCAAATAAAACCCTAGTTCTAAACTCTAAGTCTATAACTGAAACTATAATTAATTAAACTAAACTTAAAATAGAATACTTATATTATCATGATTAAATGATAACCAACTAAAAAATATTAAACAAATAAAGTTTACACCATTGAATCGAAAAAAAAATAACAGAAGAAAACTTACCGAAGAAAGCGAAAGAAAGAAGTCAGCGCGCAGGATTTTGTATTCAGAAGAAGAAGACAATGAGATATTGAGATGAGATCACACGTTATTTTTCCTTTTGGAAGTACTTGAATATTAAAATATTAAATAGTGTTTTATCACTTTTTAGAAGTGCCAATGTAGAAGTTTAAAAAAAGCGTGTATTCTCTTAGTAGCATTTTTTTAAAAAGAGCTTTTTTGACTTTTTATTTCTTGTTGACTCTTTCTTCTTCCTCCACCCTCATTTCGTAGGCAAATACAGTAAATTGATTCATTTTTCTTCATCTCTCTCTCTACATTTTTGTAAGTTCAGCCCCTGTCATCTTCCATCCTCTGGCAAATCATTCTTCAACATCTTCGACTTTGCAAGGGCTGAAGCTAATTTTTCATATTTTCAAAAAAAAAAAAAATCAATAGTAAATAAAAAATAAAAAAACTTTGGCACGGTGCCTATGCCCCCCACAACTTCCATTGAAGCACTCTTAAGCTCCAAGTACTCATTTCTCCATTGTTGCACACCAACACCATCCTCATATCACTCCACTCACCACCTACAAGCTTTCTACATTCTTGCATTGCTTCAACCATCTAGGAGGGATGAGCTTTTTCAAGTTCCTATATTCCTATCTAGAAAGGTAGAACTCTTTCTCATGGACTTCTTTGTTCTTTTGAAGTTGGGTATGGTATATAAGCATATAATACTCCTATGTCTCCTACTTTTGTCTTAAGATGCTATATATATGTTTTCCAGAGGTCTAATCTAAGAAAAATCGGATCTTTATGTTGAAAGGAAATAATCAATTAGCAAGATTTAAGGATCAATCTTTCACTCAAGATCCTTGATTTATTCTTTCCTACTTATTACTTTCCTTGTACATCATTCTCTCACCCTATAAAAGGGTTCTTGTAATTCACAATAAAATCAAGTAATACAATATAATTTCACAACCTCTAAATATCTCTTCTTCTATTATCTATACCATGTTCTAACACTTTAAGGCTTTAAATGAGGAAACATGAAGAAGATATAGTTGAAACCTGCAAATCTGCCGATTATCTTTTGATATAAGTCTCTGCATGTTTCGTGTGTTATACTTCTCCATTTGTTTAGAAAATTTTTATATGAAAACCTTGCTATGTGAACTGTATATATGCAAAATTTCAGCTTAATCTAAGTTCTTTTGGTATTTAAAAAAAAAGTGAAGCTCTCTCAACTGTGAAAATCTTGAAATATAGCATGTGTCCTTATTTTTAGATAACTTATGCAGCTTGTTTCGACATTATTAATTATCCTTTTATGATGAAAATTTTTATGTGGAAACTTTGCTATGTGAATATTAATACTATTAATTTTCATACATTTATATAATGTTTGTGATTTTTAAAAATACTAGAAGGTTACTGTTTGAAGTAAAAACCTTTGTAAATGGTGACACTTTGTATTCTCAGTTCATGTGGTTTTAGAAGGTTTAATTTATGTTTCAAATTTTCTGGAAATATTAGGATATGTATATAGTAATCATACCAAGTTTTATGGAAAATTAAGTTTGTTTGATATTTTTAATAAAACCCCTAAAACCGTTGAATGAATCTGAAATATTTTCTCACATAGCCGAATTAATTGTCTCCATTCATGGCATTTTATTAATCGTCTTTGGTTGAAATTTTTACAGAACCTCCTCTACTATATATTTAACATATCTGTAAGTTTTTAACACTTTTAAAAAAGTATAAATAGTTTTAAAGGATTTTACAAACTGACAGCCCGTCAGATGACTGTTTTGGGCAAACCTTAGTATACCTTGATTAACTTTTGTCTCACTTAATATTTTTGACTCTAGTTTTTTTTTAATGAAATATGACTTCAGTACCTTTCTATATTGATACATTAGAGTCTCTAGTTACATGTGAGTCGATAGTTATGATATTTCAAAATCTACTGATTTACATGAACAATCTGCCCTAAACTTGTTCATAAGAGTATTATACTTTCTTTACCTTAAATTATGTTATGTGTTTCTTTTGCAACATAGTGTGAGATGTTATGTGTGTATGATATATGTGACATAAATTCCTTGTATAATTATTAGATCTAATTTTATTCAATGAGTTGTATTTATGTAAATTGTTAGGAGTTATCCCTTAAAGCATTTAAAATTAATTTATAGATTCATATGTACATAAGTTTATTTAGTTTATGAATGATCTTAAACTTGAGTATGTGTTTACATGATGTATATGACCACAAACATCATGCATATCACGAGCATTCTTTTCAAAAATTTATGAAAATATAGTTATATAATTAATTGCATGACTTATAAATATTTCTAGTATATATATATATATATATATATATATTTCTTGTCAAAAACTTGGGAGTAGGAATAGGACATAGAGATGACTTGTACGATTAGCCTCCTAAGTTGAGACTTGTATTGTAGGTCCCGTTCAGGCCGATAAGTGACTCGTGTATTTCCCTGTTCAACTAATCCACAAGATTCAGGTGGGTTTTCTATTTACAGTATGATATTTTAGAGCTAGTGAGCTCCAAATATTTTATTAAATGTGAATTTACATGCCAAGTTTTTGTATTGCTCATGTGTATCCTAAATGTGACGGATCGGTTTTACCATACCCGTTTATTGACTTTGCCAATGATAAAGTTAACAATTGTGCCTTGAGCCGGATCCGGCCAGGGTAGTGTACACAGAAAGTGCGGATTGGGTGAACTTGGCCAGGTTCCCCAGTCTTGGCGAAAGAAGATTATTTGCGGAAGACTTCAGTTTTCCCCGTCTAGTCGCAATAAGGAAACACGATGAATGAGCAAGAAAGATAACGAGCTCGATAAAATGTTATAATGTATGTTTTTATATACGTAGGGTGGGCTTTCGTTTTAAAACGCTTTGCGACATATGGTTGGACATGTAATATTCTTTTTATGAATATTTATGTTAGTTTTTCACTGAAAAAGGGGCAAGAAACCCACGGGGTACATTAGTACTCAGCCCAAAATTTCTTTAAAATATTTTTCACAGGTTGAGAGGCGGGCGTAGGTGAACTGGCGTTGGAGGTTTTTATTGGCGAGGTTGTTCCCTCCTTCAAGCTAGTATTTCTTTTGTTTCCAATAAGCAAACCTCAAACTATTTCAAGTTGAATTTTCGTTGTTGTTAGTAAACTTTGTTGTGCCTTATATGGCTTGGACCTTACTTTATGTTGAACTTTGAAAATGCTTCGATCTTGTAAACTCTTGGTCTTTCTCAAGAGTTAGTTTATTTAAATAGATCATTTTCAACGTCCTCATACATTGAAAATGTGGTACTCAGAGTGATTTCAATCATTATTGATAATATTTGCATGACTTATTCCATCATAAATTACCCTTATTTATTTAAGTTATAACATTCGTCTCAACCCCGTCTTGGGGTTGTGACACAGGGTATGGCATCAAATGAAAGATTCCAACCTACATGAACCATAAAATTTGTACAAATGTGAAGACTTGGTCTTGGTCTTGCTCTTTCCTCGATGAAAGCCCAAGTCGGATGGTATGTGATGTTTCCTGTGGCGAACGGGTGAATATAATGCGTGTGAACCTAACCTCGGAAGGGGAATAACAACCGGAACAACTGCTAATACCCCATAAGCTCATAAGTAAAAGGAGGAATTTGGTCGAGGAGAAGGAAACGGCTTTTCCCACGGCTATCAGCATTGACTCTATTCAGGGACGGATCTATAGTGTTGCTGCACTAGGCTTCTGTCCAGTGCAATTCTAAAATTTTCAGTATATATATATATATATATATATATATATATATGTATATTTTTAAAATTCAATAATCATTAGCCCACCCCAAAAACTTTGTGCATATATAAAATATAATGTTTTGAAATTTTTATTTTTCACCCCACCACAAATACAAATCCTGAATCCGCCCGTGACTGTATTCATAATTATGAAAAATCATTATAACAAGATCTCAATCTAAGATCTTAGTTCGGTCCACCTACGAAACTCACATTTAGTTTTCGCCTCAGTAGGGTATATTATTATAAATTTTTCCAAAAAAACATTCATTCATTTATTTCTTCCCTGTCGACCACGACGACTAAAACGATGCGAAAAGTCCAAATCTTGCAAGGCAAAGAGTCGGGGGTCATGAGTATAGTCAATCAGGCTCGACTAGAAGAAGCAAAACAAAATTAGAATTTGATTGAGCCATACCACAACCGATCACCATCGATAAAGAAGAATCTCTCTAAATCACTTCACGTCAGTGAGGCCTTCAAGCATCATATTCAGCCATAGCAGTTCCTCTATAAGAAGAGGGATATTGTAATGTAGATCGGAAATCCACCGTTTCAGCTACCACAACAGTTAATTCCATCAGCCATCTTTACTGTAATTAAATAGTTACTACCTGAGCTGCATAAACACATATTACATTTTAGCCTTGATTGAGAATCAAGATGCTTTTTACCCATTAGCTACATAAACACATATTACATTTTAGACTTGTTAATTGAGAATCGGGCCTTCAAGCATCCGAAATTCGCCGGGTTTGTAAATGTAAAGGAGTAGCAGCTGAATGCTAGAGAAATATGAGTATCAGCAGCTAAGTAATTAGTTTCTTAAAATCTTCCTTCTCTTTCCCTCTCTATGATCCATGATTGCATGTCTCTCAAATTCTTTTGTTATCATGCTTAACTATGAAATTCCAAGATATATATTAATATTGGTGAAGGTCTATTTATAGTATTGTGATATCCAAGAGCCATATATATGTATACACACACACTGGTGACTGGTAGTTAAACATTATATTCAACAATGACCCCAATAGCAATCCAAATTCAAGGCAGGCATCGCTAACAAACCAAAACCATACATATGATGATATCAAAACACAGCCCGACGGAGACCCAATTGATCATGATCAAACCCACCACAAGCAGCCATACAAGCTTCCTCCATGCTCCCTACCGAGACCTCCGCGTTGCATATGTTCGCAAACGACCGCATGTGCTTCATGCCATACTGCGCCAACGACCCACAATGTTCCTCAAATACCCCAACCTGCACATCCATCATCATTCATCCATACTTATTTAACAAATCATCCAATCACAACTTCATTTAAGAATAAGAAGCTGCTAACCATTGTTTTCAAACAATCCCAATCATCCACGAGGGGCAAACCCCGACCTCTTCTTGATTGGAGGACAGAGGGACCCTCTGCCGGCCCAAACAAAACCATGCCGATAATGTCCAAGCTACCGTCGATATGCTTCCGGTGGACCATCGTGCTTGTTATCTGCTTTAGCACTTGTGCCTTCTTTTCTGCACCATCATCCAACCTTTTGTACTGCACCATGCAAACAGAGTACTGTCAGTTATATATTCAAACCGCCCTGCAATATTGATCTTACTTCATTGCACCACAGTTTCACCAATGTTTTTGTATCATATATCGAGTACTTACCATTTCCCACATAAAGAGAAGATCGGCATCTCTCTGGTTGACGACACCCATGCGCTGTTTCGAATCGGCTTTATTAGGTGGAAAGTTTTCTGTCGCAGGGTCAAAACCTTGGTACAAATACAGCTTTTCGGATTTGATGCTTTTTTTCCCATACTCCATAACGTGAGATCCAGAATTGTACGTGTTGTAGTTAGACGTGCGTTCCTTGACCTACATTACAAGAATTGCATGTTGCTAGGACTAATTAAGAATAATACTCCGTCCCTCCCATTATTAGATTAACTACTTTGACCAAAAACATGCATGAGTACTTTTGATCAATGTAGTAAGCAATAATAATAGAATTGAGGGTGTAAAAAAATAATTGAAAGGAAAAAAGTTAATCCATAGTTCTACACTTTTACCTGGTCATATTGCTGCTGTACAGTTTCTCTTTTGAGATTATGGGACTCACTGCACTCAAAATACAAGGATATGATGTAAGTATCGCCGCAGCCTAATATGATAAATCCCAACATCCGTTGCTTATATACCATTACTATTAAGTTTATATCCGGATATCGACTATCTTAGTGATTTTGAATCTTAGGACATTCAATGCATATTTTTGTGATTATAAACTGCTCATCTGGACATAAAAAACTCATCTCATTATCATACAAGAATAGTAGTTCACTACGACCGAAACAAATCGAAAAGAATACCTGTCTTCCATCCAAGCAACACTATACAAATCTCCCAAACACGTTACGTACTCAGGAGGTGGCGGAGGATCCATCCCGGGACAGTAAGTCCCCCAGCTACTCTCTTCAGCATTCGATGCTGTCGTCACATAGATGTCCAGATCATCAGGCATCATTCCCTCAAATACACTTCCACTCTCACATGCTTCAATATATATCACCTGCACAAACCACAATTATGTATGTATACATTACACATCATTTGAAACAATTTCATATATATGGTTTTCAATACTGTACAATGTACATGTTTGGTTGGCGTTGAATCTAATGCTGGGAAGAAGATATTATAATTATTACAGAATTTAAATAGAACACTTGAGATCAGAATCCTAACGGCTTCCTTGGTGTTTCCAAACACAAACATAAGATCAGAACGAGAACTGTGGATTCGATTCCACCAAATTGGAATCAGAACCTAACGAAAACTCCCATCTCGGTTTCGGTTCCAAACCAGAACCATTGGTTTCAGTTTCGATTTGGTTTCAATTTTTTGCCACCTCTACTCAAATGTGGTGTTTACTTTGAGTGATAAACTAGATTAATAAAACATAAAATTAAGTATTTTAAGAATAAGATCATTAAATTAATTCAAAATTGAACATTTCATCGTCTATCCATCAGAATAGATATTAAACTAATTTAAATTATTTTTATTAACCAATCTTATCATGCAAAATAAACGCTACCAAAGATTATGAATCAATATATTAATTTTCCTCAAAATTACATTCCTAGAAATCGAATATTACATTTTTTATCAATGGGACAAAAGAATGGTAGCACATTAGGTCTTACCATTTCCTTGTAGGTGCCAGATGCATGTTTCTTCTTTAGAACATCAATGAAGTCCTTTGCATACAGATACGGCATATTCGGCATCCCTGATGAAGATCGGAAACAGCTTCAAACTATCGACCAATTGAATAAACTATCGACTACATGAATAAGCATAAAGAGAAAAATGGGTTGAAGATAGTATTCACTCACCAAGAACTCCTGGACCACCATGGTCAGAATAGTAGATAAATATCCTGTCTCCTGCTTTACTGTCAACTACTTTACCACTTCCACCTTTTACTGCACTTTTGTTACCAAGGATCACAGCGTACAAATTCTCAGCCGTCACTTGCTCCCCTGTATAGTCCTGCAATGAGCAATCGATAATGTACATTGAATATATAAGCATTACACCCATCATGACAAGAATTTCATCCATAAACATAATGAATAGCCTTTCTAAGGGGTCGTTTGATTTAAATGATATAGACCGATAGGATAATCATCTTCAAATCTCTTCCCTATTCATAATCTCTATTTGATTTAAATAGTAAGGCTGATAGGATAATCATCTTTAAATCTCTCCCCTATTCATAATCTCTCTTCTTTTCTATGGCTCCTTAAGAAATGAGGAATTCTTAAAAAAATGAGGGATTATTTTTATACATAAGATATGAGAGGTTTGAATGGTAAAATCTGTTATTCAGGCCCATTCGTCGCTAAAATACATATCGATAACCCATCGAAATATCACAATTGGCGTTACCTTCGGAACACCGGCATAGACGTCCTTGCCTGTTGGGTGATTGATCAAAACTCCTTTTCTAGGATTTAGCTCATTCATAGCAATGTCATCATACATGAAAACTACTATGTTCTCATCTTTGATGCCTCCCTTTTTAAGTACTTGATATGCATGGCAAACATCAGCCTACATTAGGCATAAAAGAAATGCACCAAGTGAAAGTGTTAGTATAGGATTCTTTATTGTTAGTATAGGACTCTTACGTGCATTGCACGTAAAAGTTATACATTAAATGATTTATAATTGTATTTGTATATATGGCGAGAGTTATAATTATATTTGTATATATGGCGAGAGTGAGTGAATCAATTGAGAACAAATATTGATTAATGATGCATCAAAATATTGATTAGTGTTAATTATAAAAACTAGTCAAAAAAAATTATAAAAGACAAATAATAGCTCACGAATATATAGTCATTTATAAATTTTTTATACTAAAATACTATTATAATTATATTTTACATTTTACATTTATGAGTATAATATTTAAATTATAATTATAGTCATTTATAAATTTTTTATACTAAAATACTATTATAATTATATTTTACATTTTACATTTATTAGTATGAATAGCATGAATTGTATCGAATTGTATCATTCATATTTAAATTTATTAATATTTAAATTGTATCATTCATATTTAAATTTATTAATATTTAAATTTATTAAACTGTACGTATGTATGAATCATATGAATGAATATTATTCATACATTTCGTACCATTATTACCATTTATACAATTAAATTTAAGTATACATGTATTTATGATAATTCACATTCAAACTATAATTAATTAAATTTAAGTATACAGGTATTTATGGTAATTCACATTCAAACTATAATTTAAATATTTTATGTTTCTAGCTATTATTTCTCTTTTTTCTCTTTTACAATTTTTTTTAGCTATTTTATATAATCACTCAATTTATTATGCATGGAAAGTATTGAAATGCCAATACATTAATTAATACTATGCGTCAAAGTA
Source organism: Leonotis leonurus (assembly GCA_026898415.1). Lineage (NCBI taxonomy): Eukaryota > Viridiplantae > Streptophyta > Magnoliopsida > Lamiales > Lamiaceae > Leonotis > Leonotis leonurus. The sequence goes on from JAPKLX010000013.1 coordinate 2,134,553, forward strand.
ATGGGTGAAATACTCTGATTTTTACCAAAGACTTGCTTCTCAACTTAATCACAAGATTTTTAAGTCCTCTTAAAAGTGAAAAACTTGCAAGTGACTTCTCATTTGGAGATGGAGTTCAAAGTCGTCATGATAGATTTAACAAGAACTGAACATAATTAATGCAAATTTTAAGCTTTACAAGTTAACGTTCATGAAAACTAGCCTTATAAATTTTATTTTTTTTAACATTTTTAGCTGAAACCTAACTTGACAGAAATTCTAAGCATATAAATTGACATTTGTGGCTATTGTCAAATCTCAAATAGGATTTAATGTCCCACTTTATTAATTTTTTTAATTTCGATTTTATATATTTTAATTAGTTTAGTCTTTTCTTCCCAATTTAAATTTATACATGAGCTGAAATTAATTTTGTGCCGTTTCCCAAGAATAATAGTAATATAAAACCAGAATTAATTTGAGAAAATGGAGTTGAAGGCAAAAATTAAAATGATTAGAATTTCATTTCCAATTAAGAGCGAGAATAATTTAGCAAGAAAAAGGAGATAAAAAAACCTGATGCCTATAATTTCCGAAGCCATTAGAACCGGCGACCAGCACCGCCCACGTGGTCGCGTTCTCCTCCTTTGCACTGTAGTCTGTGGGCCACCTTATGACTGGGTCCCACCTCCTTGCTTCTCCGCCTTCAACCGCCGCCGTCGCGAACAGAACCAGCACCAAAATTAGTCCACCAAGAGCCATTTTGAATTGCAGAAAGAGTAGTGCATGTGTGTTTGTTACGAGTAGCATATAAAGAAAGAGGGGAGTTCGACCATGCAGAAGAGGAGAGTGACACGTGTGCAGAGGTGGATCCACTTCTGGACCTCCATTAACAGCTGTGCTGTATTGAAAAAGGTTGGAGCATTTTCTTACTTTATCTACTCACTTTCGCGGAATTTAGTCCAAAATAGGTTGTAAGGATGGAGTAGTGTGTATTTTCATTGTAATGAATATAAATTTATAACTAATTCAAAACAATGTACTTTTATCCATCCACCTACAAAATTGTTATTCAATTTAATTACCAATTCATTATCAATTTATTTAACTTGAGTTTAATTTATTGTATTTAGTTAAATTAAATATATAAATAATGTTATAAACAGATTCAAATAGCAAATGACTAATAAATTCGTGGATGGGTTAAATATTAAGGTTTGAATATCTAGTATTGATTTTAATGTTGATTTGATTTTGTATTGGGGTGTATAAAAAGTAGAGTTTAAGATTCAAATGATTTATTTATTATTTTGAATAAAGTGGATCAACTTATTATAAATGATATGTTTAATTAATTGAAGTGATAAATTTTTTGTGGACAAAATGATATATATGGTAAATCTCAAATATTTATTTTTCGTTAAAGGATGAAGTACTATGCATAAAATATGAAATTTTGTGTCTAAATGTCCAAGATCAAATGCATCGAGTTGTAGTCCTTCGTAGTTCTCTCATGTAATTTAAATTCAATATAAATTCTAATTTTTTAAAATATATACACCCCCAATTCTTTTCTATTAACTTATTTTTACTATTATAATACATTTAATTAAATAAAAAAAATTAGTCAATACGAAAAGAAAAGAATAATAGTTGAATATATAATTTATACGTATAAACAATATATATTCTGAAACATAAGTATGTGGTAGTGTCGTAAAATCCTCTTTTACCATATCAAGTTCTGTTTGTTGAAAATGATTATATGATGCGTTTGTAAAACATATTCTTTATATTTCATTAAACTAGGCTCACAAATTTCATAAAATAGACTCTTTTGAAATATAAATAAGCATATTTTAATACGAATTAAAATTATAAACAAACATATCTATAATAGAACAGGCAAAAAGAATATTTTTATTGATTGTAAATTAGTGTTACAAACTTGTTATTGCTAACATTAGTCAAACACTCTACGCAATACAACATTCTAAGATTATGTAAAGTTAGTAGTATTTCTTTTTATTTACTTTTTTGTTTCTTTTTCTTTTTCCTTTTGCAGCTCTTGTTTAGGTCAAAAGTATAATATAAAGGTATTGTTGGAATATTTATAAAGGTTTTGAATTAAATTTTAAAATCTTCTTTGAAAAATGTATTAAGCCTAAAATTAAATTTTGGGTTTTAGTCTCGTTTTAATTTAGAACTCACTTGTTAAGGAGTTCAATTTGCAGGTACACGCAACCTGAAAGACTCAAGACTGAAGTTTCAAGACCAATACTTAAGTTTTCCATAACTCAGTTCTCATGTCAACACTAAAGGATCATGCCACTGAAGTCATGCCCTGAAATATTGAAGTTGAAGTAAATTGAAGCAAAAAGAATTCACTCACTGAAGCTCTGCACTGAAATTTCAATTGAAGTTACGCTTGCTACTGAGTGATATGCTACTCCTATAGGCATTACAAATTCTAGAAAAGATCTCAGTAGGTGAAGCAAATCTTGTTGCAAACACAAAAAATGGTAAAAAGGACGATGACTCCAACGAGAAGAATTTCAAATGCTACGGACAAAGCTCTCTCTCACAACAGATATATTTATGAGAGTGTCCTATAAATACCCCGCTACTTCAACTGCTTCAAACATTGGTTACCAAGCTTTCATACGCTAAAACGCTCTATCGCTCTCAAGATTTCTTCTACACTCAAGTTTTCAGATTAGAACACTCAAGCTCTCACTGTAATTTCATAGTGTGCTCCCAGTAGCGATTCAATTGTAATCGAAGAATACATCTAGTTTAGATTTAGTTCATAGCTAGAAGTGATTAGACTTCATTATTCATCTAACCTTCAAAGGTTGATCACTGTAAGACACCACTCTATTTAGTTGGAAACCCTCGACTCACATTGAGACACGTGGACGTAAGAATTTTTATCTCCGAACCACACAAACCAAATTTTGTGTCTTCTCTATTTACTTTCAGTATTTATTCTCTAACGCTTTATTACATTTATCGAATACTGATTAAGTGTAAACGTGAACTATAACATTAATTTTTCTGATAAACGAGTAAGTTTTTAAACCACCACTTCTGCACTGCTATATTTAAGATATTAGTCCATCAATCAAACACTAAGTGTAGACTGAAGGTTTCAATTTACCAAAACAAAACTCAAACAATATGGTTAAATGGTTGAAGATGATGATTCACAAAGGAAAATACCAACAAGGATTTTATGAGCTAGCAAAACATAATCGTACCAAACATTCAGGTTAGCATCCAAAAAAAAAAAGAAAAAAAGAAACAGAGTTCAGCATCGGAAAAAGTGGATGAGCTATATGTGTGACGACATATAACTCAGGGCTTACAGAATTTTGTTTTCGAACAAGGTTTTAACAATATAACGATAAATCCCACTCAATATTTACATATCAAAAGTATGCTACGGTGTTCATCTCCATTGCCATCTCCGAGCTCAACCTGCACGTTTAGAAATACATGTAGGGCATGAGTACATATAGCACTCAGTGGACACATGCCAAAAATATTTAAAACTTGCTGTTAGAGCTATATTGTTGACTTGCCAACTTTAGCATACACATGACTTTTAAGAAATAACCTGCATACGCTACTTTAAACATATATCCTTCATACTCAAAATAAAATAAAAGCTAAATATGCATGTCATGTGTCTGCAGACAATTATCTCATATCTGTAATACCATAACTACTCGCATGTGTTGAGAGGTAGGCCTCCCTCTCAAACACTCTGACCGGCCAACCCGCTCGCTGACTCACGGTCCAATGTGTACACAAACCTTTACCGACAGCTCATCCGACATAAGGCCTATATCGTAATTCTCTTGTAGATAGGTAAAATGCAACATGGTCAAAGCAGGCAAGTCAAACCTTTTTAAACATAACAACATATCAATACACAATTAATTCTTTAGTACGTGCATTCTTTAGTTCGAAAGCCCACCTGAATGATTTAATCTATATAACTCAGGACTTCGTCTCCTTCTTTCTTTACTTCTTTTCCCTTCTCAACTGTACCTTAAATTAATAAAACACAATTAAGAATAAGAAAACCATACTCATTTCTATGAAATCATCAGTTCGTAATTTTCTTCTTCTTCTTATAATTCATTTGATTATCAACTAATATAACTATAAGTTCTTCGGCTATTGCATCCTTCTATTTTTTTTGTACTTTATTAATCACTTATCATATCTATGTTACTACGCCACTTCTTTATGTTTGAACATATTATCATTCAACAATGTATTTTACTACATGCGCTTCAATTTCTTTTCCTTATATTTAAGGAAGATTAAACATATTTTACCTTAAAACACAACATATCATATGAATACACAAACTAACCCTTCCCAACTTTTACATATAAGCTTGGAAAAATCTAAATAATTTATATATATCACTTATTATGCTTTACAAAGATCATATATCAAGTTAATTGAGGCAAATAAAATAAAATCTCCATAACTCTTTTATCCCTAATTTTCGAAAATTACACCAACATTTATATTTTGATTTTCATCAAATTTCTTTCTAACCTATGTTTAAACATACTTAATTACATAAATATAAACTTAATTTAAGCATAACATCACAACATTATTAACATAATTTAAACTCAAACCCTATGGTCATATCTTCATCTAATTCATCCTATTTCTACATACTTTCCACTTTATGCATGATTTAATCATAAAACAACAAGAAGCTTCACTAATACTTTCAAATTTCCAATCCTCTCTCATCATGCTTCAAAATCATAATTTATCAAAATTAAAACACATACACATGATAAAAGATTACCATTTACCTTCAACTAATTAAGTTTCATGGCTTGATATAGCTTGAAATCACACTAATGGTCTTAGGACAATAAAAAATTTTAGTGTAGAAGAGGGGAGAATTTCAAAAATTTGGGGAGAAGAAGAGAGAATTTTATGGTTATCATGAATAGTAACATATTGGGTCTTTATATAGGTAATAATTAATTTCATTTGGAATTAATTAATTAGGATGATTATTCATCACTTCTACCATATTCTAGAAAATTTTTATGGTTATCTCTCCATAATATGCTAGCATTTTCTAGATCATGCTTAAGTCACACTTAGATCACCTATCTTCACTAATTACAACTAAGTACCTTAAAATTTTAAAATTTCCTATTTATTTTATTTATTTATTTATTTATTTTATTTCTTAAGGATGCAAAGCCTTATTAAATTTCTAATTAGCAATTAAGTACTAATTAAAATTTAAGGGTATTATAAACTCTTTACTGAAGCTACCTCCCTTTAGATTTGAGTTTCTTGAACCCAAAATCATTTTAAACTGATCTTTCAGAAAATCTTATATGTTCACGTGCATATCTAACTTTGTCCATGGAGAATACAACCAGGTTGCCGATGTTTTCCATCGAGGTCTATGCCTACTGGAGATACAGGGTATCTTCATTTCTAAAGGCACATCATGTCATGATGTGGCAGATCATTACTACTGGACAAATTCGTATTTTGGTCAAATATCCACAGGCAACTTCAGAAGCTAGAGATGATGCTGTTGAAGGAGTTGTTCCTAAGCCAATGCAAGAATACACAAGCGATGAGAAGAAGATCACAGGCTTAGATGATTACACAAAACACATCATTTTAGGAACGCTTGAGCGACCAATGCTCATTCTTGTTCAACATTGTGAATCTGCAAAAGACATGTGGAATACTCTCGAACAAATGTGTGCAGGTTCTAAGGAAATTAAAGAAAATAAACTAACACTTGAATGCCAAAAGTTTGATGCTTTCTAGCAGATATCAGGAGAGTCAATCAGTGAACTCGAACTGATGATCATGCAAATTGTAACCTCAGTCAGGGCACTGAATCCCAAGAAGTATGTTTAGCCTCTTTTTGTTCGTCTAAACTCGTATTTTCCGTATCTTTATTCATGTTATTTTCCCTCGATTACATGATATTTTGGCTCGATTTATGTTTCATTTTATGTTTCAGGATCACCAACCTAAACGAGTGTTGAAGTTGGAAAAGAGATGAGAAAAGATCGAGAAATGACGAAAGAATGAAGTCTATGCCGAGAGCACTAGTCAGCGGTCGCATAGCTCCAAGCGGCCGCTGACTATGCCTTAATGTGCCACGGCTGAGCCAGCGACCGCTGACCCCAGCGGATGACCCAGGCTTGGCACAACGACCTCAACGGGGAATGCGGAACCAACCGAGTCAGCGGCCGCTGACATTGAACGGTCGCTGAGCAACCCTCTCGGCTATATATACTCAGCGAGTTTCTCATTCGATGGACATCGCCTTTGGCACGTTTTTCAAATTCTTTTTCGACACCACTTTTCAGCACTACTTCCAGACGTTTTCCCTTCATAGTTTTAGCACGTCTCGACCTACATTCAAGGGTAGAGACTTTGATTTCTAGTTAGTTCTCTTTATCTTTAGATTGCGTACTCGAAGGTTAGTCGATTGTAATATTCCGTTTCATATTTTGTTTCCAGATTTCTCTCGTGGATTCAGACCTTTTCCAGTTATTAATCAAGTTTGTTTCCTTTTTATTATTTTGGCTTGCGTTTATTAATTTCGTATTCGTTTAATTGTTTATGCTTTCGGTTTCTTATTTCGTTTACGATTTCTAATTTCTTTCCACATTCTTGTTGATTTCGAATTCCAAGTTACTTGCTTTCTTTTGAATTCGCATCTCGTTTTCTTAGATAGGTATTTTTCTTACTCGTTGCTTTCTATTAGATTAGGTTTAATTTGTTTTTCTTATTTATATTCTTCGCCTAGTTATAGAATTTCCAACAAATCATTTTTATTGCTTTCATGAACAAAGAATCGAATTGCCCTGTTAAGTCTTCCTTGAGAATACGACTTGGGTTGGCTTATCATTGCTAGATGACCTCATTTTAAATTGCGAGCGACTCGAAACAATTTTAGTCGAAACAAATTTTGGCGTCGTTGCTGGGGAAGGCTTTAGGCGATTTAATTCATTGTTCTTTTTATATATTTTTTATTTTATTTTATTTATTATGTTTACTCTTTCTTCTATATTGTGGTACGCGTAATGTTTTTGTTGAGTGTTGTGTATGCAAGGTCGCCGCAGTGCTAGAAAGCCGTTGACGCCCTTCATCGATAGCATAAACCGGATGCGCCCGATCCTAACCACCGTAAAAGAAGATATTGAGCACATTGGCGAATTCTCGCTATCGCGTTTATTCGAAGAGATGGCCAATGAGAATGTGGACGAGAGACCGCGCTATATGGACGATTTCACTAGGCCCAAGTTCGGCGCTACTATTACTTCAGCCATTGTTCTTGACACCGCAGTCCGAAACTATGAATTGAAACCACACCACCAATCACTGCTCCCGACATACCATGAATTCTCGAGTGAAGACGCTTTGACGTTCATCCGAGAATATTGCACGGTGGTGCAAACTTTCCCGCTTCACTCACTGACGGAGGATAAACTCAAGTTGAAGTGTTTCCCTTACACGTTGAAATATAGGGCCAAATCTTGGTTCTTATCTTTTCAACCCGGATCACTCACTACTTGGGTATCTGTTTGTGAGAATTTCATGTTGAAATAGTATCTGCATCATAAAACTCAAGCGGTACGTACTAAGATAATGAACTTCGCGCAAGCACACGACGAGCCATTCCATGAGGCATGAGAGAGATTCCAGGAGCTACTTCAGCAGTGCCCTCACCATTAGATGGCACCAGATATGCTATGCCAATTCTTTTATGATGGCCTGCTCCAGCTAAATTCATGGTGGACAGTTCGGCGGGAGGAAACATTGTTGCCAAGACAGCGGAGGAGATGAATGAGATCTTTGAGACCCTAGGCGCGAGTTCGTAGCATAAATCCTCTCGACCGAGAAGAATGGAGGCCAGTGCAGTGACTGCGAGTCCCGATCTTAAGAAACAAATGGCGGACATGATGAGGGAGTTACAGGAATTGAAGATGAACCGACCCCCATCACCATCTGTTCAGCAAGTTGCACCAGAGCCATGCGGTATTTGTGGCGACTACGGCCACGTTGTAGAGGGATGTCCGCGAACGGAAGAGATGACACCCGAAGGACAAGCTGAGATTTACGCGGCACAAGAATTCACACCCCAGCCTCAACCTCAACAAAACTCAGGATGGAAACCCCAATTCCAAGGGCATGGAGCGCAGAATTTCCATAACAGACAGCCACCGGCTCAGAATTTTCGCCCTCAATATCAGCAGCAGCAGTATTATCCACCACAACCGTCACAACATTTTTTTTCCACCGCAGCAACAACAGTTCTATCCACCACCGGTGCAGCGATTCCCACCTCAACTTGTTCCTCCCCAAAGATCATCTATTGAGGACAGCCTAACCGCATTTATGTAAGAGAGTAAGAAGGCTCAAGAAGCCCAAGACACCACAATTAAGCGCCTCGAGATGGTTATAAGGCAGATTTCTGGAGTTGTTAACCAGTTGCAGCAAAACCAACAGACGGAGAAAATTCCAGCACAAGGACAACAACTCCATCAAGTGCAAGCAGTGTCCGTCCTAAGGAATGACAAAGTAGTGGAAAACAAGATGGATGCGGCTCAAAACCGAAGTTAACAAGGAGGACAGGCCACCACCTGAAGTGGAAAGAAAGCAGCCCGATGAGGAGCTTCACAAGGCGGTAAATCCACGTATTCCGCACATTCCTTATCCCAACAAGCTAAGGAATGTTAAAAGCGAACAACAGTTCACGGATTTTTATAAGATGTTATCCAAAGTGACGGTGAACGTCCCCCTCCTCAAAGTGATCAAGAATATCCCCTCTTATGTCAAATTCTTCAAGGAGCTGATCTTAAAGAAGAAGAAACTCAACGATCAAGAGTTGGTGACAATCTTCAAAGTGGCGAGTACTATCATGCAACAGCCCTTACCTCCTATACGACGCGATCCAGGTAGCTTCGTTATCGACTGTTGGGAACCCTACAATGTTATATTGGTTTTGATAATGTTATTCGAAACAACACTTAGTTAAAATATGAAATCTTAAATCAAGGAATTGATGTTATCTATTAAGGAACAGTTAGTATTTAAAAGAAGCAGATTGTGATAATTTTCCTATCTGTATTATTCTTTTTGGGCTTTCCTGGACTCATCAATTACCTCTTCTTAAGGCCTAAACTCATTGTAATGATGGCAAGTTAGACTTGGAAACAGATCGCTGTTTGGATCTATTCACAGTTTAACATCTCGCTGTCTTTTGCCTTATGTTGGTTTTAAGATTTCTTCTCGATTAGATTTTACAAGATCAAAATTGTAAAAGGAATTTTGAATTTTCAAACTTACTTATAGTGATCTATTTTCTTATCCTAGCATTCATGTCAGCTGCAAATATCAATTGTACAGATAGACAATTGTACAACCATCTAGCTGTATAGGGAAGTCTTGCAGGAGACAACAACGAGCTATACTACAACAGATCGTCTTCAACAGCTAGAGACAAATATCGTAGGAAATGATATGCACCTGCTCGTCAAAAGCTAGAGATCATGGAACAGCTAGAGTTCATGGAACAACTAGAGTTTATAGAACAGCTAGAGTTCATGGAACAACTAAGATTTCATGGAACAGCTAAAGACTATGGAACAACGAGACATATGGACAACATATCGTAATCTCAATATCGATCTGTTCACTCAAACTTCTCCAAAGGTCAAGATCAAGAAGTATATGTTAATTTGGAATCAAACTAATTAACAAAGTGTGGACAGCTCGTCTCGAAGATATTGTAGGAAACAATATGCATCTGTCGAAAGACAGCGAGCTGTTATAATCCACACCATTACTACGGTGGACTGCCGACATACTTAAATTTGTCACAAGTCAACCACTCCGTGTATTGTCACATCAACGACATACTTTAAGAAATGAAGTACAAGAAGATCAAAACTCCTGTACTAAGTATCATTCCCAGTATGGAAATGCACTGGGAAATCGCGTGAAAGATGGTAACCACTCTCAACTTGGCAGCGCGTGTCTCAACATCACTACCATGCATTTAATGCAGCCATTAATGCGTTGAAAAAGAGAATCATCGTCTCCAACGGATAGTTTCTTCAAAGAGGCTATAAATACCACCTTCACCTCCATAAAGAAGTACGAGAATTCAAGCTTTCATCCTGCTATTACTCTACTAAAATCTTCAAGCTATCATCACTCAAAACACTACAAACTCTCTAGAATTCTCAGTAGTGTTTACAGTATTTGAAGATTTACTTTCTGGAAATCTATTGTTTACAAAACCCAAGTCAGGATCTAGTTTTGATCCAAAGGTTGTTAGATTTAGATTGTAGTTCTTCAATCTAAGAAGTGTAATCTCAAGTTGTTATCTAGTTTTGATAAAACTTGAGGCTCGAGCTCAACGAGTAAAAAGAAAGGAGACATAGTAGATTTTGATCTAGTTTTGATCGAGCCGTGGACATAGGGAAAGTTTATCCCAAACCACGTTAAATTCTTTGTGTTCTTACTTTCTGTTTCTCTTTATTATCATCCTCTTCATACTCTTGCATTTGAATCTTGGTTGATAATTTCTCCAAAGAAAGAAAACGTTTTTCACCTTAAAAAGAGCATTAACCACCATATTCCGCACACAACTTTAATCAAGTTTAAATCTATGATTATCACTCTTGATTATTATTCACACATAAGGTATTATTTGAGTAAGACTTAATCTTCCTAACAAGAAGATTTGTTTTACTACTCCAAGCTATCTTAAGCTATTAAGAAATGCTAAAGCCTTATACTTAAGTTTTGAACAAGAAAACCTAAAAAGTTTGAATTGGTGTATTCCCCCCCATACACCAATCTAGCTCTTTCGGGACCAACATCGACATCAATTTAGGCAATGGTAAGGCGGCATCTGACATGCTAGACTTAGGAGCTGGAATTAATCTTATACCTTATTCTATTTTCAAACAATTAGGATTATGTAAATTAAAACCCACTCGCATGTGCTTACGATTAGCTGATAGATCTGTGAGACACCCTCGAGGAATAATGGAAGATGTTCTTATTAAAATTGGTGGACTAATCGTTCCTGTTGATTTTGTTGTCCTTGATATAGGAGATGTGCGTGAGGACGGAGTCGAGCATACACTACACCTAGGTAGATCTTTTATGGCTACCATAAATACTATTATTGATGTCAAAAATAGTACCATTAAAATGTCTGTCCTTGATGATGAAGTATCTTTTTCTGCTCACCAAAATCACACCGCACATTCTGTCGATTTTATTGATACATGCTATATAGATACTACTAACTCTTTTGTTAAGAAATCTAAGTTGCAGGCTTTTCATAGTAAAGACGTTACTCAAGGGAAGGACTTGGACACGCAAAGGAGGACCGAAAGAATAGAAGTTTTGAAGGACGAATGAGGCCCGGTGAGAGACCAGGTCAGCGACCACGGAGACTTAACGCCCACGTATAGGGGCGCGAAAAGATTTTACGAGAGGCATGGTCAGCGACTGCTGCACTCTTATTGGCAGTTAACCTAGCAACCATCGCGCGCCAGCGTGCAACGGCACCTCCCTCACGAGCCAGCTGTCCCTGACATCTCAGCGGCCGCTGACTCCATCTCTCGGCCCACCTTCTCACTCACCTACGAGAAGGTCCTCATGTGCCCAAACACCGAACTTCAAGCACGCCCCAGCAAAATCAAATCCCAAAGGATCGGTCCACTCGTTCTCCGAAAATTTCAACCATCAAAGGGCGATGCACCACATGCTCAAAAGGGAAAAGTGTCATTTCGAGTAAATTGACATCGAGTTAAAATATATATCGAGAATGACTCCATGCCTGAAGTTGTGGAGTCAAACCCCAAATTTGACAACCCTGGTTGATTGAGCTATCTCGTCAAGCTAGTGACGTAAAAGAAACGCTTCGTGGGAGGCAACTCACGCTATTTTCTATTTTTATTACTTTATTCCTTTTCATATGTGAATGTGTGATCGGCTAATTTTCGTTTTCCACTCATTTGTTCTCAGGTTTTCTTTCAATTTTGTTGCTCCTAATGCCGTATTTCAGGGATGTATTCTCCATCCCTACTCTTTAGATCTTTACTTTCCGCAATGAGGGCATTGCTCTATCTTTGTAGGGGGTGTCTTTTTCATGCGTGCATTCGTCGTTTTGTTTTAGTGTCTGTTGGTATGCAAAATTTTGATTGTTTTAAGAGATACTTTGTCTTGATACATCGTGGTTGAATTGAGGTGTGACATTTGTTTAAGATGAGATGTGATTTGAAAACCTTGATTGATTTGAATTGATTTATGTTGTGAAACGTAGATGAACTAGGAATTTGTGGAACATTATGACCGGATTATTGATCTTAGTAGAATGATTTAAATAGTGATGCATGATGATATAAATTGATTGATTTAATTGGCTAGTTGTTTATGACTGCTTGTTGCGTATCCATGTTTATATTGAAACTTGAACTTTTTCAAGAGGTCTCTGCTCCTATGGGAACCATGAGCACGGGAAACCGCGTGAGGATACATTAGGGAACCCCTAATTGTTCTCACCTTGTGACAATGACCATATAACTTGACATTGTTCTAATTATTTTTTTAAAAGTTCTTGAAAAATAGGAATACATAAGGATTTTACCCCGCTCTCTTAATCACAAATTCAAATTTATAAAAGAGATGGGTATGGAAAACCCGAACATTCGGAGTACTCACCCGATGAGCATTGTCCTTAATATTCCTCATGTTGAAAAGAAAGAAAAGAAAAGAGAAAGATACGCTATTGAGATGGATAAAAACTCTAGTCGGTTATGTAATCTCAATAACATCCTGTGCATCATTGTTTTGTGTTCTTCGAATTGATTATTATCTACTCTACATGGTCTACTTTCTTCTATGATCTCTATGTGACGTGACATGATGATATGAAGATCGATTTTGGAATGATTTGAAGTCTTATCAAGAACGCATGTCGTGAATAGATTTTTCCCTAGCGATAGTTTAGACAAAGCTATGCTTGAGGACAAGCAAAGTTTTGTGTGTGCAAGGGTTGTTTAGCCTCTTTTTGTTCGTCTAAACTCGTGTTTTCCGTATCTTTATTCGTGTTATTTTCCCTCGATTGCATGATGTTTTGGCTCGATTTATGTTTCATTTTATGTTTCACGATCACTAGCCTTAACGAGTGTTGAAGTTGGAAAAGAGACGAGAAAAGATCGAGAAATGGGGAAAGAATGAAGTCTAGTGCCGAGAACACTAGTCAGCGGTCGCGTAGCTCTAAGCGGCCGCTGACTAGGCCTTAGCGTGCCATGGCTGAGCCAGGCGCCGAGCCAGCGCCAAGCCTGGGCCAGTGATCGCTGACCCCAGCGGATGACTTAGGTCTGGCACAACGACCTTAGCTGGGATCGCGGAACCAACCTAGTCAGCAACCGCTGACTTTGAGCGGTCGCTAATCAACCCTCTTGGCTATATATACTCGGCGAGTTTCTAATTCGATGGACATCACCTTTGGCATGTTTTTCAAAACCCTTTTCGAAGCCACTTTTCAGCACTACTTCCAGACGCCAATTTCCAACAAATCCTTTTTATTGCTTCCATGAACAAAGAATTGAATTGCTCTATTAAGTTTTCATTGAGAATACGACTTGAGTTTGCTTATCATTGCTAGATAACCTCATTTTAAATTGCGAGCGACTCGAAATAATTTTAGCTGAAATAAAGTACACGCAAAGAGAGAACAACCTGAAGATTGTATGGTGCCTACGTCGTGAAGAATGGTTTCCGTATCAAATACTACATCCGTCCCACTTCATTAGTCCCATTTGATTATTTTAATACACCCAATTGAATATAATTAGGGACTAATGAAGTGGGACGGAGGGAGTACAAATTAATGGGCGTTCAGATTTCAACACCCTCACAACTGCTGGTCTCTTCAGCATACTGAAGAACCATGAAGCACGACAAAATATACTGGAATCCACAAATCCAGTTCGAGAAACTACACCAACTACTGCCACTCAGGACATAATAGCTTTCAAAGCTGACAAGAGTCTAGTCAAAGAGTCCAAACCTGAAGGACTTGACATCGAAAGTATGTCAAAAGCTGAACTCATGGAACAGTATGTACTAATGGCCAAACGCTTTGAATGTGCATATTTAAAGATTAGTCGATACAGAAAGATGTACAGAGATAACAGAACAAGAAGGTCAACACCACCATCCACTGAGGTTACTACAACAAACACTCAGGAAGGAACTACCTCTCAGTCTAAGCCTGAAAGACCACATAACAAAGGAGTTTTTTATGAATGTGGTTCACCAGATCACTTCAAGCCAGATTGCCCCGACCTTATAAGAAGGAAAGGGATGAACTCAGACAACAAAGGGATCAACGCAATCCAAAGAGGAAGACAATGCTAGTTGAAGATGACGTAGATCAAATCAACTCACCTTCCATTGTAGTCTATGAAAAGCACTTCTCAAATTCTTCAGATGATGAAGATTTGGGACTCATGGCCACTGAGGACGAGGAAGAGCTATTCGAAGAATATTTCTTGATGGGCAATCACTCAGACTCTTCACCTTAGGTAATATATGCACATGTGATGTCTGATGGGAACATTCATCCTAATACTTTCAATTCTATATCCATGACATCATTGCATACTGAGTCTCACGTGAAAACTGAAGTAATTCCAATTGAGGAATGTTCAACCACTGAGGAAATAATTTCCTTGAAAGAGTACCAGATGTTAGCTGAAGATTTTCGTAATCTTCAAGCTATTTTCGTGATTACCAGAGATGAGAATGAAAAAATAACCTCCAAGCTGGCTAAAAGACCTGAGAATGTTTTTCAAAACATACCCAATGACATACAAAAAGATGAACTTGTTGAACGAGTTTGTAAAGAAATCAATGAGATTTCTCTCAAGACTCAGGAACAAGAGATCACTATCTATAACCTAAATCAAGACCTTGATACTAAGACTGAAGAGATCTTGTTTTAAAGATCACAAATCAAAGAACTGATTGAACGCAATGAACTTCTATCTAAAATGATAGAGTATTACAAAGAAAAGGTCGACTCTTGGACCAAGTCTGGTCAAACAAATCAAAACTTATGTGGGACTTAGTACCCAAAAGGAATGACCAAAGGTCTTAGTTATAGACATGAAAAACCTACTATGAGATTCTCAACAGTTCCACAACCACCTATATCGATCATATCCTTTATACAAGGACCAAATCACAATGAGGAAAAGATGATTGAACCTGAGGCTGAAAAAGTCAGTGAAATTGTTTCTATGTCCAAAAGGAAGAAACATATCACTGAGATAAACCCTATACTAAACAACAAAAGAGTGATCACTGATACTGAATTGAGAACTCTACTGGATAAAGAAAAGGCAAAGAAAGTTGCCACTGAGAACTTAAGAGAAAAGTTCAGGAAGAATACATCTTCTGAAACTGAAAGGCCAAACTTCAGGAGAAATGCTCAACCTGAAAAATCAAAGAACAAAAAGGAAAAGATAAACTTGTCTATTCCAAGAACAATTTTGAAGTTTAGAAATCTAGGAAGGTTTCAACTGAAAGCCATAACTTCAGGAAGCAAGTTCAGTCCACTGAACAACGATCTAAACAGAGAAATTTCAAGGGACAAAGCCCAAGATCTAAGTGCTCTCATTGCACTTGTTCATCATCTAGTGAATCAAGTTCACGGAGCTATAACTCACGTAGCTCAAACTCAAGACGTTGGCACTCACCACCTAACTTTAGCCAGTATAGATATGAACAAGGGAATTCATCACCAAGTTCGGATTCTAGTGGCTCAAGGCAAAGAAATTCTTGCTATATTCCCCTAGTTCATTTTCAATGACCTAAAGGGTCAGTGAACACTGAAAAATGTTGGACTAAGGTTCAACAACATGCAAGACCTAACTTCAAGGCTACTACCAAGCCTGAAGCTAGTTCTAAGAAGATTGAGAATAAGAAACAAGTCAAACCTGAAAAGAAAACTATCTATGTCGACTTTCAGGGGAGACAAATCAAAGTTGATTCTAAAATTCGCATCATAAGGCAACAATGGGTGTCAAAGCATAGCATGCATACTGAATCTGGGTCTAGTTCTCAACTGGATCCTAAGACTCAGTAATTGCAGGGCCTAGGACCAAGGAGAGGTGCACTGAAGGAGCATTCGAGCTGGATTATAGACAGGGGATGCTCAAGAACATGACTTTTCAAAAAGAAGCCCTCTCCAAGTACACTGAGAAAGATGGTCATCAGGTAACCTTTGATGATACATCAAAAGGTTTTACTAAAGGGTATGGTACTCTCATAATAGGGAATGTTTCAATTGATAACGTATCTTTTGTCTCCGGCCTGAAACACAATCTGCTCTCAGTGAGTCAATTGTGTGATAAAGGTTTTAATGTTGTGTTTACTTCTGAAGAGTGCATGATAAACAGGAAAACTGATGAGACTACTGTAATGAAAGGATTCGGGGCGAGAAATATTTAAGCTACAGATTGGAAAGCCACCTCCCCTGAAACCTGCCTAGTCTCAAAGAGCACTTCAGAACAAAACTATTTATGGCACAACAGACTAAGTCACCTGAACTTCAAAGTTAAAAATAGACTTTCAAGACATAGTCTAGTTCGAGAAATGCCTAACCTAATCTTCAACAAAGACCACATTTGTGGAGGATGCCAAAGTGGAAAACAAATCAAAGCTTCATTCAAACCCAAAGAAGCTCCATCAACTGAGAAGATTCTTCAACTCTTACACATGGACCTTTTTGGCCCTGTGACTCCACTCAATGTCAATGGTAGAAAATATTGTCTTATTATTACTGATGATTTTTCTCGCTATACTTGGACAGTGTTTCTTTTCCACAAGAATGAAACAATGGAGTGCATACCTGCTCTGCTAACGAAGCTGAAGAACCAGAAGTCAACAAATACCATCACCATACGCACTGATCGAAGAACTGAATTCCTCAATTCAAAGATTTCAAATTTTTGTGCACAAATGGGGATTAAACATCAGACTTCAGTTGCAAGAACTCCACAATAAAATGGCGTTGCAGAACGGAGGAATAGACCCCTGAAGGAAGCTACAAGAACTATGTTAAATAGTTCAAGGATACTAAAGAAATTCTGGGCTGAAACTATCAACACTGCTTGCCATGCTCAGAATATATCACTCCTGACCACATGCCAAGGAAAAACATCATACGAGTTAAGGAATGACAGGAAGCCCACTCTTAAATATTTTTGCGCTTTTGGTTGTAAGTGTTATATCCACAACAATGGCAAAATGAAATTACAAACTTTTGATGGCAAATCTGATCCAGGATTCTTCCTTGGTTACTCAGAGGAGAGTGTTTCCTATAGAGTTTTTAATAAACGTAGCCTGATAGTGGAAGTAACACCTCATGTTAATTTTGATGAAACTATTTTTGAGGACAGGCTAAACGACACTGAAGTCATCACTCAAAGACTTCAGAATCTAAATATCCAGCCTTCAGCACACAACACGAAGGAAGTACTTTTAAGGAATTCTGTAGAGGATGATGAAGAAGAAGACATTCCAGTAGAGGGCTCAACTATCAGATTGGAACAAGAGAAAGAATCTACTGAAGATAGAACTCCAATGCCATAAACGGAAAGCCTCCCTCAAGCTACAACTGAAAATCTCACCTCTGAGATTCCATCCAATGAGGAGGCTACCCAATCTGATGCACCACCTGAAGTACCAGCACAAACTAACAATCTCACGCCTGAGATTTCATCACCTACTTCAGGGAGTAGCATTTCTAACTCTAATAACCTTCAGCTTATTGTTGTTACTAACGATATTTTGGTCAGTTCAGACAAGTTTATTTTGCAGGAACTTGAACAACGCATTGAATACATAAGAGCCAACAATCAAGGGGGAACAGACCCTCAGAATGAAGAAGAAGATGATTCATTCCATGTTCACACCTATTATATCTGGTCTTGGAACTCTTGATATTGTTATCATTTTAGAAGAGGATTAAAAGCGAAGAAGAAGATGGATTGAAGATCATCTATCTGATTCAGTAATTAGAAGTCTATAGATGGTGTTCAAATGAGGAATCAGATCCAAGCTGAAGTGGTCCAGCCACTAGTAACGGTTTAACCCCCCACTGACTCCACCACTGACGAACAACTAAGGCTAAAAGCATACCTCGTGCTGTTTTCGGATGAAAATTTCCTATATAGCTGTTATTTCTCCAACATTGAACCCAAAGACGCTCAGGAAGCCCTTCAAGATGTGAATTGGGTGTCCACGATGCAAGAGAAATTAAATGAGTTCACAAGGAACCAAGTATGGGAACTTGTTGATCGTCCTACGCATCAGAGCGTTATTGGTGTGAAATGGATCTTTAAGAACAAGAAAGACGAATCATGAGAAGTTGTTCGAAATAAAGCTAGACTGGTAGCTAAAAGGTATTGTCAAGAAGGAATAGACTTCGATGAAACCTTCACTTCAGTAGATTAGAGGCGATTCTACTCTTCCTTGCCTATACTGCTCACATGAAGTTCAAGGTCTATCACATGGACGTAAAGAGTGTGTTCTTGAACGGCATACTGAAGGAAGAAGTCTACGTAGAGCAATCACCAGGCTTCGAGACCTACTACTCCAAAGTGTATAAGCTATACAAAGCTCTTTATGGGCTGAAACAAGCTCCTAGAGCTTGGTATGACACTTTGTTTGTTTTACTTATTAATTCAGGTTTCAAGCGAGGAGCGGTGGACATGACTCTATTCATTAAATATAAAGGAGACATCTTAATCGTTCAGATTTATGTCGATGATATTATATTTGGTTTGAAGTCTCAGATGCTTTGTGACAAATTTGCCAAGTTGATGAAGTCTGAGTATCAAATGTCTATGATGAGCAAGATGGGATTCTTCTTAGGATTTCGGATCAAGCAGTCCCCTGAAGGCATTTTCATCAATCAAGCCAAATACACAAAGAAACTGATCAACAAATTTGGTGTTTAGAATAGCAAGGCCGTGAAGATTCCTATGAATACCAACAACAAGATTAAACCAAATCCTGAAGGGAAACTAGTCAGCCAAACTGAGTATAGAGGGATTATCGGGTCTCTTCTATATCTCACTGCCAACAGGCCAGATATCGCCTTTGTAGTAGGAGTATGTGCATGCTATCAAGCTAATCCAAATGAGTCACACATGGAAACTGCAAAGAAGATATTGCGCTACCTGAAGGGCACACCCAATCTTGGCCTATGGTATAATTTAGATGATAACTTAGTTCTAACTGGCTATTATGATGTTGATTTTGCAAGTTGTAAACTGGATAAGAAGTCAACCTCAGGGACGTGTCAATTTTTGGGAAACAAGCTTATCAGTTGGTTTTCCAAGAAGCAGACCTTAGTTGCTACCTCCACTACTGAAGCAGAATACATGGCTGCAGGAAGTTGCTATTCTCATATTCTATGGTTCAAGCAACAACTTAGAGATTATGAAGTGCCTACTACTCAAGTTGCAATTTATTGTAACAGTTCTAGTGCCATTGTCATCACTCAGAATCCAGTTCTACACACAAGATGCAAGCACATAGACATCAGACATCAGTTCATAAGGGATCGTTGAAAAGAAGGATGTTTCCATCGAGAAGATCCATATTGATATTCAACGAGCGGACATTCTCACAAAGCCACTGGAGGAAGCAAGATTCAAAATGCTAAGTGAAAGACTTGGCCTACTGAATCCTGACTTATCCTGAAGGTACACACTGAACTTCATTCAGGTAATGTGTCATAAGGGTGGTATTTGATTTAGTACAATTAATGTACTGAAATCTCGGCCTGAAAAGACATAAAACAATGTGATGGTTAAGCCCCTGAGTAACTCTACATAGTTACTTCAATCATAAACCATCATACATTCCATATATGTTATATACTAACACTTTTAGGAAACAAACAAGTACTGAAGCATAGGGATCAATGAGTAGTACAAGAACCTGAAGTATTACTAAAGAACATAGCACAACTCAACTGAAGGATTTCAGATTGTCATCAAATTTGAAGTTCACATCTGAAAGCCCTACTAAATGAGTAAACTCAGTTACAATGGATCGGCAACTGAAGTCCTACACTTGACATTTATTTCTCTAAGTATTTTACTATTGAATTCCATGAAGGTATTATCGTAAATAAATGCTTCATCGTACTCAAAATCGTTGACTTTCTGAAAATGCAATCGTTGCCATAATTACTTTCTGACAGCTACAGTAAAAGTAACATTACTTTTTGAAACATAGGAAAGATAAATCGCCGGGCGTGAATATCACCGCTCTCTACTTTCCCGCCTAGACGACGCTTCAGTAGCCTGGCTGCCTCCTAACCGTTGATTTCTAAAAATCGGAGCAAGATCTGACCGTTCATCTCCATTTAAATACCCTTCTTCTCATATCAAAGAACTTTTTCACAACTACTTTCTTTCTCACAACCTTACGCTTTCTCTAAACCTCCATTGTTGTTTCTGCTCTTTGTGTTCTCTTTCCTTGTTGATCACTCTTTCACTTGTTCATCACATTTCATGTATGTATACTTGGTTACTAGTTAAATCTCTATAAATTTTCTTGGTAAACCATTGTATAATGTGAGAAACTAATTGTACTTTCGTTTGCAGGTTATCAACACCATGGGAAAGAAAGTTATCCTTGGACCAGCAATGAAGATGTCGCAACTCACTGCTCGCATCTATGCCGAGCCAACTGCGATATGCACTCAGACTGACATTGATCAAGCACGGACTATGTTTGAAGTTATCAAGTCCAATGGCCTAGAAGCACTCACTACTCTTCGACCGAAGAATCTCTACCCAAACCAAGTGGTTCATTTTTACTGAACCTTGGCTATGATGGATCAGAACTGAAGACCTCCATCAAAATTTCAGTTCGTGAGGCCGTTTCTGGAGCGGTAAGAGTTGAACAACTGAGGTTCAACGTCACTGAGTTACTGCAATCAGTTTTCCAGTTGAGGAATAAGGGTACCAAGAACCCTAACCAGTACACGAAGGAAAAGACTGAGATTCAATCGTTCTTCGAGGCCATCCAGGTTGAGGATCCTCCTCATCAGTTCTCTACCGCCAACAACAACAAAGGGCTGATACGCCCTAGTACAAGATCTTGCTGGATGTGGTCCAGCACTGCATTCTTGGGAAGAAGTCTTCCCATGAACAACTGAGTCGGCAGAAACTCAGCCGGATGAAGAGCATCTACAATAATGAAGGTGTTAACTGGGTAGTTGTCATGGAAAAGCTACTGATGGTGAAAGCTAACAAGTTAAAAGAGGTACACAAGGGTGTGACTATGAGACTGATACTTTGAATTTAGCTACTAAAGTGTCAATATTGATTGAAGAATCATAACATCATGCGGAGACTGCATTCCCCACTCACCGCCCTTACAATGAAAGATGGATGGTTGCCACTAATTTGGATGTGCAAGCCCACATGCTCGGGAAGGCTCAGGCTCTTCAGATTGAGCTTCCCAAGGAGCGTTTGAAAGCCAAGAAGGTGGATTTTGAGGATGAGGATGTTAATCATATCCACGCTGTTGAAGAATACGATGAAGACGAAGCAGACGCTGCTACTACTAAACCACCTCCTCTTCCAAAGGTGACTAAACGCAAGAGGAACCCTTCAAAGCGTCCTTCAAGACTTCTGAAGACTAAGCCTCAGGAGAGAGAGCAACCCTCTACCAAACCTACCTCGGTCGAGGATATCCATGACTCATCTACTGATGAGGATGTCCAAGACCAATACCAACTGTCCAAACGCCCTCGTTCCTCTAACCCTTCCTCTACCCAACCTTATGATATTCCTCAACCTCAACCCCTCACCATCATCGAACCCTCTACTGGACTTCGTTCTATCACCCCCAGAGTCCAATCTGAACCCCTACCCTCAGACATATCTCCCACTAAACTTCATTCCACTCTTACTAAAACCAAGATTCCAACTAAATCTAAACCACAACCCAAATCACAGACCCAAGAACCTCCTAAACCCAAGTCTCAACCACCACCACCTAAAACTCAACCACCTCCATCGCAACCTAAATCCCAGCCTCAACCCCAACCTGATCCCTTTCCTGAAACTCCCCGTACTGAAACACATGCCTTAGCCTCCACTTCTAACCATTCTGATACTCAAGACATTATGTTTTTCCTCCCCTGCCCAACTCTTCTTAAACAATCTAGAGTTTCAATCCATTCAATTTTTGGGATCTTCTTTCCATGAACTCTATCTACATTCCCTCTCTCTCTGCCCTCTGTCAACAACTATGCATATGGCGCGTCTATAGATTTGTTGATTCTACTGCTTTACAGTACAAGATTGAGGCATCAGGAATGAGTGCCATACTGGTAGAAGAAACTGAATTGCAAGAACATTTTCAATTTAAGGACGCCAAGAACTTTTATAAAGATTTTGATTCAAATTCCAAAACCTCCCTTGAAATATGTATTAAGTCCAAAACTGAATTATGGTTCCTAGTCTTGTTTTAGAACTCACTTGTTAAGGAGTTCAGTTTGCAGGTACACGCAACCTGAAAGAATCAAGACTGAAGTTTCAAGACCAATAATGAAGTTTCCCATAACTCAGTTCTCATGCCAACACTGAAGGATCATGCCAATGAAGTCATGTCCTGGAGTATTGAAGTTAAAGTAAATTGAAGCAAGAAGAATTAACTCACTGAAGCTCTGCACTGAAATCTCCACTGAAGTTACGCTTGCTACTGAGTGATATGCTACTCCTATATGCATTACAAATTCTGGAAAAAATCTCAATAGATGAAGAAAATCTTGTTGCAAACACCAAAAATGATAAAAAGGACGACGACTCCAACGGGAAGAATTTCAAATGCTACCGACAAAGCTCTCTCTCACAACGGATATATTTATGAGAGTGTCCTATAAATACCCCGCTACTTCAACTGCTTCAAACACCGGTTACCAAGCTTTCATACACTAAAATGCTCTATCGCTCTCAATCTTTCTTCTACACTCAAGCTTTCAGATTAGAACGCTCAAGCTCTTACTGTAATTTCATAGTGTGTTCTTAGTATGATTCAATTGTAACCGAAGAATAAATCTAGCTTAGATTTAGTTCATAGCTAGAAGTGATCAGACTTCATTGTTCATCTAACCTTCAAAGGTTGATCACTGTAAGACACCACTCCATTTAGTTGGAAACCCTCGACTCACATCGAGACATGTGAACGTAGGAGTTTTATCTCAGAACCACACAAACAAATATTGTGTCTTCTCTATTTACTTTTAGTATTTATTCTCTAACGCTTTATTGCATTTATCGAATACTGATTAAGTGTGAACGTGAACTATAACATTAAGTTTTTTCTGATAAACGGGTAAGTTTTTAAACCATCACTTTCGCACTACTATACTTAAGATATTAGTCCATCAATCAAATACTAAGTGTAGACTGAAGGATTGCTATCTAAAGTTACAACTCTTTACTGAAGCTACCTCCCTTCAAATTTAAACTTACATTGAAAACTTCTTTAATCTGAAAAAGTTTTAATTGGTGTATTCCGAGCAAGCCTTTTAAAGAAACTACTTAGCCTTTCAAGACACAATGAATTACTATGAAATATGAGTTGATGCATGGATTTAAATGGTATAATTATTTTATTATTTAATGAAATCATCTCTCAAACTAAACTAATTCGAAAAATAATAGTAAAACATTTTATGAGAACCGGTGATTGAGTATCAATTTGGATTCCTTGAAAGAAATCTTATTTGCGTGCACAAAAATAATGACAAAAGTTTTTTTATTGACAAAGAAGTCTAAGTTGATCTCTAATAGACATATCTTAATATCTTTACAAATTAGATCAACTATCATATACAAATTATACTACGATTTGTACTAGTGAACACTTAAGTAATTCTAACTGTGTGTTTCGATAACCATCATCAAAATTATCTTAAAGGGTTCCCAACAGGTATTCCGATCCGTTCACGAATTTGAACATTTCTACATATTACTCTGTCTACGAAAAATTTACACACTTCTATTTTAATAATTATACTCATTGTTGGACATACCACTAATTTTCTAATTACTCACATTACATATTTAATTAAAAATAATGTGGGACCATCGTTTCACTCATAATATATTTAATTTATTTATTGATCGACCACTAACTTTTCTTTCATTCACATACATGTATTTAATCCATAATAGAGTGGAACCCTCATTTCACCCACAAGATTCGTTAAAACCCATTTCGAACCCAAATGTGCAAATTTTTTGCAGACAAAAGAAATATGTTTAACTGAAGTGTTAAAAAAAATTAGACTGAATGATATCGTAAAATCTTAAAAGTATTTGTTTTCATGGAGTATTGTACATAAAATATGGAATTGTGTGTGCAAATGCAAATGGAATTCAAGTCCTCACTGAAGTTTAAGTATTTTAAATAATATTTTAAAACTTGTGTTAAAATTAAACGTAAAAAATCGGTGTATTTTTAAATCACTACTAACTTTAAGAAAAAACTTATGAAAATAACCTACAAAATATAATATAGATAAGGAGGTTTAAAATATTGACTCTGTTCTTCGACGAAAGAAATAATACATAAATTATAAAACAATCAACCTAACATATTACTCACTGCTTCCATATATAAATGCTTACATTACATATAGACCGTGTAACTTGCAAGCAAACAATTTGTAATCTGAAAATCCTGGATTATGAAGTTAATGCTTAAAATTTGGCCACCGTCATAAACTTTGTTTTAACATAAAGAAAGACTGATACTTTTAAAGCTATTTTGGTTCAACATGTGTTATAAACCTAAAAGAGTTGGACCAGTCTTAACCCCATTGATGCATTTTATTAAGTGACCAAAACAAAAAAAATTAAATAGCATAATGCAAAATAACATATCCCCAACTTGTAGTTTCAAAATCTGAACTATAAGATACATCACTCAACCATCAACACTTCTAATGGGGTACTTCACAAGTTGTGCCATCACCATAACCTCTGGCAAACTTACTAGAACCGCGAGCTCAGAACACGACCATATGGACCAATCGTTTCTCCTGTCTTAAACACAGTTAATAAGGCATGTCCTATCACTGTAAACTCTTCAAAACAATAGAAGCCCTTGTCGCGTGAAAATGGGAGAAGGTAATCGTTACCGCTACTGTGGTCCAGCAAATTTGCTCATCATTTTGGCAATAATTGGAGCAACCTTTGGGTTTGCTTGATGCTTGGCCAGGTTAGCAGGGTTCTTCATTACTGTACAAATTAGTAAAATCAGAAATTTAGGAAATACAGTACATAATCTAGCGCTCTGCAACACCCTCATTAGAAACACAACATTATCCTTCACAAAACCAGTGTCATTCTCAAATTAAAAAGCTCAAACACCGCATCCAACAAATTATGCAGGTGAATCTCTGACCAGTTTAATCTCAACAAGTCACTATGACATGTGTCAGTTGTAATACCCCGCATTTCTAAAGTTTAAAATATGTTGATTTATATGCCAAATAGATAAGGATAAAGATTTTTTAATTAATAAATTAAATGTGATATATAGGGAGATTAACCAACAATCCTATTTTTTTTATGGAACCCTAACACCACTCCATTCACTTTCAAACTTTTCTCAAGTTATCTAAAACTCCATTATTCTATAGCACCAAAATTTAACGTACTACACCACTCCTAACATCACTCTTATATGCTCTCCAAATATTTTCCTAAAGAGTTCAAGACTTTTCATGCTACATCAATTAAATTGGAAACCATCATTTATCTTCTCGAAAAATATTCTTTGTCAAACGCTAGTAGCTAAGGTGACGTACAATTAGGACATCACCTAATTCATGATTTTTGATATTGTGGTGTGCTCTAGTCTCGAAGTGGATAAATTCTTTCGAACTTAAAATAAATGGTTTATATAAATGTGGATTTTTAAATGTGTTTGATAATGAACTAGACGTGGGTAAATTCTTTCTAAACTCGATAAATTGTTTATATAAATGTGAATTTTTAAATTTGTTTGATAATGAACTAGATGTGGGTAAATCCCTTCTAAACTCAATAAACAGTTTATAACTATATAAATGTGGATTTTTAAATGTGTGATAATGAACTAGACGTGGGTAACTTCTTTCTGAACTCAATATTGATTTATTTAAATGTGGATTTTAAATTGTGTTTGAGAATGAATTATGTTTGAGAAATGTTTTATGCCCAACATGTTTATCGTTTGTGAAATTCTGATACATGTAATGTTATATGCGTTATATGTCATGTGCACTATATTCGCCTTGTTTTCTTGAGAACTTGTGGTCTATAGAAAGTGATGGTATGTTTCTATATTCTCCCTGATCCCTAAAGGACTTGTGGTCTATAAATAGATAAATTATTATATTCTCATTCTTCCCTT
This sequence comes from Leonotis leonurus, assembly GCA_026898415.1. Classification (NCBI taxonomy): domain Eukaryota; kingdom Viridiplantae; phylum Streptophyta; class Magnoliopsida; order Lamiales; family Lamiaceae; genus Leonotis; species Leonotis leonurus. The sequence continues at coordinate 2,161,094 of JAPKLX010000013.1, forward strand.
AAGGACTTTGGTTTATACACAATGATGATATGTTTCAATAATCGTCCTGAACCCTTGAGGACTTATGGTTCATAGATAATAAGATAAATTGTTATATTTGCCTTGTTCACTTGAGGACTTGCGATTTATAGATATTACGATATATTGCTACATTTGTTTTGTTCCCTTGAGCACTTGGTATGTTTCTATATTCGCCTTAATCAGGACTCGTGGTTTATAAAAATTAAGATAAATTGTATTTTATAACCTGATGATTTCATGTTATCTATTTTTTTTCATTCGACATTATGTGTTTTATGCAATATGTAAGAATGATCCACTACATACTTACCCTATGTTTTTCTAAAATGTTTTGAGGACAATAGATGAAGAACGGAGCAGCATGAAGAAACGAGGTGAATTGTCATTTCAAATTAATTTGTTTAATAGAGTCGTATTGAGACATTAATTATGAAAGTTTATTTAATTGCAGATGTCGATGACATTTAATATTAGCATTTCTTTTCAAATATTTCAAAAGTTGAATTATGTCTTTACGGTGAAAAAAATGGTATTAAATTTCCTTTTGAATTTTCTTTTATTCTCCAAGATTTTATTTCATTATGTTTTTAAAATGGATATGAAATGGACGTTTAGTTATCTGACGAACATGAAATGGATGTTTAGTCCTTCTACAGGTTTAAGAGGCTGACACCAAGGGAACATGAACTAAATCTCAACTCTAGTACTCTAATTTCAGCCTAATGAACATGAACTACAAATCAAATCCATCAAAGCAAGGGCTGTGAAACTAGATTCCTTTTACCTTCTCCCTTTTTTAGCTAGAGAACAACAGACTATTCATCTTTTCCTATAACTCCAAAATTTTAGCCAAATCCCTAGTTATAGTTATCTGATGGTTGCTCACAAATTTAAAACCTTGTCCATTATAAGAACACAATAATTAAATACGATAATATGTAATGATGGAGAAAGAAATAATATTCCAGGAACAAATTTATTAAATTATACACAATTATATCATGCAAAATGGTGTCCAAAGTATTACTTTATCCGTCCCATTAAAGCGGACTCACTTGATTTCAGCACTCAGACCAAGACACTTTAAAAGTGAGACTACATTAATTGGTCAAGGCCATTTTTTGCCAAAAAAGGAAATGAGCCAACTTTATTGGGATATCCAAATAAGGAAAGTGAGCCTACATTATTGGGATGAGGGAGTAGTATTTTGTTGAAATAAGCCATATTAAACTTAGTGGTGTTGTAGCAGACTGAGAGTCTTCAAGGAGAGTTCATTATTATACCTTTAGTCAGGTAAACACGGCCTTAATTCAGAGAAATAAAACAAATGTATAATGAACAAGAATGCACATACCATCTTGGAGTGCAGCCATGACTTCAGGATCTTTAAATGCTGACATCAATTCAGGATCCTGTCTTGTTCCAATACAACAATGTTAAGAGTCCGGTTCAAAAGGAGTGGTGAACTCATAGAATTTGCAATTATTAATGTCTATTAGATAGTCACGTCCATAAGATAAACCCAAATCTACTTAAAGGATGTATACTCACATTCAGTATCTTGCTGTAGTCAATACCACCCGGCATACCACCTGGCATACCACCCGGCATGCCACCAGGCATGCCAGCAGGAGAACCTCCGGGCATCCCACCAGGGAAACCTCCTGGCATGCCCCCAGGAAATCCTCCAGGCATGCCCCCAGGAAATCCACCTGGCATGCCCCCAGGAAATCCACCTGCTCTTCTACTTGATGATGATTGCTCTTGTCTCTTGGCCTTCTCATATGCAGCCTTCAGAAATTAATATAGAAAATCCAGTTACATTTATGAGAAAGGACAAGAGAAAACAAGGGATACACTAGGGATGAATCACCTCAGCTTCAGCTCGGCGTCGTTGCCTCTCACGTTCGACCTTCCTATCTTCTCTCTCTTTTCGAAGCCGGTCATATTTCCTATTATGTTCCTCAATCTTATGGGCATTTGGCTCAACCTATTACCAAGAGACACATAGACAATTTTCAGAAGTTTCTATTACGACTATAAACTTCACCTCAGATAAAAGAAACAAATAGAAGCCAACCTTCTTTAGCACCGCACTGATTTCCTCATCATAATCTAATTTTGAGGCCAAGTGCAGATCCTTGGCAGCCTTTTCCCACTGCCCAAGCATAGCTTGTGCTATACCACGTGACTTGTAGCCTTTTGCAGAATCTGAATTGATCTGCAAACGAAGTTATCTGTATGAATTTCATAGGCCAAAGAATGGTTTACAAAACCAATATCTCCCAAAAATGGCAAATTGAAGTTCAAGTGATTGATGGTACTATGTTGATAACTTGATACAACATCCCTACTCAAGTGTAATGGTTAAATAGCTCAAGCAAAGTAAGACAAACCTCCAATGCAGCATTAGCATCCCGAATAGCAGCATTTGGTTTCTTCATTTTAATATAGACACTAGCTGCAAGGCAAAAGCAAATTCACACACTGGCAAAACATTTATGGCGTATAAAATCCAAGAATACAAACCAAAAGGGACAGGGCAACACACCTCGGGTTGCATACATTATAGCAGAAGTAGGATTTAGCATGATAGCCTTGGTGAGATACTCGATAGCTTCATCATGCTTGCCTGTTAAGTAAGATAACAAACTTATAATACAAAGTAGTTAGTAATACTTGCCATAAATAGTGTTCATAGCAAGCAAAGTACCTTCAGAAATTGCTTCTATTGCTTGAATTTTGGCCTCCTGAGCAGCATCCCTACTTTCCTCAGTGACCTCGACAGAGGGGTCGCCCATCTAGAAATTTCATCATGAAAACTTGATTTACCGCTAGAAACTTCACATAAGTGATAGGAATAAAGGGAAGTGGAAATGAGGGTAGTGCAGACCTTCTGTGGAGGATCATTGTCAGGCTCCACTATATCAGAATCATCAAGTTCAATATCAGACTCAACTATCTCAGGCTCCTCTTCTTCCCGAGGTGGGTGAGCATCTTCCTCAGTGTTGTCCATATCATCATCACTCTCATGTACCGCATAAGACTTCTGCATACCGTCATTTACAAAATAAACTTCAGCATGTCAGGGATGAGACAATAGGGAACCATGCAAATTCTTAAAACCAGGCCCTCATTTTTAATTATAAGATAAACACATTAGAGGTTAAGACATTCTTGGAGGATTGATAGCCAAAAATAAAGTGATTTGTTGAGGCCCTTATTCTAATCAGAATTAGGCTTTTATAGTGATAAAAATCGAATCTGGGGCCCGAGATATATGGTAACATGTGAAAATGAATTAATGGTCAAAAACTTGTAAGCTAAGCTCAAGAGATTTTTACTCAGGAAATCATCATAGACACAATAAGAATAGTCTAGTATGTCCGAGAACCGCCTCTGAACTTCCCGCATATCTCAAAACAATGAAATATGAAAACATGCGAGTAACAAAGGCAAACAAAGAAAAGGTACAGACATCTAAAGTATACAACAATGAATTCTTTTTCTGCACCAGATTTCTCGAGCAAAACAAACACAGGCACATACTTAAAAAATAAATTCAAATGGTCAAGAAATAACAATCCAAGTCCGAGTAAAAGAGAAGCATACCGCTTTGGAAGCTCCTGTCGACGACGGAATCTCGCCTCCAAGACTGATATTCATACAAACAAATACATCAATCATTAAAAGACGCTTAAATACAAGGGTTTAACTGAACTGAACCGAACCCCCCGCCCCCCCCCGGGCCCCCCCCCACACACACACGATTTAAAGCCAAAGTTTCGCCAAAGGAAATGCAAAACTTTATTAAAAAGATACACAAACAGAGTCTAATCGAATCTAATAATACCTCTCAACGTAATCCCGGAAAAAAGAGAGAGATGGATCGGAGAGCAGGGATGGGTTTTCCTTGCACTCTTGGACGAATTGCTTCAGTTGATTCAGTTTTGATGCATCCATGGTGAAATCGTCGATTTTGTTTAAGCTGGGGGAGTAAAAGTTTCTAATTGTGCTGTGTAGAAATTGGAGTGTGAGCTAAAGTAGGAGACTCTCTCGTATTGAAGGGGGTCTAGAAGGTTCTAGAGTTTGCGAGTACTTGAGAGAGAAGTTTTGGTAGGTTTAGGACATTAGGCACGGGGCAGTGTAGGCTCCATTGGTAGATAGGTTAGGATATGATAGGATAAATTTAAAATAGTATGGTGAGTAAGGATGTGAGGGGTTTTTATAATATTGTGGGCTATTTGGTATACAAGTTAAGGAAGTAGATAAATATTATCTATTGTTTGATAGACAAGTTTATAAACTAGTTGAAGGTGTGAATTGTCGAAATTGCCCTTCACCTTTAAAAAAATCAACGAAAATGCCAGTAAATTATTCCAAAAGGAGAAAAGGAAAGTTGTCTTCCCCAACCTCATGCTGTATCTTTTTCTCTCCACATAAGGTTCTGCGAAATTTGGAGCGGAATTAATTTTCCTTAAATTCGGTAAAAATATTATTATTCTATCTATGTATTTGACAGGGTTATTCCATGAAGTTGTTGTTTTGAAATTAATTTGAAGCTACTGTTTCAACTCATTCCCGATTTCCCCAATTTCTTGCGTTGTGTAGTCCCGTTTTTCTCCGTTTGTGTTGTGTAATGAAGTGGGTGTGCGTCTTATAAGGTTTTATGGGTGTACCCATTATGGCTCTACGGTTGTATGTTTTAATCATGCGAAAATATTAGGAATCTGAAAATTGTCTATGAGAATTGTCCTCACATTTGTGTAGAGATATATAGATTATGTGAGATTATATCCCAATGGGATTACGTGTAATTGGGATTATGCTTGTAGATATGAAAGTTGGATAAGCTTTTAATTTCATCTTATTTTGTATAGGCATCATCTTTCTGTAACATAGTACATATTCCACAGAAATCATGAACTCGTGTCATATACCAACAGTTATTATGAACGTGCAGGTATCAGTTTGTTGATTTAGAAGTTGTTTGAATATATTGCATTTCGCAAACATGAGTACGATGCAAGAAGGTATGTTGAAAATAATATTTTAGTATTGAACTCACACGTTCTCATACATTTATGTTTCATTTGAAACTTAATTTGAAATACTATACCTACTAGTTTCATGACTGTGTAAATAAGTTGCTATTCAATTTTACGTGCCATTGGTTGCAAATATAACATGTTAATCTATAGGAAGTAGTTCCATTGAACGTTCGTCTAAGAAAAGCGATAAGGGTCGGAGAAGTTGGACTGAATGCGAGGAATCATGTCTTATTGCTTCAGTGAAAACATTGATCACTGAAGGATGGAGAAGTGATAACGGATTTCGCGCTGGGTACTTGGGTAGGTTGGAGGAAGCCATGAAAGTGCGTTTTCCAAATACGGATTTAAGAGCATCGCCTCATATCAACAGTAAGCTCTCAAGTTGGAAGAAGAATTATTACTCTTTGTGCAACATCCTCGGTCGAAGTGGCATAGATTTCAATGTTAATGGGAACTACAAGGTTGATTGTGAGGACTAAACATGGGACCACATTGTGAAGTTATTATAAGTTAACTTGTGTTACATATGTTTTAATTAAATACAAACATCACTGGTATTAATATTTGTGTTGTGTTGTTTGTTTAAGAGTGATCCAAATGCGCGTACAATGCGGTACAAGCGGTGGCCTTATTATGATGAGTGGAAAGAGATTTTCGGCAAAGATCGTGCTAATGGTGAAAACGCTGGGGATCACAGACAAGCATGGAACGATATCCAAAACTCCGAAGAGGTGCACAAAGAAGGTTGTAACGACGTGGAGTACAACGTTCACCTAGAAGATTTAGAGGAGAATGAGGTCGCCGGTGAGAGCATGTCAACTACTCACGGAAAGTCACCGGATGAACCGGCGTTGAAGCGGGCGAGGACAAAAGGTAAAGACCAAATTTATGCTATTTGTGAAGTCTTGCTGGATATAGGTCGGAAAGCTGATGAGAGGCTTGCATGCTTGGTTGATAGCCTTGCATACGAAGCTCGGTTGGATAAAGAATTAGAAGTTAGTTTTACGGCCCTCGCTTGTATACCAAATTTAAGCATGGAGGATCGATTTGAGGTTTGTGGCATTCTTGGGTCGCAAGTGGACAAACTGAAGATCTTTAAAGGAATTCCTGCTTCTGCTAGGGCCCAATACGTAGCATGGTTGCTAAAGAACAATAAAAAATAGCATTCAAAAGTTTTGTAATCTGTGGAAGAAACATATTCTAACGTTTATGCCCTTTTTTGTTGTTATCATTTCAAATGTAGCCCGAACCTAGAAGCTTGGTTTGCCGCGTGGCAGCTTTGTTTTGTGCAGTTGCTAGGTAATTAGAAAATGTAAATGTGTGGCTTATGAACAAAAATTACGTATAGAATGGTGTATTTCTGAATGATATTTTGACTTTGTGTTACGAATGGTGTTTGCTTGTATCGTATTTTGGTTATTCGTTTTGGTTACATGCATATGACATTTAATCATTTACAAGATGCAATGAAAAAGGGGAACGATGACTTGCCAGAAGATTATCTCCTTCAGACAGTGGGACAATGAAATTTGGAAGGTGCAATTTACGTAGGTGTATGTCAGCGATCGCTGAATCACATAATGTCTTCAGCGACCGCTGACTAGTAGTATTTTGCAACAAAGTTGTTCCATTTACGTAGGTGTTGATCAGCGAGTGTGTATAATCATTTCCAAGTCAGAGACTGCTGTCTTGATGCTGAAAAGCTCGAGTTCTAATTAGAGAACTGTCAGCGATCGGGCAAACATCCGCGCCCGCTGACGTTAGCCTCCTACATGATAAATATTAGAAATTACGTGAGAATGGCTCAGCGGTCTCTCAGTACCAGGGACCGCTGCCATTCGCCTACTAATGTGGCATTATTTGGATTTACGTGAGAATCGGGCAGCGGTCTCTCACTACCAGGGACCGCTGACGTTTATAAGTGGTTCATAAATGCCATTTCCACGGTTATGTTTAGAACAACCCTTCACCAGTTCTGTATCCCAAAAGGCGAAAGTCCATCCTCAAGCAAGAAACTCAAACCACGTATATCACATTGATTTCGCTACTACCAAGGGCTTTGCAGGCAGAACTTGGTATTCCTCAAATTGGTGGCAAAAAATATATTCTCATCCACATTTCTTCACTACCAACAAACCTGCACCCCACGTGTTTGTGAAAATACCATGGGTCGAAAACGCACAAAGCATGCCGATATTGAAGAAGGAGAGGATCAAGTGCACCCCACGGACGAGCATCGTGAATACTCCACACAAAATCCATCCCACATTCCGGTTTATTCCCCTGCGGAAGGTACTTGATTCAACCGCCTTGTCTCCAAAAAAATTACTCCACCTAGATGCTTGGATTGGGAACTTTTGGAAACTTTAGGTGTAAGAAATAGAGTAACGACCTTATTGAAGAACTTAGGCATGGATAAGTATGCTATGATGGAAGTAGATGGGATTATTCCTCTAGGTATAGAATTTTTAACAACGTTTGATGTTGCCGGTGACTTTAAATCATTTTCTTGTCGTTTACTTGGACAACCTATTCGGGTGACATCTTCTTCGATGAAAACCATATTTGGGTTTCCGTCAAAGGGACACCATAGAGCCCCTGCGGATTTTAACCCAAACAGAGCTTGGTTTGAGTTAACGGGGTTTCATAATTGGGAATCGGGGTATACCAAATGGTTTTTTACGTGATCCCGCTGTTGGCATTTTGTCACAAGTTTCTAGCATATTGCATTTCCGGTAATGACCAAGCGAATAAGGTTAATACTGTTGAGTGTTATTTGCTCTATTGTGCTGTGAAAAATATAAAGATATGTCCTACCTCATTTATCTATGAGACCATTCAATCAATCCAACGGAGATCCCGTTGTAAGGCTGCACTTACCCATATCGCAACTGTTATTGCGATGCACTTTAAGCTCATATCCGATGAGGGAATTGCCCCACGCGGTCATGAACCAGTGTCTTGCAAGAAGATTGATCTCGGGGAGCTCCGAGGGGCACCTTTTGCCGTTTCGCGTAGTGAGTTGGTGGCACAAGAAAATCGACATTGTGTGAGGAAGTATTTAAATGCTCAAGCCGCTGCCCAGGCTGGTGGAGCAGGTTCATCACAAGGAGCACAATCTCTGGCTGAAAGTGAAAGTGAAGGTTCAGAAGATGAAAGCGACACTCCAGTTCCTCAAACTGGAGTTGGCGCAGGTTGCGATATGGGTGCGTCATCTTCAACTGGGGTGGCTGAGTTATATGCCGAGTTTCGCAATTTCTGAGACGGTTGGAGTACACAATTCGATCAATTCGCAAATGACATAAACGGTCGACTTGATGCACATGAAACGAGGATCGGTCAAACTCACACAATGCTAGCCGAACACAAGGCTTCACTGGATGCGCAAAATAAGCTTATTTATGCTCAGAATGAGATTTGGCAATCACAAAACGACCATTGGAGAGCTCACGCGCGATTAATGGAGGAGCAAAATCAACTCCTAAAGGAAATGCAAAAACAATGGAGTGATTGGAACATCGACTTGCGCAACGCCCCCCTCGATCCACAAAATAAGGAATGAAGTGGAAGGATGGGACTACTTTTGTGTTTAATTGATGTTATATTGTTCACATCATTTACGAAATTTGCATGGACTGTATTCCATTTTAAGACATGTTTTTTGCTTTATGTTAGACATGAACCTTAATTGCTTTCTACTATTATTGCTTCCTGCATTGATTTTCCTTATTTCGAAGGACCCTTTTAAGACATATGGAATTACACAATGGAAGTACAAATTACACCACACATGATAAGGTACAAATTACACTACACATGATAAGGTACAAATTACACTACACATGATAAGGTACAGATTACAATACTTGTGAAATTGGAGAAACAGTACATAAATATATATAATGAAAGCCACATAAAATACGGACATAGAGTACAACAATTACCACGGAAGTAAAGTACGAAAATTAACTGGAAAATAGGAAATAATTTTGGTAGAAGTTGTTACTTCTTCCACCAGCTGGATGACGCACATGAACTACCATCATGGTTCTTTGAGCTCAGATTTGATTTTTTTCTTTTTTTTCCCCTCACTAGAAGACCTTGAAATATATTGGACATGCATATGGGTGCTAGAGAGTTGGTTCGGAGCTACATAGCCATCAGGAAATAATTCACGTTTTGCTTGAACGTCACGATGAGACATAACTTCTTCATCTTCTTGGTTTGTTTGTTGGTCTACTTCTTGGGTATCCGACCATGAAGGAATTGACGTATCATATTCATCTTCATCCGGAACCCAGAATAAAATGTCCAAGTGAGTCCACTCGGATTCACCAGTGTAGTAGTAAGCTTTAGCTAACTCATTTTCCTATATTAACATGTCGTTACCCTTTCCAATGTTAGGTGGGGGACAAAAAGCATAGGAGAATATAAATAGCATACATAGGTAAAAATACCTCAAACAGTCGAAGCTAAACCGATTTTCTCGCTTGAACAACGTTCTTTGTTCGATGCCAATGCACTCCGGGATCGCAGAGGATCTTCTTGAACGTTTGATATCTTTTCAGAAGCATGTCGCGTTTTTCACATGCTTGTTCCCATGTTAGATGAACGCAGCAAAATTTCTTCACATCCTCTATAGCTTTTCGCAAGACGTAGTCGGGAATTTGAGTCCCGCTCCAACGAATATCTTTTTTGTACATGACAAGCATGTTTACGAAAAAGTTATCATTTGACTTGATCCAACTACCATGATAGAAGTAGTAGGATTGAGGAGGAATATTTGGAATGGACATTATAATTTGGCTAAAGGAGGTTCCAAAAAAGAGTGTTTGAGCGTAATGTCCACAAACCTTCTTTTATAACCACCAACATTGTTAGGTGGTCAAATAAAGTGAGTAAAAAGTAAAAAATTTCAAACACATTTCAACACTGTTTATTTATGATTCTGTTCATTGGGATAAGACAATAGCTTCAGTCATGTGAATGAATTAATTGATGTTAGACTTGAAACAACTCAAAAGTCACGAGAAACAATACTATACACCCATTCTCATTCAAGTGTTTGAAAGGAAAAGTGAGAAATGTTTGTCAGCACACAATGTGGCCTTGAAAATATGAATTGGAGCACATGTGAAGTGTCAGAGCGTGATTTCAACATATGTCAGCGGTCTCCCAAGTGTAAGAGACCACTGACTACTGATCGAATTCGGTCTAATTGACGTTTATAAGAGGAATTATATACGATAAGCAGTCTCCTTATCTCACCGACCGCTGTTCGTTTTTTCGTTAATTTCAGATGTTGGAGTATGAAATTGTAAAGCATACGAGTAGATGATGTCAGCGATCTCGTAGTCTCAGAGACCGCTCGACACATGCTTCGTAAATTCAATGTGAAGGAGAAAGTGAATTATGCTTTCGTACACAGCGGTCTCCTAATGTCAGAGACCGCTGCTCTAATTTTCGTAAATTGAAGCGTTTGGAGAGAATTAATTATGATTCCATACTCAGCGGCCTCCTAATCTCAGAGACGGCTGATCAAATGTTCGTAAATTGACCATATTGGAGAAAATGAAGAGATAATTTGATACTCAGCGGTCTCCTATATATCAGAGACCACTGAGTATTCATTCGTATATTTCAGAATATACGAACAAAGATAATTGTCTTGAGACATGTGTAATAATTGAATGTGGACTAATAACATTTAGGGAGTGTTCTAATTGTCTTGAGTCGTGTGGCATGATAACATTCATTTGAGTCGTGTAATACCAACGAAAAATTTCTGTGAAAACGCATCAAACTATCCCCGCATACGTAACAAACCAAATTTCTTCACATCAATATTTCCTTCTTAACTACGAACCATTTATTAAAAGTGAAGGAACACTTTTAAAAGGATCACAAATTGAAACCATCCAAAGTGTCGATGTCATATAACAAAATTTGTACACAAATGTATATGGATTACAGGGTTTTTAAATAACATCCGAAAACTAATACAACTACCAAATGTAAAGAAGCCTTGCATTACAATACACGTATGATAAAAATGTTAATGCACATTATAGGCCACCCACATTTCTTCAGCCAATATATCTTTTGCACTTGTCCATGCGGGAGTTGCTTCCACCATATCGACAAAGTCATGTACATGTTCTTCAATATTATGGTCTAAGTCGGTCTCATCCACTGACTGTTCTATTGGATCAACTTGCATCTCACTCTTTATGAAGTTATGAAGGAAGAAACATGCCATTACCAACCTCATTTGCACCTTAATGGGGTAGAAGGAGGGCGATCTTAATATTCCCCATCGCTTCTTCATCACTCCAAATGCACGCTCAATCACATTTCTTGCTTTATTGTGTCTTAGGTTTAATAATTCTTGAGGGTTTTTTGGTCTTGCTTATCACCACTCCACTCCTTCAAATGGTATCTAACGCCTTTATAAGGCGTTAGAAAACCTTCCGAGTTTGCATAACCATTATCGCATAGATAGTAGGATCCTAATATGTATAAAATTTCACATAAGCAATGAATCAAATCTATGTAAGTGATATGGAAATTATGGTATTCAAGCATATGTACCCCTTGGCACCTTCAACCCTGACTCCCTGTTAACTGCATCTCGAAGGACCCTACCATCAGCGGCTGATCCTTCCCAACCCGCCAACACATAGATAAATCTCATATCTCTATCGCATACGGCAAGAGTATTTGTTGAGATTTCACCCTTTCGGGTCCTATACCTAGGCTTATCACGAGGAGGCACAGTGACATTGATGTACGTTCCATCTAGAGCTCCTAAACATCCCTAAATAAATCAAACATACAAAACTTTGTCAAGGCTGAAGTCAAATTTTATCCTACATTAATCCATAAGCCATTTTGGTGTTGTATTTCATTATTACATTTACCTTAAACCATTTCCATCTTGAATCGGTCGAGTCTTCTGGCACCGGTGTAGATTTTACAAGGAACACTTCGTGGAGCTTTAAAATGGCTTTTAGTACTAGGTGTGTGTAGCGATATGTAGTTTGCCCAGACCGAGAGAAATCAAACCCTACGGTACCATTTTTTTTATGGTGGGCCAAAATACCTACGAACATGGCTATTTGTTCTTCTACACACACATACCTCCCATCCGTTAACCCTCAACGTTCTTTTAATATCAAACATAGTTTACCGAAGGTATTTCTATCCATTCTCAAGTTCTTAAGACAATTTGCATCGTTCGCTTTCAAAAGTCTATTCAAGTGTTTCATTTGAGTCGGTATCCTTTCAATCATGTTGTATGTTTCATTAGAATTCCGCTTCCGTTTTCTTTGTCTAGTTAGATGAATCAATAGGTCTATTACAACACTTAATTGAAGTAAGTATAAGTTCATTATTTCCACAATGGCAATGGTTATATAAACATTTCTCCTGTGATTGCGCATGATTGCGTAAAGTTTTTAAAAATGTATGGGTGCTAACCAGGTGCGCTCCGCTTTTCTGCATACACATACCAATAAGAGGGAAATGAAAATCTCCGAATTCATATTTAACTCACCACGTATTCAATCAAATGTAACATGATATTCAAACATAAACATTCTATAGCATCCGTTATCCTTCGTAACGTAACTCATGAGCATTATATGTATCATCATATTTATGTATATGTAAATAATTTATCACCAAAGCATAAACTTTACCCGCACACGAAACACCATAGATTGCATCGTTAGCCAAATATTTTTACCAAAATTACAAGCCTACCAAGTGGACTACCAAAATGCATACCCAAAATTCATTATATTACACGCATAAAATTAACCAAATGCACACCGAAATTTACAAGCCTACCAAGTGGTGCACAAAATTGAAAACCCAAAATGCAAACCGAAAATGCATACCCAAAATTCAAGCTTAATTACACGCACAAAATTCACACACATACGGAAGTCATTATATTCATCACTACCCTTCAAAATTTCACAGAGTTACCAACGTTAAAGCTCAGGCGCGATTCATTAGTACCTTGTTCAATATTCTACAGAATATGATACCCACTTCTTGGATTCTTGTTGGGTTCTTCAAAAACGTGAAGAAGACAATCTGCATCCAATTTCCAAATAAGACAAGCGGCGCAAAATTGGTATGTATTCAGCCAATTACGGAGATGGAGATAAGAAAAAACATACCTTGCACAATCAACCAAAATACAATGGCTCCAGTTTGTGATGCCATGATTTTTCTAGACCTGATTTCATGCTTGCAATCGTGGTGTCCAACCTGATTTCCGTTCGTGGATTTGCAGAAGAGATTGGAGATAAAAAATTTTTTGCAGAAGTTCTGGACGAAAAAGAAGCAGTGTTTCAGGAAAGTGAAATTTGATTTAAGGGTATTTTGGTCTGCAGGAAAATACCCGCCTTCTACTGTTCTCTCAAGTTGAAAATAATACCTCATTCCCACCAAGTTTATTAAACCCCTTCAACCAGAGTTCATACACGGGCTTGGGAATTACACACGGGCCAGTGGGTTAAGTAAGTTTGCTACCAAATACAAGTTTACATAGGTTACAATTAGTATATATGGGCTTAACTAGTGTACCAAATGAAGCCTAATTGTCGGTACAATTAGTCTCGACTTTCAGTTTCTTAGATTATGTAATTTAAATTTAATAGAATTAAATTTTTAAATTAAAAAAATCTTCATCAAATTGATCGGTTCATTCAGTATAATGGTAAATCAAGCAATCAATTGATCTAATTATATTAAATTCAAGTCAGATTAATTACTACAAGCAAATTAATACTCATTCTGTTCTATTAAGCTTAACACAGTTTTCTTATTGAATGTCTATTAACTATGACACATTCCAAAAATTATAAAAATTATCTTTTCAAAAAGGTGTTACGCTACCATCCTTGTCACTTTAATACTACTTTATACACTCTCATTAATAATTGTGCCCAAAAATTTGTGTGTCATCTTTATTGGGACGGAGGGATAAATAATTAATCAAAATCAAGTAAAAATGATGAACGGTAATTCTGTTCTTTAGATATTTTTTTTGCAAAATATTAGCTGTAAAGATTGAACTAATAGCCGTTTTAAAATGTACTTCCTCTATTCAGATAAGCATAGCATATTTTTGTATAATGATTATTAAGAAATTATTAAAATAATTTAAATAGTATAAATGTGGTGGAACTTACCACCTTTTCAAGGAGTAAATTTTAGTTATTTTGTGTTGTATTAAGTTTACCGGTAAACACAAATAGCAAAGTATGTCTAGTCTATTAGGACATATCAAGTACTTGAGTCATAATTATATGTGTTAGCCAAACGGATGAGATTCGCTATTCCACTTTTGTGTCTCACACTATATATACCACTAGAACTAGCAAAAGTAGCAAATCGGGTCAGACTGGCCCAATAGGCTTTTCATATTGTGAGACTCAATCCAACTCCTAGCGGCCAGACTTTTTATCCCGGATAGGTCTCTCATAGCTACTAACTTCAAAATATTTCTGATTTATATGATTATATCTTATCTCGAGATTAGTTTTATGAGTTGTTCGGTTGAGAAGTTTATGTCATATACTTAATCTCTCAACAATGCCATGTAGGATTAGTCATGAGTTTCTTGAACTACCACATGTGACAAAATTAATCTTAATCCAACTCAATTTCGAGTAATCTCAACTAATTTAATCTCGATTAACCAAACACTCCTTACGTAGAGACGTAGAGTAAAGCCAAATAATTAATCTTTAAATAATAATAACATTATAAATAAGTAATTGAAAAGGTTCAAGTCATATAAATATAAACATTACAACCATAATTTAAAGTATTTAAATATATAATTTAAAATCTCTCCACAAATATTTAAAATAAATATTTCACTATCGGGGCAGACTTTTTAGCTTCTAGACAAGTAATGCATTAGTCATTCTAGATTACTCAATAATGAGTAATTCTAGATCACGACGTGAACAAATAAGTAGAAGTCGGGTCATATCATCACATCGTACATAATTATATCAGATGAATGGTAGTAATTTAAATATTATTATTAGCGTGTGATTGATCAAACATTATGCAATTAAAATTAATATCAATTATTTATTTCAAGTGTTAATCTCACACTCACTCACCGATCGACGTAAAAGCAAAAAAAAATAAATTCTACAAATATAGATCACGCTCAACAAAGATTGTTAAGCTTAAGCTAAAAGTGTACAAAAAGTAAGAAATATAAGAAAGAGATATGAGAAGAAGAATTTCATTATGAGAAAGTGAAGTACATAAAATCATATATTCTCATTACATCAAGCTCTTA
Organism: Leonotis leonurus; assembly: GCA_026898415.1. NCBI lineage: Eukaryota > Viridiplantae > Streptophyta > Magnoliopsida > Lamiales > Lamiaceae > Leonotis > Leonotis leonurus. The sequence goes on from JAPKLX010000013.1 coordinate 2,176,502, forward strand.
TTTATAGAGCATGCACGTCGAATATACATGCATGGATCTTTCTCCTTCATTCTAGATATTTCTATAATAGCTTCTAGCTTCAACTAACCAACCAACTTTGTAACAACCCTAAAAACCTCCAACAATTCAAACAACTTTAGTTACAATCGGTTATATACTCTAACAAAGACTATTTGCATTTGAGCGCAAAAAACATTATTGAGCGAAAATAATGTTTTTTGGGTGGAATTCAATTATTTTGGAGAGTAAATAAAACTCAATTCATTTTATAACTTTTGAAACCAATTAAGAATTATATCATTACTTATAAATAAATAATAAATCACAATAAAGAAATAAATTTAAATATACAAATTCAATACCATAAAATGTTTATTATATATTAAATAAGTTGACATTATATACTAAATAAATTTGTTAAATGTGAAAATTGAATATGTCATTCCGCGTCTAAAATTTTCTACATTTAATATTTTTTTCAAGTAATAGATGGTGGTGATCCACTTATTAATATTTCTACTATCATGCATGCAAATGGACCATAACTTGAAATCAATTTGTTTAAATTGTTTTGATGCTTTTAGTACAATCCATGTTAAAGACTTCTATTGTGGTTTTATTTTAACAACATTGATATTTCAATACTCCGAGTAGGACATGTGTAACTAGAAAAAACCCTATTAAAAGCTTCATCATGTCAACTATACTTTTATGTAACTACTTCTTCCTGTGACTATATTTCAAATTACAATTTCACATTTCATGTACGTAGATCGAGTCTTCACTATCATAAAGTGGTTATATCAAAAAAATCATCATCATAACCTAATAATTATATTACTATAGTACCAATAGTCAACTATACAAATAATAAATGAGCGAATATAATATTAATATGGAAATTGAATAGCTTTTATCCATAAGGGCCATAGTTTATTGTAATTACTTCCAAAATAAAAATCAAAACAATAAATAATATTGGAAATTTTAGGCCCGCTGCTCATTAAATTGAGAATATTAGAAATAATATTATTAATAAAATAATTATTAAAAATTGTAAAAATAAAAATATTGATACGATTAAAAATACCAACACAATTGAAAATATTATCTTGTTGAAAGTCAAAGCTGATTTTTTGAGCAATCAACTCTCATTTAATGTAGCTGCTCATTTGTGTTTTTGTCTCTTAGTTTCTTTCAATCTTTATTGCTATCTTTATTTTTTAGTCTAGAATTTTCTATTGGTATTTTAAATTCTCCTATGTATGTTTCCAAAGGATGTAGAGAAAAGCATAGTTGAACAGACTCTACCCATTTTCTGCTTCCAACATTACTGTTGCATTCTCCCATTTTCATTTCCTTAAACTTTATATTTACCTTCACTTTGGTTTTGATCTTGAGCTAGTGAATATACTTCAGTACATATTTATTCCCATGGTATCAGAGCCATTATGGCTCTGGTTGTTTTTGGTTGTGCTTGTAATTGAGAAATCAATAAATGAAATGAATTAAGAAGTTCTCTTAACTACTCTTAGGAGCCTCACTTACTTGAAAGGTGAATTGGAGTTCGTCCTTACTCGAAGATGTCTTTATCGATACGATCTCGTTCGGGATTGTATCAACTGGTGCTTTCATTGAGAGATTTGATAATATCATATATCATTTCTTCTCTTCTCACCATGGCTACTAATCAAGAAATTCTTGATGCACTTTTATCTCTCAAATCCAGTATGAATAACTATTTTTCAGCCATTAACACCATAATGCAAGAATTCATCTCTACTTGTGAATCTAGATCTGTTCAATTGCACAAGCAAACCTCACTCCCTAATTCCCTCTCTCCGTCATCACCTTCTCCAGCAAACTCTTCTTCTCATTCTTCACTCCATCATAATCTGCCCCAATCACCAACATCCTCATACCGCATTTCCTTGACACAAAGTTGACCATCTCATCCCAACTCACATCATACCCCATCAATTGTAGTTACAAAACTTCATTCCCAAATCCAAATTTTCCTCCATCACCAAAACATTCATCCATGTGCTGATTCTAACCCCCCCAACCCCAATCCCAAATCTTCTTTTAACAACACAATCACCGATCGTTCTGACTTCTCCATTCCGATTCACCGTCGAGGAAATATCTTCATGTTGGTAACCCCATGAATTTATTTAAGTTTTGATGATGATTATTGAAACATTACTTAGTTAATATAAGTTCTTTAAAAGCAAGTGATCAATATCATCTTTTAAAGAACAACTCGTCCATAAAAGGAGCAGGTCGTTAGTTATACGATCTGTGTTATTCTTATGAGCTTTCTTGTACATATTGATTACTATTATGACGGGTATAAGTTTATTTTAACAGTTAGATAAAATGTAAAGGAACAGATCAATTTTAACGATCTGTCTCTAATTAGCATCTAGTTGTACTTCTTGTTTTAGACTACTTGTCATGGTTTAGACTTAGCATTTTTCTGAGAATAGATTTTATAAGATTGATGATGTAAAAAGGAAGTTTGTAGTTTCAAACTTACTTTTAGGAACAATCTATTTATCTAGTTTTTTAAAAACAATTAGATAGTTTGTAAAAGAACAAGTGGATAGAAAAACCACATGTCCTATAGAACTAGTTATTCTTTAGTATAGGATCACCGAAGACTTGAGCCATCCACCATAAACGATCTTGGAATAGACAAATCGTTTATTGAACTACAACGGCGCGCTGTGTCGTAATAAGCAGATCGTTATAAACTATTTGTCCCCAAGATGTCTCGCTGTTTGACTCAATATGGACTCAAGAATCAAGGAGAATAATCAAAGTATTAATTTGGTATCAAACAAATTAATATTTGATTGACAGTTCGTTGGACAGATCGTAGGAAATGATCTATTGGCTTAGGACAAGCTAGTTGGTCCATACAATAACTATGGTGGGTTGTCGGCATACCTAAATTTTTCATAAGTCAACCACTTGGTGTATTGTCACATCAAAGAGGATATTTTTAGGAATGAAGTACAAGAAAATCAAAGTAGTTGTATGGGAGATCATTCCTGTTGAGGCAAAGCACTTGGGAAACGCGTGAAAGGTGAGACAACAAGCATTTTAGGCGGCGTGTGTAACATCAACCATATCATGCATTTAATGCCGCCATTAATGCGATTAAAAAGGACTCTTCTCTCTCTAACGGATAGTTCCAGCCATGGAACTATAAATACCACATTCACTTCTAGGAACAAGTACGAGAATTCAAGCGATTAAAATCTGCAAATACTTTGTTCAAAACCTTCAAGCTTTCAACGTTCAAAAACACTCCAAAACCAACCCAAAATTCTCTGAGTGTTCTACCACAGCTTGAAGCTTTGTGTTTCTAGAAATCAATTTTTCAAAACCAAAGTCAAGGATCTAGTTTAGATCAAGTAAAGTTTATTTCTTAGATTGTAGTTATCAATCTTCGAAAGAAGTGAAATGTAATCACAAAGATCAAATCTAGTTTGATTTATCCTTGTGGCTCGTACTCAACAAGTAAAAAGAAAGGATAAACTTAGTGGATTATCGATCTAATTCTTGATCGAGCCGTGGACGTATGGACAGTTTATCCCGAACCACGTTAACTACTTGTGTTCTTTATTTTTCTTATTTACTTTGATTATTCATATTCTATATATCACTTCCTTAAATCAACTTGCTAACATATTGAGTAAGAAAATTATTTTCCTCATTAAAAAGAGCATTAACCACTAATCTTCCGCACACAACTCGGTTTGAGTCTAACTTGTTCTAAGTTATTCTTAATCTAAAGAACCAAGTCGCGCTGCACTCTCCTTGATTCGATTAGAGAAGAAATTCGAGGATATCCTGGACCTTTGTCGCTCCGCCACCCTCTCGATTGAGCCATACTCGATTGCATCATGTTCTTCAAGGTTGTTACCAAGCTCAAGGAATACAACCACCTCCCCCATCATGAACGTCGTTAGCATCGCAAAGATCCTAAAAAATGAGTGGCATTCGAAGGCGAGTGCAGACCATTCGCCGCCAAACGAGCCTGAATAGCCGCCCAGTACCGTCCGCGGTGTGTTTCTGCCCTAGCACTATGTCTTCTCCATTTCAGGCAGGGGTTTCCAAAAGAGAAAATATGACAATGGAAGATGAGCCTAGCTCTAATGGATATGAAGATCTCTTGTTTTGGGCCTTCATCATCTCTTTCGTGGCCCAACTATTATATTCATAATTGTGGAGTTGGCCTATTAATTACAACTGTTGTTGGCCTTCTTTTTTAAGTGCTTTTTTTATTTTATTTTCGTGGTCCAACTATCTTATCACATGAACTCGTAAAATGTGATCCTGCTTGGAATCAAAACAAGTTACTTCACGAAAAGACCGTCATATATAATCTTAGCAAATTAAATTAATAAAATGCAATTACAATTATTGCTTAGTCATTTTTTAATAAAAATTTTAAACATGGATAATCAAATGTTATGGCATATAAAAATAGATAAGATCCTCATAATAATAGCAAATAAAAGTTATTATCCTGTCAACCTTATCTATCATAACTTCCAAACCAAACAACTGCTTAAGATATTAATTGCAAATATCCCGTTAAAATATCTTATCAATCTACATTTTCTTCTTTACAATTATTTTTCATCAGAAAATTTTATGCATGCAACTAGCATACTAGAAAATATTGAAATGACAAAAGCCTGGTGATAACGGTGGGAGCAATGGTGGTACAATTCCCGATTTATGGTTTGATTATTGTGTGAACAATAATCTATTAAACCTTGCTAGAGAAGAAGAACGAAAAATAGAGTGTGGAATACTCTATATCGAAAATTGAGAGAGGCTTATCTCTCAATATGGCCGAAATTATGTCTATGGAGGAGAGAATTTTCGACCATCATAAATCCCCCTATTTATAGATATTATGGGCTAGGTTAGGGTTTCAAATGTGAATGGATAAGATCCCCTAATAATATAACTAATTTCACTTTTATCTCTCTACAATTTCATCTACTATTCAAGTTAGTTATAATTTGAATAATTCAAAATTAATTTGACCAAGTCAAATCCATAACTTAATTTAATTAATTTCCAAGTCATTTTGACCCAATTAAATTTAATTGATTTTTTGGTCAAACTTTGACTTAAATTAATTATTATAATTAAGTTAATTTAACTCTCAAATTAATTACTTTATGAAAATGCAATAAAGTGTAATTATATTATAAATATTTATCGACTCCACTATAGGATAAATATTGAACTCATCTTTATCCATCCAAAATTACGGATGTATTTGTCATTAATTATTTCTCACGTATAAGATTTATTAAATCCATTAATTAATTGAGTTTGCTGACAACTCTTAATTAATTAATATATTTTTTCGTGATTGATACGATTCAGACTTTAATTATTATATATGGAATAAATTTTAACCGGCCGAGTTTCTTATGCAATAAACTTTTCTAAACGCCTCACGTGGATTTAATCAACTCGTATCACCGAGACGCGATTCTATGCGATTGACAATTGAGTACTTCTAGCTAAACCAATCACTACTGCTCAAGACATCACTTTCTAGGGTTATGAAAAACCCGTAAGCAAAGATGAATCAAAACATCATGTAATCAGTCACATATACTAATGTCATCGTCATAGATTAAGAAATAACTAACTTTTGAGACCTCATTCTAAGCAACAGCACGTAGAACTTATCTCATTGTGAAACCTCTCAATATGTATACGCAAAACATGTGTATCAGCTTATACATACTGATATCATTATGCGGGCTAAGGTCAGCTCTCGCATCAAATGACACCTCAATCTTTACAGGATAAACTGTCCAAGTTTGTCTAGACTATGAACTTTATGCTACAAAGGACCCGGCTGTGTTACCTTATGTGATCATCGATCCACCACACAATCTATAATTGTAGTAACCGAACTTGTTTGCAATTCAATATATAAAATAACAAAACAATGATAGAAAACATTTATTCTCTTTTAATGGAACTAAAAAATAAGTTCGATACATCGTCTAAGCATAAAGCATGCTTTGAGGTATACAAACCCTAACAAGTTCGTCCTCACTTGAAGAGGTCTTTATCGATATGATCTTGTTCGGGATCATATTTTCTTAACTACTCTTAGGAGACTCACTTGCTCAAAAGGTAAATTGGAGTTCATCCTCACTCGAAGAGGTCATTTATCGATACGATCTCGATTGGGTCGTATCAATTAGTGCTTTCAATGAGAGATTCTTGTTATTGCTACCAATCAAGAAATTTTTGATGTCATTCTATCTCTCAAATCTAGTGTGTATAACTATTTTGCAACCATTACAAACAACATTTATCAAGAGGCTATGTCTAGTTTTGAATATAGATCTGCTCAAGTGTTCAACCAAACACCAACTCGTAACTACTTCTCTCAGTCGTCGCCTACCACCGAGCTTCGTTTGAAAGAAAAAAAATCTAAAGAAAATGGGAGTTTTGGTGCTATGCTTAAGAATCCTCTAGATTGTCCAAGTTTTTACCCGTATCCCCTCCACTAAATTAGGAGTATTTTTTACGTGTATTTTGAGTTGCAAACATTTTCTACATGTGACTTTTTAAAATGCAATTTGGATCTTCTATTACCTAATCATGTGACATTTCATGTTGCATTAATATAAGAATGACATGTATCATAATTATTTATTTAAGATTCAACATATATATTTTTCTTATATATATACACCCTAAATCTCTAACCTAATCATGTCATGTGTCGCTTTTATATTAATGAAATACGAAATGTCACACGATTAGGCAATAATAGATCTAATTCGTTATAAATGAGGCTTTTTTGTTCATTATAATTTTTTCCTGCTGGTACTTCAGAAACTAGGCCAGTTGAAGTTAAAATTTTAAACTATACGTTTTAATTTCATTTTATGAGTGGTAATAATTTTGATTATATTAGTTATGATAATTCGTTTTGGTACTTAAATATGAACCACTAATGTTGATCCCCGATTGTTATTATTTAATCACTAGTATCATCCTCGTGCAAATATATGGAAAACATTTTTAACTCTATAATTATATGCAATAAAATATATAAATGTACAAAATATATAAAAGGATAATGAAAAAAGGGGTAAATAGTAAAATACCCATTTTGATAACTGAAAAATAAAAAATATCCACTTAAAAATAAAAGATAAAAAAATATCCACTTTTTATAATAGTATGATGAAATTGATCATGTGCTCATGTTAGAGGTGTTCACGGTTACGGTTCGGAACCGAACCGTCGTTGCGGCGGTTCACGGTTCGGAACCGAACCGTGTAGAACAATTCCGATTCCAGTTCCAAACCGCCAGTTACGATTTGGAACCATCCAAAAAATTAATACTAATATATTTAAAATTTTTGAATATTTTATTTATTTTAATTACATACTTATGCGTATCATCATTTAATTTCATATCACATAATTAAGTTTGTAATGTAATAGTAGAATAACTAGGGGCAAATGCTAAAATACCTATTTTGATAAGTAAAAAATAAAAAATACCCACTTAAAAATAAAAGATAAAAAATACCCACTTTTATAATAGCATAATGAAATTGATCATGTGTTCATGTTATTCAAATTTAAAATAACTTGGGTATTTTTTATCTTTTATTTTTAAGTGGGTATTTTTTATTTTTATTTTATGAAAGTGGGTAATTTTACCTATTACCCCGAATAACTACGTAAAAATTTATTTTAATTTAATATTAATTATATATAATACACATATAGTGATATATTAATAAAAATATAATAATAAAAAATTAAAAAAAGATTTTTATGTGTTATTATCTCATGAATACGTTAATTGAATAACACATTAAACACAAATACATTGATAAAATGAAATAAAATGATTAATCTATATAATTATAAAATATAAAATGAACACTAATAAATACGTATATAATATTAGGGTTTAATTAGGTTATCATCTAATTAAATTTTATTTTATTTAATTATTAATGTATTTGTAAGTTTAATATATTCATTATAAAAATAATTATAAGAAATGACCATTTGTAATATATTAAATAAACTGAATTGGATAAAAAAAAAAAAGAAGAGATACAGTTCCAAATAGACGGTTACGGTTCCGAACCGCCGGTTCACGATTTTGAATTTTTGTAAACGTAATCGAACCGTCCTCTACACGGTTACGGTTCGGAACTGAACCGTCGGGTAAGGTTACAGTTCTCGAAACCGCCGATTAAGGTCCGATTCCAGTGGTTCCAGTTCCTTTGAACACCTCTAGCTCATGTTATTCAAATTCAAAATAACTTGAATAAATGAGCACATGATGAAATTCATCATGTTATTGTAAAAAGTGTGTATTTTTTATCTTTTATTTTTAAAAGAGTATTTTTTTATCTTTATTTTATGAAAGTGAGTAATTTTACTTATTACCAATGGAAAATTATAAATTTAACATATTAAGATCACTCTGAATTAAGTGCATCATTCATATATATTTTTTAGGGGTAATGGGTTTAACTACCCAATTTCATAAGTAAAAAATAAAAAATACTCACTCAAAAATAAAAGATAAATTTAACTCAAAATTACATGATTACATGATGAATTTCCTCATGTGCTCATGTAATTCAAGTGAGCACATGATGAAATTCATCATGTAATCATGTAATTTTGGGTTAAATCTTTTATTTTTGAGTGAATATTTTTTATCTTTTAATTATGAAATTGGGTATTTTAGGTCTTATCCCTATATTTTATGTCCCATATATTTTATCTTGGGGCAAAAGTTAAAATACTCATTTTAATAAGTAAAAGATAAAAAATACTCAACTAAAAATAAAAGATAAAAATTATCCTTTACATGAGCATATGAGGAAATTCATCATGTGCTCATGTATTTTATTTCACAAAATAGTTTGAATAAGATGAGCACATGAGGAAATTCCTCATGTTATCATGAAAATAACATGAGCACATGAGGAAATTCCTCATATTATCGTGAAAAATGGATAGTTTTTATCATTTATTTTTAAATAGGTATTTTTTATTTTGACTTTTGAAATTGGGTAATTTTACCTAATATCCCTTTTATCTTGGCCATGTTGTAAGACATTCTAATAATTTGCTACGATACTTACAATATCATATTATATAACAAACACAATTATCATGATAATGTCTAAATTACACAATACATTATTTATAATCCAAAAACATAATTACGACTCTCTAAAGACTTCAATAAAACTTTTAATTTATTATTTTATAAAATGTAGAACCATATCACAGTAGACGAATATGTTAATTTTGATTTTATATATTAATCACAATACCGCTACACCATATATGCACACCTCAATAGTATATCATTATATTATATACAATAAACACACAATGTAAATCTTAAATTTACACGTAATGCTATAAATAAATTTCACATTTATCCATTGTTAGGAAATATTTTTACTGATTTTGATTCAAATTTCAAACCTTACCCGTAAAAGCTGGAATTTATAGGACTAAAGCAACATTGAAGGATGTTGCTGAAAGCACCAAACTCTCCAAGGACCTCTCGACTTCCTAGACAAGGCTTGAAGATTAGATTACACATGTTAGGATCAGATTGTATGCTAATGAGTTAAATATCAAGGAACTGGCACGAGCTAATAATTTCTCAGATCTGATCAAAAAAACCTACATGCTCTCGTGGTTTGGCGATGATGGCACTAGTGGTGATGATGCAAAAGAGGGGAAGATGAGACCCCTAGAAACATCATAAGTGCTGGAGCTGAGGAGGAGAATCAGAGAAAGAGAATGAACATAAAAAGAGATTGAGATTTTGAAGTATGACTTGCATTTTCATCCTTATCCACGTCATTTTTTATTGGTCCTGAAAGAGCAAGTATTGGTGTATTGGTTAGTAGGTTTTTAGTTATGTTTTTGTGTGTCGTCTTGTCGTGTTATTTATGTTTGTCTTTTGTTTCGTGTCATTTTAGTTCTTGTTTTATGCCGGTTCGTGTGTTCTATGATTTGGATGCAGGAATTGAAAAGGAGATGGAATTGAGCTACAAAGGATGTTGGCGAAATTGCGTGAAGAAGAAAGAGTTAAGACGAGGACGAGAAGAGAAGCAGCCCACATGTAGTACCAGCGCCCGCTGGGGTGCCTTTTCTGAAGATTTCAGAGAGCAGGGCCCAGGGACAGCTGAGATCCCAGCGGCCGCTGGCCCTGCGTTACAAACGAAGGCAGAGACCCATAGCCAGCGACCGCTGGCTTTCCAGCGGCAGCTGGCCTGCAGTTTCAGACTTACTAAGTCTATTCCTTGTCGTAAATTTGGGTGTAGAAACAGATAGAGATAGTTTTTAGAATAGGCAAAAGACTCTTTTAATTGTTGCTTTCGTTAGATAGAAGTAGATTCTCGAGAGATTGAAGGATTGTTCTAATCTTTGCTTTTGGATTCTAGTAAGTTTATCTTTATGAATATTTCTATGGATTTACTTTTCAATATGGCTGGCTAAATATTTCTCTAGGGTTATATTGTCTTAATCTTTGGTTTAATGCTTTAATTTGTTCTTGTATAGTTGTTTGATTTGTGCTTCATGAGTCTTGTATGTTTGATCATCATATGAACTCAAGATATAGAATGGATTGCAATGAATTATTCTATATCTCTTTTGTAATTGAACAACCAACCCTATTAATCGGAAACGTAAAATAGGAAATAGTGTTTTGAATTGGAATGTTTCTTAAGTGTGATCTATACACGTGAGTGCTAGACACGGATTAGCTTTAAGAACACGTAGGTGTTTAGTTAATCAACTTAGGAAAAATCCGATTAGAGATATGATTTGATCAAAGAAGCATTGAACCTAGGTTTATGATAATTGTTACCCTAGATTGTCTTTCTATTGTTATCTAGTTTAATTTTCTTTTTAACTTAGTATAATTCTATCTTAAGTTGATCTAGAGTGTTTTAGGATTTCTTTTATCTCATTTTATCTCATTATAGTACTTTTAATCATTGCCCTGCATAGTCTTCCCTTGAGATACGACATTCGGGTCGGCTACTACGTATTATAATTTCTTAGGATACGTTTTTAGTCGAACATAATTTAATATAATAACTGGAAGTATATTGGCTGGAAACATTCCTCGTGCCCGATACTGATTTCCTTTATCGGACAGTGGGTCTGGACTTAACAACGCCATGTACTACAGTTTAATTTTTAGCTTAACAAAATTGGCGCCGTTGCCGGGGAAGGCTATAGGCATTTTGATTTTTAGTGCTTGTTTGTTTTTGCTCTTTTCTTTCTTTCTTTTCCGTATTGTGCTTGTTCAGTTTAGTGATTGTTGTGTTTTTATTTTTCGTTTTTGTTGTTGTTTGGAGTTTTCAACCGCAAGTTACGTTTGACCTCTCTTTTCGTGGTGTTAGTTAGTGCATGCACGGTTGCCGAAGTTTGAATAAGAGATTGGCACCTGTGTTGGACAACGTACATCGAAGAAGTGAGTTACAAACAGTCAACCTGGAAGAGGAGGTTGAAAACGGCTACACTTTGGAGTTAGGGTATCGATCGGATCATTCAGAGAATTCACTCTCACGAGACTCAGACACAGATTGGAGTGAGTCAAGTTCTCACACAGTTATGGAAGCCCGTCAAATGAGGGAACTTGCTAGGCCGGTGATAGGAGATGCAGCATCACCCATTGTGTTGGGACAAGCAGCTCGGAACTACGAGCTCAAGAGTATCCACTTCAACCAGCTCCCGTCTTTCTATGGTATGCCGACGGAGGACGCATTGAACTTCATCCGGGAGTTCTATGCCATCGTCCAGACCTTTCCACTTGGAGGGCTGACTGAGGATTAGCTGAAGATGCGGTGTTTTCCGTACACTCTCAAGGACCGAGCAAAGACATGGTTTATGTCTTTAGCTCCTAATTCTCTTCAAAACTGGAATCAAGTGTCTAAGAGATTCATGTCGAAGTGGTACCCGAACCAAAAGACGCAAGAGGTTAGGTCACAGCTGGTGACCTTCACTCAATTGGATGGAGAGCCTCTTCACGAGGCTTGGGAAAGATTCAAGAGTCTACAGATGCAGTGTCCTCATCACAACATATCTCCGGAGTTGCTCAACCAGTTCTTCTATGAGAGTCTTCATCAAAACCTCCAGTATATGGTTGATAATGCAGCTGGAGGAGATATTGGAAACCGGACTGCTGAGGAGCTCACAGAGATATTTGAGAACATGGCAATGAATTCTCAACAGAGAAGCTCCAGGGGTCCGAGAAAGAAGGTTAACGAAGTAACCTCTAGTAATGATTTGGTGAGGCAGATAGCAGAGCTTACAAGGCAGGTACAAGCTATCCGTACAACGGATGAACAACCAAGAAGAAGTGGAGGCGAGACTTGTGGTATTTGTGGAGAGTTTGGGCACAGGGCTAATGTTTGTGCTAATGCATATGTGCAACACCGAGAACACGAAGAACAAGTAAATGCTCTTCAAAACTTTCAGCAGCGCCCGAAATTTGATCCATACTCCAACACTTATAATCCGGGGTATAAGTATCATCCAAATTTCTCTTGGAGGCAACAAGCACCACAAGGTCAGCAAATACCACCTCAGCAAGGGTTCCAGCAATTCCAACAACCTCAACAACACTTTTCACAACAACACCAACACCAAGCTCCATCTCAAGGTCCTTCCAAATCATCAGTGGAGGATAATTTGAATAAATTTATTCAAGCTAGTCATCAGCGATTTGAGACAGTGGAGGCCTCTATGAAGAGGATTGAGACCCAAGTTGGGCAGCTTGCAGGGACCGTTGGAGAGCTTGTTCAGATGAACAAAAAGGATAAGCTTCCAAGTCAACCAAAGCAAGCTCAAGCTGTCACTGTTTTGAGAAGTGGTAAAGTTGTGGATAATCAAGTCCGAATGCCGGTTGATGAGGATATGCATGAGAAGGAAGAGAATGATATCACAGTAACTCCTCCTGAAGAGGAGATCATTGATGTAGCCCCTTCTGAGGAGAAAGGAAAGGGATGAGTGTTGCATAAGGCTTCTAATCCTTATAAATCTCCTATTCCTTTCCCAGGGCGATTGAGGAATGAAAAGCAAGATCAACAATTCTTGGATTTTTATAAGATGCTTTCAAAGGTTAATGTCAACCTTCCTCTCTTGGATGTGATTAGAAATGTTCCAGCATATGTTAAGTTCTTTAAAGAGCTTGCATCCAAGAAGAGACGTTTTATGGATGACGAGAAGATTGTTGTTTCTGAAGTAGCAAGTGCAGTGTTGAAGCACCAACTTCCTCCAAAGCAAACAGATCCGGGTAGTTTCGTCATCAAAATTTCACTTGGCAATGGTAAGTCCGTTTCAGGTATGTTAGATCTGGGGGCTGGAATTAATTTGATGCCTTATTCTATTTTCTTAAAATTAGGATTAGGTAATTTGAAGCCCACTAGAATGTCTTTACAACTAGCAGACAGGTCAATTAGGTACCCTAAAGGAATCATTGAAGATATCTTAGTTAGGGTTGGAGATTTGATTGTACTAGTTGATTTTGTCGTGCTTGATGTTGGTGAGGTGCAAGAGTCTAGTAATGAACATACTGTTCTTTTAGGTAGACCTTTCATGGCAACAACTAACACGTTAATTGATGTTAAAAATGGCAAACTTCAAATGACTGTGTTAGGTGAAACAATTTCCTTGTCTGTTAGGAAAATATCTCCTCATCCTGTACAAATTTTATCTGATACTTGTTATTATATTGATGCTATTGATACCTTGGTCGAGAAGGTATTTTTGCAGGAACTAGATGAGGAAGAGATAGCAGCTAGTCAGATGAGGAGGACCTAGACCTCGACTCAAGTGTGGGGGTGATGGAAATTGTGAAAGGAGAAGAGAAGAAAGAGCCATTGAGTAGTCCTGTTGAACTTAAAGAGCTTCCTAAGCACCTTAAGTATGTATTTCTAGAAGATGGAGAGACAAAGCCGGTGATTATTTTTTCCGAGCTGACTGAGGAGCAAGAAGAAGCATTAGTAGGAGTATTGAAAGAGAACAAGAAGGCCTTTGGTTGGAGTCTTGCAGATATAAAGGGAATTAGTCCATCTATGTGTATGCATCGGATAATACTTGAAGAAGGAGCAAAGCCATTCAGAGACGGCCAAAGGAGATTGAATTCCAATCTTATGGAGGTGGTGAAGAAGGAAATCCTTAAGCTTTTAGCTGAAGGATTAATCTATCCAGTGGCCGAGAGTGAGTGGGTGAGCCTTGTTCATGTTCCGAAAAAGGGTGGCATCACAGCGACAACTAATGAGAAGGGAGAGTTGGTGTCAACTAGGTTGACCACCGGTTGGCGGATGTGCATAGATTACAGGAAGTTAAATGCGGCCACCCGCAAAGACCATTTCTCTTTACCCTTTATAGATCAAATGCTTGATAAGTTAGCCGGACATGAATTTTATTGTTTTCTTGATGGTTTGTCTGGTTATTATCAGGTGGCAATTGCTCCAGAGGATCAATCGAAGACGACGTTCACAAGTCCTTTCGGAACCTACGCATATAGGAGAATGCCTTTCGGATTGTGTAATGCTCCGGGAACTTTTCAAAGGTGCATGCTTTCAATTTTCTCTGAGATGATTGGTGATTTTATTGAAGTATTTATGGATGATTTTTCCGTTTTCGGTAATTCATTTCATGATTGCTTAAAGAAAATTGATATAGTTTTAAAACGGTGCATTGAGTGTAACCTTACTCTTAGTTGGGAGAAGAGTCATTTTATGGTTACCAATGGCATTGTGTTAGGCCATGTCGTTTCTAGCAAATGGATAGCCGTTGATAAGGCTAAGATTGATGTTATTGAGACTCTACCTCCTCCAGTGAATGTTAAGGGGGTGAGGAGTTTTCTTGGGCATGCTGGTTTTTATAGGAGGTTTATTAAAGATTTTTCCAAAATAAGCCAACCTTTATGTAGATTACTTGCTCAAGATGTTCCCTTTGATTTTGATGATGAGTGCAAGCATGCTTTTAAAACTTTGAAAATGAAGCTCATTTCTGCCCCCATTGTTGTATCTCTGGATTGGTCAAAACCATTTGAAATAATGTGTGATGCTAGTGATCTTGCTGTAGGGGCTGTCTTAGGGCAACGTGTGAATAATATGCAACGTGTAATTTACTATGCGAGTTTGACTTTGAATGATGCGCAAGTTAATTACACTACTGCGAGTTTGACTTTGAATGATGCGCAAATTAATTACACTACTCAGCTCGAAGGAATTAAATATAGGAAAAAGACTCATCCTGCTCTAGCATATATTGCTTTTCGTCTTGCTCTTCACTTTGGATTTCAGGTACCACACAACTACCGATGGATAAAGAGTCTAACCTTGGATGCTACGTTTCTTAAGCATGCCAGCCTCATTGACTCCCACGAGACTTCCTTCGTTCCCTATGAACGAAGAGAATGCGTGAGACGCTTCCGTGAGTGTGAGGCGGCTCTTGAGAGAGCAGGAGGGGCCGGACCATCTATCGAGGCCCCTCCCGAGACTGATGAATTTCTCACCGGTGCTGATGCCGAGATGGAGGAGCGTGCATACGAGGGAGAGCAACAAGGTGGATATCATGGAGGATACCAAGGCACCTATGATCAAGGCGGTTTTGCCAGTGGCTCCGAGAGTGGTTTCGGTACTGATTACTTCACCCGGGATGACTTCAGATCCTTCCAAACTGACTTGTTTGGAAGGCTTGACACTCAGACGTCCATTCTTCGCTCAATGGATACCCGTCTCGATTCTATTGATACACGTGTCTCCTCTCTGGAGACACAGTGGGCTACCTGGACTGGAATCCATCCTCATCCTCCACCTCCATCCGACTATCAGGATCCACATGATCCTCCGGCATTTTAGTTATTCTTTTACTTTATTTTTCTTTTTTTTATGTTTTATTTTTACTTTTCTCTACTTGTTCTATTTTATGTTTTGTGTTATGTTTTTGGTCGTAGGTACAATCTAGGAGCATTCCGTTCCTCAGCTTGTTGCCGGGTTTACGTATTTTCGGGGAAGTTCCTTCTCTTTAATTCCTTACTACGAAGGCGTAGTAAAAATTAAGTGTGGGGGGTTTTCTTTCTTTCTTGCATGTTTTTGTTGTTTTTATGTTTGCTTGTTTTTGTTTGTTTATTGTTATTCCCCAAATTTAATCATGGATTGTCTTTTTGCTTATGCAATAGCTTAGTATTGATATATATTGATTGTTGATATGTGAGCCCCGTATGTGGAATGTATAGGTGGAATATTAGCTAAGTTTGATTTTTGATGGGCTAGGTTGCATGCTTAAGATGACAAGTGGGGAATGTTACTTTTATTAGTCGGTATGCATAGTGATCATGATTCGGATTATGAGTGACTACTCCCTTTTGTTCATGTGTCCGGTTTTCCCTAAATAAAAAAAAACAAGAGTATTAACTCTTCAAAAAAAATATATTATTAATAAACGCTAGAAGGGCGTACAAAAAAAAAAGCTCGAATGACTTTAATAAAGGGGAATTTGACATAAGAACGAGACAGGGATGTGAGATGTGTGTATATCGTGATCATATGCATATTGATGAACTTAGTAACGGGCAACATTACTTCTTATTCGAGTAATCGAATACGTTGGGAATTGAACTTAGTCTAGTATTGGTTTGAAGTTATGAATGGTGGTTGGGCTTATATGTCGATTATTAGTATATGTTAATGCTTAGTTGTGGTATTTTGCTTGAGGACAAGCAAATGATTAAGTGTGGGAGAGTTGAGTTTTTGTGTGTCGTCTTGTCGTGTTCTTTATGTTTGTCTTTTGTTTCGTGTCATTTTAGTTCTTGTTTTATGCCGGTTCGTGTGTTCTATGATTTGGATGCAGGAATTGAAAAGGATATGGAATTGAGCTAGAAAGGATGTTGGCGAAACTGCGTGAAGAAGAAAGAGTTAAGACGAGGACGAGAAGAGAAGCAGCCCACAGGTAGTACCAGCGGTCGCTGGCACCCCAGCGCCCGCTGGGGTGCCTTTTCTGAAGATTTCAGAGAGCAGGGCCCAGGGACAGCTGAGATCCCAGCGGCCGCTGGCCCTGCGTTACAAACGAAGGCAGAGACCCATAGCCAGCGACCATTGGCTTTCCAGCGGCAGCTGGCCTGCAGTTTCAGACTTACTAAGTCTATTCCTTGTCGTAAATTTGGGTGTAGAAACAGATAGAGATAGTTTTTAGAATAGGAAAAAGACTCTTTTAATTGTTGCTTTCGTTAGATAGAAGTAGATTCTCGAGAGATTGAAGGATCGTTCTAATCTTTGCTTTTGGATTCTAGTAAGTTTATCTTTATGAATATTTCTATGGATTTACTTTTCAATATGGTTGGCTAAATATTTCTCTAGGGTTATATTGTCTTAATCTTTGGTTTAATGCTTTAATTTGTTCTTGTATGGTTGTTTGATTTGTGCTTCATGAGTCTTGTATGTTTGATCATCATATGAACTCAAGATATAGAATGGATTGCAATGAATTATTCTATATCTCTTTTGTAATTGAACAACCAACCCTATTAATCGGAGACGTAAAATAGGAAATAGTGTTTTGAATTGGAATGTTTCTTAAGTGTGATCTATACACGTGAGTGCTAGACACGGATTAGCTTTAAGAACACGTAGGTGTTTAGTTAATCAACTTAGGAAAAATCCGATTAGAGATATGATTTGATCAAAGAAGCATTGAACCTAGGTTTAGGATAATTGTTACCCTAGATTGTCTTTCTATTGTTATCTAGTTTAATTTTCTTTTTAACTTAGTATAATTCTATCTCAAGTTGATCTAGAGTATTTTAGGATTTCTTTTATCTCATTTTATCTCATTATAGTACTTTTAATCATTGCCCTACATAGTCTTCCCTTGAGATACGACATTCGGGTCGGCGACTACGTATTATAATTTCTTAGGATACGTTTTTAGTCGAACATAATTTAATATAATAACTGGAAGTATATTGGCTGGAAACATTCCTCGTGCCCAATACTGATTCCCTTTATCGGACAGTGGGTCTGGACTTAACAACGCCACGTACTACAGTTTGATTTTTAGCTTAACATGTATGTCGGGGTATATATCAATTACAAACTTTTACGTTTCTTGCGAGTTAACAAATTAAGTGTTGTAGTCAACGCATATCATGACTGATAGATAGAGAGAATCTATTTTGTAAACACAAAGAACAACATTTCACAAATAAAGTACTTAACAGATAAAGGAATCTGTGAACGTTACAGTTGATCTGTAAGTTACAGTCTGTGCGGAATATGGTGGTTGATATGTTGCTCTTTATAGAAAACCTTTAACGTTATAATGTTCTTTAATTAGCATATTAATGCAGAGTGTAGTAGTTAAAAATGCAATGTATAATCATAAATTACACACTACAACGAAGAGAGATAAAGTAAAGAACACAAGGTTTTTACGTGGTTTGGGAAATCCACTGCATCCACGATCAATCTAACAATTGATAATCCACTAACTTGGATTCTCTCTTGTTTAGATTGGTTGAGTACCAGTCACGAATCAAGTTAAGAACTAGACAAGATCTTGTGCACAAGTTAATCGGTCGTGACCCTTACAACTTACAATGAAACTGGAAATAGAGTTTTCTTCCTACTCAAAGCTTGAGAGACAAACTAAGGAGGAAGAACTTAGAACTAGTGGGTTTTGTAAAAGTGTATTCTGAAAAATATTTTGAGTTGTAAGAAATATTATAAGCTTAAGAGATCTGGAATGAATAAGCTAAGAATAGTTTTTCAGAGTGTTTAGAAATCTCTTAAGTGTTCGAAGAGCTTGAGAAATTCTTCAAGGTTTGAGCGCTTCGATAACATGAGAGCTTTGAGATTTATGTAGAGTTTTAGCTTTAATGAATTTCTCGTAAAGAATTCTGGAGAATGACTTCAAGTATTTATAGAAGAAGAATTTGAAAACTAGCCGTTGGAGTAGAAACTAGTCGTTTGTCCCTTTGTACTCTCAACCATTAATGCGCCATTTTTGCCATTTGAGGTATCGTTCTTTCACATATTTGAATTGCATTACCATAAATGGTATGTGGGAATGATGATGACGTGTCACCTGGGAACATATATGCAGATGATCTATTTAAGCAAATCATCAACTTATCTTTCGCATTGGGAACAGATCATCTCCTATGATCTGTGTAGGTATAGATCATCATCTTGATTTGTGTCTTCATCTTCTTTTGAGTTCTACTATAACTCTTGCAAGTGATCTTATAGTACAAATTCAAACTTGATATGTGTTTTACATTTTGATCACTGCCTAACTAGTCTGTTGAATAGATAGATCCTTATGGTACTTATCGTAAACTTGATTTGTCCCTTACATTGTGATATGTATGTTTCTATACTTAGCGAAATACTAGTTCTATTCTAATTGATCTCTATAGAATAAATCGTTAACCCGATTCATGTTCTGTACATTGTGGATCAATAGACAAAATTTTATCTTGATCTGGATTCTAACTTCTAAGAACTATAATTTAAATTGAAGTGTGTGTTTCGATAAATATAATCAAAACTTATATCAAAGGGTTCCCAACATCTTTTCACCTAAATCCTCCAGAACTTTTAGTTCCTCTTTATCTTTCTTCTCCTTCTCTGCTTCCTCCTCCTAAACTCCAGTACTTTGATACGATTAATAGGAATAGGTTAATTAGTATTTATATTTCATTGTTAACGGGTATTGAGATGTTAATCGGCCCGTAGTCGAGTTAGGCCAATTAGGATTGGTTGTCTAGTCTATATATATGTTACGGTCTTGTAAATGAAGAGGGAATGAATATGAATCATTAAGAAGTTCTTGAAACTCTTGGGAGCTTCACTTGCTCAAAAGGTGAATTGGAGTTCGTCCTCACTCAAAGATGTCATTTATCGATACGATTCCGATCGTGGTCGTATCAACTGGTGCTTTCATTGAGAGGTTTGATAATATCATATATCATTTCTTCTCTTTTCACCATGGCTACTAATTAAGAAATTCTTGATGCACTTTTATCTCTCAATTCGAGTATGAATAACTATTTTTCATCTATCAACGCAACAATGCAAGAATTCATATCTTCTTCTAAATCTATGTATCATCAACTAAAAGATTCAGCCCCTGCACCTTCAACCAGCTTCTCATGCCCTTTGGAATTGCCAACATCCACCACTCAGCCGCAAATTTTTCAACCACTTCCACCTTCACCACCACCAGTTCCATTCCTGTATTGGGCAAAGCAGTAGCACCAATCATCAACAGCGATGAAGGTGCCAAAATCGACAAGGAAAGGTGGGTGCCAGACATCTGCGACAAGACCCCCATAACCAAAGTCGTTGTCACCTCCTCCTACCAGTTCGTCTCTATTTCCACCGTCATCTGCTACAAGAAGGATGTGCGAGAGGCCATGAAGGTGGAGCAGTAGAACGCCTTCTCCAACCTCAACAACCACCGCGTCGACACCCTCCTCAGTGGAGCTGCTTTCGATGCACATTACATCGCCATGCATAGGAGTTGTCCATCCTGAGGTTTCATACATGTCCATCACTCGCGCCTTCTGCCACAACCTGTCGTCGACTGAACCCGAACCTCTGCCGATCGAACCTGAACCGCCGCCGCAAAATGGTATGTTAGGAACAGACGCAACAATGCAGAGTGAAGTGCTACAACCTGAAAATATGTTGGAGACATCTCATTTAAAAAAGATGCTTACTTCAATTGCTCAAAGTTGTTCCAAGTGTAAAAATGTGAAAAAGACATCAAGATATTTAGGCTAGATATCATTAAGTTATTGGAGTACTTATTTTATATAGTTAGTTATGTTTTCATTAATTTTCGTTTTGTTTGATTGGGCTTTGTTTGAGTCCATTTGGAGTGAGTTTTATTAAGACAATTGTCAGTCTATTTTTTTTTTATTTTTTTTAAATTTTTTTATGAAGAGGCGTGGAGTCTCGCTGCCCGGAGCAGGGATCCGACATGCCCAATCACGCCAACCACTGTTAGTCTATTTAAGGCTATAGGATTTCTTATTTTTGGTTATGAATAAAATCATTTAGAAATCCAGCGTTTCTCGTGATCGAGATTCCGGGAGCTTTCACGTGCTCGATATCGTGAGTTCAAACAATCTGTAGCAGATTGTTTCACCAAAGCTCTTCCTCAAAGCAACCCTTCATAATCTTAAAATGGTTTCTATCTTGCATTGTTGGTAAACTGCATTCTCTCCTTCACCTCCTACTATTGGCCTAGCTTCCAAGACAATTGGGTCATTTAAAATTGTGGCCAAATGGTTTCTTACTCGTACTTTTCTTTTTATTTTCTTGTTCCACCTTGAGAACAATGTGGTTTTGAAGAGGTCGGGAATGATACGATTAATAGGTTAATTAGTATTTATATTTAAGTGTTAATAGGTATTGCAATGTTAATCGTCGAGTTAGTCTATTAAAGTTGATTGTTCGGTTTATATATATGTTACGGTCTTGTAATTGAAGAAGAAATGAATATGAATCATTAAGAAGTTCTTGGAATTCTTGGGAGACTCACTTATTCAAAATGTGAATTGAAGTTTGTCCTCACTCAAAAAGATCATTTATCGATACAATTCTGATTACAGTTGATCGATTTCAGATTTGATGATGCACTCAAAGATAAATCTTGAAGTGTCACAATTAAAAAATTGCACCGAAAAAGCGTTAAGGCTATTCAGATTGAAAGTCAAAACGTCATAGATGGGAACACTTTTTTCTCATATTCTAATTATTATTCATTTAGTTATTTTAATCAGTTTACAAAATTATTATATAATTTCTTTTTTACAATTTGATAACCGCCATATCCAATCAACGCACATGCTCAATTTAAAAAAAAAAAAAATCAAATTTCATTAAACACAAAATAATTAACATAATAAATAAAATCAACTCAAACTCTATATACCAAGTGAATCTATTTTGTCTCGACTCCAATGTGGTTATGTGGTGAATAGAATAGAGAGATTAGGAGTATTAGATACGATAATTAAGACAAGACGCAGAAATTGCCGACCTTGCCTAAGACAATGTCTATCTAATAATCTCACGCGCTTGGTCAAATCACAAGACTATCTTCTTTCTCTTCTCATCTTTTTCCTTTTTTTTAAGGTCAAAACAACCAATTAATTGAGGACTGACTACCTTTCCCACTTCTAGTTGTTTATTGCTTCTGAGCCTTCTCATGTAATTTCCTGTTCTACCAAAAATATTAACTAAGACTTTCTCGACTAATGAAATTAAGAGTAGTATGTAAACCATAAACAATTTGAAGGAGTCTAGTTCAATACGTGACTTGAGTTTGATATATTTTAATAAAAGAACAAATTTTGAATAAAATATAAATAAATTTATAAATAATTAGATGAGTGTCTTTCTTCATGTACATTGAAGTGTGAGAGAATCAAATTGTTCATTAATTATTGAAAGTTCGACTAAATAAAAGTTTGTTAGATATTTGTTTATTTATTAAACGAACTGAACTTGATCTTTTGAACGGTGCTCGAATTATTTTTTGAACCAAAATTGAGTATGATATTATTCATTTTGAAAGTTTCACGAAACATGTTTGAATATAAATATTAACGAGTCGAACTTTGAATAATTTGTAAACATTGTTAACTAGATTATTCACGAACTTTAAGAACAAGTCGAACATTGAATAATTTGCAAACTTTATATAAGAATTAGTTAATTAACTTGTCAAATCAATATATATAAATATATATATATTAAAGTAATTTAATAAATAAGTTTTTTCAACAATTTTAAAAATTAAATATTTAATAAACTAGTTCGAGTTTGGATTTAAATTTATTTTAAATAAAATAATAAGAGAAATGAATTCGAATTGAACTTAAACTTGATTTTTATTGATCAAATAAAAACTCAAATTTAGATTTTCAGAACTCAAACACATAGGTAGACCACTCCCCCTTTCAATCTCACCTTGAAAATCTATTCCTCCTAGTCCTCACCTGCCCTCCTAACATGGATTGTCAGCTCTTCCCCCTTCTTTTTACTTTAGAGATATTAATAATTCAATTGACAAATCTAGTAACTAAAGGAGATTAGACCACTTCCAAATCCTACATCAGTCATACTATAAGACGTTGTCTGCTACCCATCGCGAGCACATAAAATTTGAGACATTTAACAAACAATTACGAAACATCGAATTAAAACCTTCAAATTTTTTTATGAGACGACCTCAAGTATGAAAGTGTCCAATTCAATTATATACATAAACGCAATATATTTAAATCAAATAATCCCAAATAAGAATATAAATCAATTGCTTTGCTCAAAACCCACTAATTAAGTTACGATTATTTAACAACAAATTCAACATCACGTCATTGACCCTTTTTCCGGTTTCCCACGTGCATACGTTACATATATTGTATATATAAATATACACACACTCACAATCAATTCACACATCCTCCTCCAATCTCATTCCCAACCACCCCAACGCAATTTCTCATCTAAAGTGAGAAAATAATTTCCCGATCGGAAAATATGGCGAAATCTACCTCCGCCGCGGCGATGGTGGCGTTGATTATGGCGGCGCTGCTCTTGGCCGGCGGTAGAGAGGCGGAAGCGCTGTCCGACTGCGCGTCGAAACTGGTGGCGTGCGCGGAGTACTTGAACTCGACGAAACCCTCGGCCGATTGCTGCAGCGCTATGAAAGATGTGGTGACAACACAGCTTCCTTGCCTCTGCGGATTGCTCAAAAATCCCGATCTTCTCGGTGGGATTAATATGACTCAAGCTCTTGAGCTGCCTAAGTACTGCAACATTCCTGGTGATACCAGTGCTTGCAATGGTATGTTCCCATTTCTAACCTATTTTTATTTCGAATTTGGGATTGGCATTGATTTACATTTTGATAACATTACATATGTTAGATTTATTTAATTTCTCTGATTTTGAACCAGTTTTGTTTGATGAAAATTAAGAAGTTAGGGAGGCCGTAACATAGCATGGGTTTAACTTTTAATCATAACGTTTGTTAGATTTACTTAATTTCTTTGACTTGGAGATGATATTTTAGATACGTCTCTTATTTGTGGAATAACGATTTCTGCATTTCTGTGTGGTGAAAATTAAGGTGTTTTGTTATGATATGTAAGTTGAGTGAATTTAACATTCTTCTCTCTCACACTTGATATAAATGAGTATGTAATCAAATTGAACTAAATGGAATATTGTCTGATTTGTATTCGAATTTTGAATTTTTTTAAAGAGTTTGATTTGTTTATTGTTCGATTTATTCATGCATGTATTTAAATTTTTTCTTAAACTCGCCACAAATTCATTAAGTATCCAAATTCAAATTCATTTATTAAATTATTTAAGATAATACATATACATATATTTTTTATATTAATTAAACAAATTTGGGACTGAATCATATAAAAAGTTCATAAATTATTTAAAATTCAGTTTTTGAACACGTTTATTAATAAAATTTGCAAACTATTCTTAAAATTGGATTCGGAATTACAATTAAGCTTGATTTGTTTTTATATCAATTCAAAACTGGAGTTCAGTTTCATTACTAAACGAACTTATATTGAATAAGCTTTACAAACATTTTAATTCGCTTATATTCCTATAACAATGGGATCTTGTGTTCATGATGTCGCACATTATTATTAGAGATTTATAAAATATAAAACTTCGCATACATTTGAAACAAAGTCAAAGTTCTGCTCACTAGTTTGAATATATTGAAGCTATATGAATAAATATGCTCTGTTATATATATATATATATATATGTGGTCAAAATTAGTCTGCTGCTAATACACACATATTGAATTTGGTATCTTCATCAGCTGTTGCTCAAACTCCTGGTTCCTCAGCTCTCCCTCCTCCAGGTAAATTTCGCCTCTTTTTTATAAATTCTGTTCTGCATATAAAATTGTTTTCCCATTTGAATGAATTTTTCATTTCAATTATTTTCCTAATGGAGTTGGTATAAAGGAGATATGACACAATTGGTAATAAATAATTAATTATGAAACTGAAGCTCGTAAAATTCATTATTTCTCTGACACATCTCCACATTACATTTTGAAATAGGTTTAACAGTTTGTAGTAGGAATACGATTATATGTAGTAAAAATAAATTAAAATGCTTGTATATGTAATAGTATTAACAGATAAAAATAAGAGTGATAAAGTATGGCTAACCATGGCCAATACATTTATGTAGACTCAAGTCTAGTCAATTGATTGTGCAAAAATAAAGAGAGAAAATTCTACTTAATTGAAGATTGGCTAGACATACAATAAATATTGAGTTATTAGGCGCCAGCTATGATGACCTAAATGGTCTACAATATAATATAATGATACTCCTCTGTTAGTCTGTATGGTATTATAAGATATTTTCAAACCAAACAACTAAATCTGAAAAATATTAATTGCTGCATATATAATTTACTTATTAATATAAATTATATGTTATCCTATTGACTGAACACTGTTGCAAATTGTTAAAACTTTAATGACTAAAAAATTTGCATTGATATAAGAACAAAGTCTTATATATTAAATAACAAATTTATGATGTCAAATATAATTCATTTTATTAATTATTTCTGACTTGATTTGATTAAAGAATACTCACATTTTTAATCAAACTAGGCTAAAAATAATACTACATATTAGTAATATGAAACGGAAGGATTAATAATTTGATGATTAAGGTTGACTATTTGTTGTTAAAATAATAGAGCATAGCCATAATGAGTCCATATATATTCTTTTTGAGAGGGCCATATATTCTATAAATAATAATTGAAAGAATTAAAATAATCTTAGGTTGGAAGGTCATTGTTATATGGTAACACTATACATTACAATAATGGAAAGAATAATCTTAGGTTGGAAGGTCATTGTTATATTGTATTTTAGTTACACGATACATTATAATAATAATAATAGAAAAAAAAAATAATCTTCACTTCTATAATTTCTCATCTCTTATCATTTTTTTAAGAATTTCACCACTTCTTATAACCTCAACCATTTACTTCAAAACTGCGGATGGTAATATAATCGCTCTTTTGAGTATATAAGAACATAAGAAGTGACTGAGTTCTTAGAGAGAAATAAGAGATGAGAGATTAATAGATGGGCGAAAATGATTTAAAAGTGATTATTCTATCAATCTTATCAATCATAACTTCCAAACCAAACAACTACTTAAGATATTAATTGCAAGTATCCCATTAAAATATCTTATCAATCTACATATTCTTCTTTACAATTATTTTTCATCAGAAAATTTTATACATACAACTAACATACTAGAAAATATTGAAACAGCAACGCCGGGTGGTAACGGTGGGAGCAACGGTGGTACAGTTTCACAGATAGGGTTACCATTCCTCGTTCTGGCAACAGCTTTCTCCTGTTTCTATTAGTTGAAGATATCAATCACTATATATATATTCACACGAGGACGGC
The DNA here is from genome assembly GCA_026898415.1 of Leonotis leonurus. Classification (NCBI taxonomy): domain Eukaryota; kingdom Viridiplantae; phylum Streptophyta; class Magnoliopsida; order Lamiales; family Lamiaceae; genus Leonotis; species Leonotis leonurus. Next base: position 2,203,110 of record JAPKLX010000013.1, read on the forward strand.
ATATGCACACTTATATCTATGCTCGTCGTATCCGCAAGTCATTTAGTCTGTTTCACGTTTAATAGTTTCTACCTTTTTGTATTTTAAAATTAACTTTGGGTGTTGACAATTCATTTGTATCTTCTTCTTTGCCAGATTTTTATTTTATCTCATGGACTATATGTTATTATATCCTTATGTTTATATTGGTCCCGAGTTGAAATTAACATCACAGCAGCATAAAAGATATGTTGAATCACGTGTATGTTACTTATTAATCCATGTTATCACCATTTACTGCAGTCATTAGTATTTTGAATGCAGCATTGTCATGTCAAAGTAGTTGTTAAGTAAAATAAAAATCTTATATATAATCAATTGCAATAAGTGAAATGGTGTGGCATGGTAATTTATTAAGTAAAATTACACGTTATATATTGATTGTTGAGTCAGTTCTCCAAATTGATAGTGTAAAATGAAGCACGCTTGAAGTTGAAGTATTTGAATGAAGATTTTATAGTTTGACTGCAAAACAGTAATTTAAACAAACTTGGCTATTTTACATGCCAAAAGCCCAAAGTGAAATAATCTGCTTATGTTCACAAAATCAACCTTTAATCCATACTGAAGAATTCCAATCAATTTTTTTTAGATCAAAGAAAATTATATTGAATGAGAACCAAAGGTTAAGATTTACATGGTAAAAAATAAGAAAAACAAGTTCTTAGACGCACCATCAGGATTGCCGATCCTGAAAACAACATATGCCAAACAAACCTGTACATCATCCTATTCTTCAACTCCACAACCTACATATCATTCCAACACCTTCTATGGCAGCTTCTAGCTACAGCCATAAGAGTACCCAATATCATACCAGCTTCAAACCCGATCAAAATGGCAGGAATTTCAACTTCATATCCTGCATGTTCATCACGATGCATTAGCAGCAAATGCCAGCTTATAATGAAAACGTAGAGATAAACATGCCTAACAATAAGAAATTAAATGGAAAAATTAGGAAAACGTGGAAATAAACAGCAAGAACATCCATAACCAACGTGGAGATAAACAACAAACATCCATATCAATTCTTGTCACTTGTGTTTAGAAAAAAGTTACTGAATATATTTAAATAGAAAAATTAATCAACAATATATATATATATATATATATATATATAGATATATAATGATTAAATATTGTAAATAATTAAGTATCAGATATTTTGTAAACTTTTACAATACCAAACTGGCCAAACATATTATGGTCTCGAACACTATAATTTAAAATGAGATTTGATATCTCACTTTTTATCTCATACCTAATATAAATAAATTGTTAAATTTTATTTTTACCAATTATGGTTTTGTATATTTTAATTGAATTTTATAATTAATTTTAAGGATTTATTATATTAAATTTAAATTAAAAAATCAGATCATGTAAAACTCGAATTCAAGACTTATTATGGGAAATTAAACTTCAGCATTGCAACACCAACAACGAGCTATAAACACAGCCCGAAGATATCTCTACATCAAATCTAATTCCTTAAGTTCCTTTAATATTCCCTCCGTCAACCAATTTGCTACCTAATTTGACTCGGCACACGTCTTAAAAAGATAATTAAACTTTAGAAATATTGTGTGTTAAGCGGAGTTTTTCCACTTTATTTATTGTATTTAATTAAATTGTGTGTATAAAGGAGAGAAATATACTTACCAAAAATGAAAAAAAGTAATTGAGTATCAAATTTATTTGACAGACCAAAAATAGCAAAATGGACAACAAATTTGTGGACGCAGATAGTAGAAAGTTTTTTTTAATTGATAAGACATTAAATCTTTAAAGATCACATCATGAAGGACTCAAACTCGAGATCCTTGAACCTAACATTAAACTTATACCATTAGGCCTACAGACACTTTAATAAAAAATTTAATGTGTCTTTGTTGGAAAATATTTGGGAAAATATATTTGGGAAAATATATTTGGGAAGGAGAATAAAAACTTATAGAATGTAACATCAAATAGATGAAGATTACAGTGGTGCTAGTAACAAAAAGATCATACTCATCCAAATCATCCACAAATTCATCAACAACATTTTTATTGCGTTGAGAGCAACTTAATGACGGATCAATAGTACTTCCCTTATCTTGATTTCTTAAAGTGTACTCTTTCACCAAATCAATAAGCAAATTACGAACTCTTTCGATTTCCATTAAGGACTTGTCACCATAAATTCAAGGGAAATAAAACTTGATCAACTTCATCTTAAATCTTGGATCTAAAATTATTTCTACGGCTAGTATCCCATGTACAGTATTCCAATACTTCTGAAACTTGTCAATCATTTTTTCTGTTATGAATTTTATCTCAAGAAGCTCGGACTCAAAACATTCAGCAAGCAACAACTTACTCTTACACATCTTAGGAAATAAGATATTAGTAGTAGGATATTGACATATGGCGGAGCTCAGTCGTTAACACTCCGACAAGATAAATTTATAAATTGATACTCTTCACTAAATTCTGCTAGTGGTAAGTACATGGTCGATCCCACAGGGAGTTGGTGGATTCCTCTCTCAATGTCACAATTTGGGGTTATGATTCGGGTCTTGCCTTGGGCAAGGGTGTAACCAAACAGAATAGTAAAAGCTGTAAAAGTAAATAACTGAAAAGAAAATACTAAAAGAGTTAAATGAGAAAGTAACTTGACTTGGGTTAGAATCCTTGAGTCTTGACTTATGTCTTGATCATCGGTGCAAACTTGTTCGTTGTCTTGGCATGTCATCGGTTAAGGGCGAGCGTAAGAATGAGGTTTTACTCCTACCACCCAAACACATCACTCAAGCAGCCCCCTTTTTAATCGTCACGTAGCCACACAAGCCCCGCAAAACACATCTTTTCAGCCCAGAGGGTAAGGGTTACTCACTCCCTATCCCCCTTGCCCAAGATTGCTCCAGGACCAAGCTTAATCCGGGGAACACAACAACCATGGGCACACCATCTCAGAGGCCCGTCCCATGGTGCCCCCACCTACTTCACCGCACTGATACCTCTGGCTGGCAAGCAGGGAGTCGCTAACACTTAAAGTTTCCAGCTCGCAGTTGTAACCTGATCTCGCCCAAGACTGCTATTGGCCAAACAACACTGAGGACTTGATCAAGTTGTATAGGATTCAGATCCAGCACTTAAGGAACACGCCAAGACAACTATATGCACAGTTAGACCTCTCAAGACGTTATAAGTCCGGACTCAATTCATCTTTCCCAAGCCAAGTCTAATAACCTAGCTACTCATACGAAAAATAAAGAACAATGATGAAATAATTAAAAGCATACTTGTATTGAAATATGGGAAATAAAGTGTTACCAAAATATCCTCTTGCCAGGACCAACCCGTGGCAAGGCCAAAAGCATAACAGAATATTAAAAGTGTTTGCACGTAGGACTTGTTTCCTCCCCAACACTCATAAGAAAATAAAAGAACTAAACTAAGCAGCCAGACGTCGTCCCTCCCCTCTCATGTATGTTTCTCTGATTTGTAGCGTAGGGTATATATAACAACTCCATGGGATTGGGCCTTTCGTGCCAACAAACTTTCCTTCCCGATCAGATATTCCACAAAGAAGGAAAGATTCTCAATCTTTCCCCAAATCGTTAGTGAAAGGAAAGAGAGATATATTTCCTTTTCCGCAGAAGAAAAGAAATCTGCCACGAATCCCCGCCTCTTGCCCTTCATCTTGTGCGCTCCCGGCTGCTTGGTTTGTTCTCTGTCTTGCTCAGCATGCCCCCTTGGTCTCCATATGCTGCAGTGTGGTGTCGGGCGGTATTTTGTCTTGAGCTCCAGATTGCCCAAGCTTCTTCGTGCATAATCTTGCCTTTCTCCCGAGACGACCCGTAGCTTGCCCTGCATACTGCGTGCCATAGACTTGTGTCCTCCCAGATACAAAATACGACACAAATAAAGGGAAAAAGACTTGATCTAGACCTAAAACAAGACTAAAAAAGAGCACAAAAAAGGGCTCGTCACACTCACACACTTTAAGCACGATTGTCCTCAAGCGTGTAAATCTAACTTGCCCAAAAAGAAAATAAAAGACTCAAACAACCAACACACTAATATATATGCACCAAAAACAGTCAAGACAAATAGGAGTTAGAGCATAAACCAAGCAATGTTCTCAAGTGGTCAAGATAGCGATCAAGTGAGCTTAGAGATGTTTCCTTACCCACTCAACACTGTGTTTAGGTTATGTGTTTACGCTCGACAACCTGCTTGATCAAGAAAGGTCCCATAGGCTTTCCTGTCTTCTACATGTCTCCACCCAATTAGCCTGGTCAAAACATCTATCATCAGGTCTTCATTGGGTTGTAACGTGGCTTTGGCAAAATGTTGGAAAATTTTGGGAACTGAGTTAAGGTCGGCATGACTATAGTCTTGGGCAATTCCTTAACTAAAGAGCACACTTGGACTTCTCTCGGGCCCTAGCACACTTAATTTTCCGGGGTACATATTTTTTTGGAATTTTTTTCTATTCTACCCATCTTTTTTCTGGACTTCCACCACCCCCACCGTATTTTATTTTTGGGATTTTTTTTGGTTTGTTTGTTTTTTGGGCTGCCCGACTGAAAGCCAGGGCAACCATTCGGGGGAGTCTGTCTTGCCCTTCCTCCTTACTCTATGAATTTATTCTTTCTGCCCTATGTTCATCTCGACCAGGGTAGACCTTTATAGGGCTTTTTTAATATGTGCATGAGGCGAAAGAAATATTAAGGCTAAAAAATGGCTCGCAAGGGAGTATGAATGTTGGTAGGAAAATTTGGCTCTGGGCTTATGAACAAAAAGTGCCCAAATCTTTTAGAGACTTGACCAGAGCTGTAGGGTTTTGACCAAGAAAACAGGCAAGTTCTAGAACCAATTAAGCAAGCAGTTGTATATACAAACAGAAAAGAAATCATGCTAAGCAAGTATATATAGCAATTAAGGCTCAAAGAATCTCACAGGGTGTACATGCTCACATGATCACATTTCTGTCATACCTAACTATCCTAGAACATGCTCGATCTATACATCAAAACTCATACGTCTATCATGCTCAAGATACATATACAGTTAGCCTGCTGACAAGACTCTAAACAAGAAAACAAATAAAAAACAGACTCTCTAACCTATGCAGACTTGGGAACCCTCCCCACTCACACACTTTGCTCAATACAAAGTGATCAAAATGGGAGAGGCTCCCTGGTCATGACTCTGACTGAAACAGAATAAAAAAACGAGAAAATAAAATAAAATCTAAAAACCTAAAAAAAGAAAAAGAAAATAAAAAAGGGAAGACTAAATCATTGGCAAGCAGGGGGGTACCTGAAACCTACGTGCTCGAAGTAGGCCAGTTAGGCGTCTTGCAGTTGTTGGAGTGTCTTGTCAATGCGGCTGAGGTACACGGTCAGGTCCTCCGTTGGCTCTGGCGAGGGGGACCTTGTTGCTTTCATGATGCTTTTGGTGGGGTAGACAGGCGGCTTCTAGACAGGATCTTCAAAAATACGGGGCTCTCCATCAGCGTTCTCCTCAATAGTAAACATCCTAGTCAGGGTGGCCATGTCAAAGTGGTCCTCCCTTTCCAGGAATCCTTCATAGTCCTCCTTGATCAACCCAAACTGCTTTCCAATCAAGGTAGGCAGGTGGGACAAAGAGAGATGATGCTGGGGCTTGGATAGGATGTTACGGATATGGGTTGCCACGAACGATGAGAAGTTGAGCCGCTGCTTCTTTTCCATGGCCCAAAGTACGAAAAGCTCACTTTGGGACACGGTATTGCTGCTTTCCTTCTCGCCAAAAAGGTTGATTGCCAAGATGCAGTGGCACATCTTGACCGCTGGATCCACCACGGCAGAAGCCTTGGACTCGCTTCCCTTGAAATTCTTGGTTCTGGCAAGACCTTCCCACATTCGGTTCCATTGCTCACTGGGCGCATTGGGGACTACCTTGATTTTTGACTTGTATTTCGGGTTGAACTTCTCACGAAAATCAATCATGCCCAGGATAACGTCCAAATCTTCGACTGCTACCTTCTGCGGCTTGCCCACGAGAGAAAACTCCATCACACTGGGGACTCCTTCCATCTCGACTTCCACCTTGACGCTACCGAAGAATTCCCTGACCAGGTCACCGTAGGTGGTGGTTTCCCAGTCAAGGAACTTCTCCCATCTAATTGCTCTAAATCTCTCCTGCACTTGCTCTTCCACGCCCAATTGCTTCAGCACTTCGAAATTAATGGTCTTGGGGACCACGATTTCCCTTCCTTCCATCTCGCATGTCTTGGCCTTGGTTTCCCTTGCTCTAGTCCTTCTCACCGGGGTTACTTTCTCCTTCTTTACGACGGTTTTAAACTGGCGCTTCTTCAGAGTTTTCTCCCCGGAAGAAACTTCCTCGGCTTCCTCTTCTGTGGCCTTGCTGGAGCTTCCCTTCTGGCTGGCTTCCTTGGGCTAGTCGACCTCCATCTCCTCTGCCTTCTCTTCCTCTGTTGTTTTCTCCCCCTCTTCTTCCTCGTCCTCCACTTCTTCCTCTACTGCCTCCTCATTATCTACTGGTGGTGGATTTTCCTTCTTCGCCTCTAGCTTAGGCGTCTTGGTGGTTTCCACAGCTAGGTTCTCGAGTGTCGCCATGGCAAGGGTTTCTGTAGTGGTATTGGTTGGTGGAGGTAGTGGCTCGGTTGCTGTAGAAGAAGGTTGGCTACTAGGTTTCTTCTTCACGGAGGTCTTCTTCTTCACCATGGTGGGAAGAGTTTAAGGGTTTTGGCGTATGGTGGTTAAGGAAGGTGAGGGAAGGTGGTGTTCGGCAGTTTGGAAATGGTGGTGTGGGTTAGAGTGAAAGTGATGAAGTGGTGAAGTGAATATTGGTTATTAGAGGAATATGGGTGTCTGGGAAGTTGCAGAGGTGGTAGTGGGAGGGGTGGTTGTAACGTATAGTGGAGTGAAGAAGTGGGTGTAGGCGGTTATAGGGGGTAGTCTAGCTGGCGGCAGGTGCTTGATTGCCTCAACCGACGTGTTGACATGGCGTCCGTTACTTTTTAGCCGAAACATTTCTCGTGTTGCTCCTCCTTTCCACTTTCTACTCTTCTTTGCAAAAGGCACAAAAACTAGGGTTTCATTGGGCGGAAAAATTTAATTCCCGGGTTGGTCAAGAGGAAAATCAAATCAGGAGCCTTCTTTCCCCCCACTCACACACTTTGCTTGAGGCAAAGTGCTAGAACAAGTCAATAAGGCTCTTGGGTTAAAATCAAACATAAAACACTCCAAAAATAAAAACCAAGAAATAAAGAATCTAAAAGCAATAAAAATACCAGGTTGTCTCCTGGCCAGCGCCTTGATTTAACGTCGTTGGCATCGACGCAGTGCTGCCCCTTGATCAAGTTTCCTTAGGGGGACCTTCTGGGGAAGGTTCGTGACTTCCTTTCCTGGGCGATATATCCATAATAGGTTTTGCACCTATCTCCACTGACTTTGAAGATTGTTTTGGTCTTGAAATCCTAAATGTCTGCGGAGCCATTAGGGTAATGCTCCCAGACCATGTATGGTCATCTCCACTTGGTAGATAACTTGCCAGAGGCAAATCTGAGGCGGTTTTCAGACAACACCCCCATCTCGCCTTTGTTGAATCTCCTTCCTCGAGCAATGTGATCATGTAACTTTTTCAGCTTCTTCTTGTACAAGGCAGCATTATCATATTCCTCAAGTCTGATCTCCTCTAGCTCTTGTAGGCTTAGCTTTCTTCCTTCAGTAGCTTCATCCCAGTCTTGGTTAATCTTGCTCACTGCCCAGAATGCCTTGTGCTCCATGTCGATAGGTAAGTGGCAAAGCTTGCCATATACCATATGGTATGGAGACATCCCAAAATTGGTCTTGTAGGTTGTCTTGTATGCCCAAACTGCATCATCAAGATGATCTCTCCAGTCCTTTCTTGTCTCGCCAACTACCTTCCTCAAAATGTTCTTCACAATGCAGTTGGAGACTTCAGCTTGCCCATTGGCTTGAGGATGGTATGCAGTAGACATACGGTGTTGAACTCCATACTTCTTGAGCAAGCTAGTGATGGTGGAGTTGTAGAAGTGTGACTCTGTCGCTGACTATCGCCTTGGGCATGCTATATCTGGTGAAGATATTCGCCTTGACAAACCTTGCTACGGTCCTTGCATCTGCATTCGGAGTTGCAATTGCTTCTATCCTCTTAGAAACATAATCCACAGCTAGCAAGATGTACTGGATGCCTTTGTACTTAGGCAGGGGGCCCATGAAATCCATGCCCCATATGTCAAAAATCTCTGTTGGCAAGACTAGTATCAAGGGAATCTCGTCATTCTTCGAAATATTTCCTTCCCTTTGGCATTGGTCGCATTTCTTGCACATTTCAAAACAATCTTTAAAGATTGTGGGCCAGTAGAACCCACTATATAGGATCTTCCTTGCCGTACGTTTTGCTCCAAATTACCCTCCGCATTCCCTCTCGTGGTAATGCTCAAGTATGCTTTCTTGTTCTTCCTCTGGTATATACCTTCAGAGTATCAAGTCAACACCTTTTTTCCATAGATATAGGTCATCCCAGATGAATGACTCGCTTTGCTTCTTAATCTTTCCTTTATGATATTGGTCAAGATCCATCGGAAAAGTCTTCGTGATGATGTAGTTGACTATGTTGGCATACCATGGCTCGCCAATACTTAATCCATATAGCTCCTCGTCGGGAAATCTCTCATTGAGGGGTGCTTCATCATCTTCCCTCAAGATCCTGCTAAAGTGGTCAGCCACATGGTTTTGGACTCCACTTTTGTCCTTCACTTCAAGGTCGAACTCTTGGAGTAGCAAGATCCATCTTATCGGGCATGACTTGCTATCCTTCTTGGCCATGAGATACTTCAGTGCAGCGTGGTCAGTGTAGACCACTGTCTTGCTCCCGAAGAGATAGGAGTGAAACTTCTCGAAGGTGAACACCACAAGAAGCAGCTCATTCTCCGTGGTGGTATAGTTGACCTGGGCTCCGTTAAGTGTTTTCGAAACATAGTAGATCACATGGCTCTCCTAGCCAATCTTCTAGCCTAGTACTGCTTTTATGGCATAGTCGTTGGCATCACACATTAGCTCAAAGGGCATTCCCCTTTCAGGTGGTCTAATTACTGGTGCCGAGATCAAGTGGTTCTTCAAAATCTGAAACGCCTTCTTGTACTTCTCGTCGAAATCCCATGGCACCTCATTCTGGAGTAACCTGTTCATCGGGTGGGCTATCTTGGCGAAATCCTTAACAAAGCGGCGGTAGAAGCCCGCGTGGCCAAGGAATCCCCGCAGTAGCTTCTTATTGGTAGGGTATGGCAACTTGGCAATGATTTCCACCTTGGCAGGATCCATTTCAATCTCTTTCTCAGAGATAACGTGACCAAGTACAATGCATTATTTGACCATAAAGTGACATTTCTCGTAGTTGAGCACCAGGCCTTTGTCCACGCACCTTTGCAGTACCATCTCCAGGTGCTCAAGACACTGGCCAAAACTGCTCCCATACACTGTGAAGTCGTCCATGAATACCTCAATGCAGTGATCAAGAAGGTCAGAGAATATAATCACCATGCACCTTTGGAACGTGCCAGGGGCGTTGCATAGTCCAAAAGGCATTCTTCGGTAGGCGAAAGTTCCAATGGGACAAGTGAATGTAGTTTTCTCTTGGTCCTCGAGCGCTACCCATATCTGCATGTATCCTGAGTATCTGTTAAGAAAACAGAAGAACTTGTTTCCTGCCAGCCGCTCGAGCATCTGGTCAATGAACGGCAGTGGGAAGTGGTCCTTCCTGGTCACCTTGTTCAGCTTTATGTAGTCAATGCAGACTCTCCAGCCTGTCTGCAGTCTTGTCGCGATCAGCTCCTTGTTCTCATTCTTGATCACCTGTACGCCAGACTTCTTGGGCACAACGTGGATCGGGCTGACCCATCGGCTGTCTGAAATGGGATAGATCATCCTCATGTTAAGGAGTTTGACAATCTCCTTCTTGACTACCTCCATCATGACTGGATTCAACTTCCTTTGTGGATCTCGAACTGGTACTGCATCTTGCCCTAGTAGAATGTAATGCTAGCACACCGTAGGGCTGATTCCTTTGATGTCGGCTAAGGTCCATCCTATAGCCTCCTTGTACCTCCATAGCAGATCTCAGATCCTGTCTTCCTCTTCTTGGTGTAACTCTGAGCTAATGATCACTGGCAATGTCTCCTCCTTGCCCAAGTTAATATACTTGAGATGCTTGGGCAAGGTCTTCAGCTCCAACTTTGGTGGTTTGAGTATGGATAATTCCATCTGGTTCACTGGAACCGAAAATGACTTTGAAATTGGGTGCTCCACTGCTTGGATAGATTCCTCAGTGGTTACTCTTTCCTCCTTGCCCTCTTCGTTGACTGGTTCATCTTCCGTATTGTTCAGAATCTGGGGCAACGCCTCCTCAATGTCTTTGTCAATGGATTCCACAAAATCTACTATCTCCTCATTTGGGGCTTCTCCGCTTTGTAGATATCAAAGGTCACCGTCTCTCCAACACACTTGCAAGTCAGCTTCCCAGTATCACAGTCGATAAAGGTCTTGGCCGTCTTGAGAAAGGGCCTACCTAAAAGCATAAGAGGTTTCTTGGCAGATGAACTTCCCATGTTAAACACATAAAAATCAGTAGGAAAAATTAAATCTTGTACCTTTACCAAGACATCCTCCATTATTCCTTCTGGATAAATGTTTGACTTGTCTGCTAGCTGGATCACAACCCTAGATGGCTTCAGTGGCCCTATCTTCATCTCATCGAACATACTTAAGGGCATGACATTGATTGAAGCCCCCAGATCTAGCATGACTTGATCAATGCTGGTATTTCCTATCACGCAGGGGATATAAAACATCCCTGGATCTTCGCACTTGACTGGAAAATCCTTCTTGAGCACTGCGGAGACATTCTCTCCGACTAGGAATTTTGTGTTGTCAGGATACTGTATCTTCCTGGTAAATCTTTGCACATCTTGGCATAGTCGCGAGTGCAGTCAAAAGTGGCATGTTGACTTCCACTTTCTGGAATACCTTTAGTAGTTCCTTCATTTCTTCTGCTTCTTTCATATTGGCCAACCTTCTGGGGAAAGGTGGCTTGCAGTAGATGTTTTCCTGTAGAGCCTTCGTGGGAGACTTGGCTTTAAGTTTAGGCTCTGACTTCTTATCTGGTTCAGGCTTCTTGACTGGCTCCTCTAGCTCTGTTGTCTTGATCAGCTCCTCCTCAGCTTCTAGCTCCTCTGGTTCTACCATCTCCTTGGCAAGTTCCACTACTCGTTCAGGTAAAGTTTTATCGTTCCTGAGTGTCACCGTGCTGACCTGTGGCTTGGAATTCACTTGGACTTAGGAGGGCAGTCATCCTTGCTTGTTGTCCATCTTGACGATCGCCTGGGTCAAGTTGGAGATCTGGTTGGCCAGTGACTATCCTCGACTTTCAGTCTTGAACTTCTTAAATTCATCACTGAATTTGTAGTGCTCCTTGGACGGGTTCTGTACAGTTTCAGACAGAGATGACCCTCTTGACTGGATTTGATGCTGAGCCTCAGGTGGGGCTTGATAGTGATTGCCTCCGTACTTTAAGTTATCATGGTTCCTCCATCCTCGATTGTAAGATTGTGAGTGGGGGTCGAATATCTGCTTTGGGCTTTGAATGCGGTTTCCTCCATTGTTGTTTTGCCCAAAAGCATTTACTTCTTCCTCTATTAGGGTTGGACATTCATCGGTCAAGTGGGTGGTAGCATAGCACAGCTAGCACGTCTTCACATTCTTCTTGATGGTTGGCTTCATCATCTCCATCATCTGCTTCATAGTGGCACACAAGTCTGAGAGTTTCGTCTTGGACTGTGATGCGGAAGCATCTCCCATGGTCCTGGTCAAGGAGTGTGAATCTTCTATGGATTCTTCTGCCATGTCGTTCAACAACCTGAAAGCTTCTGAAGGCTGCTTATTCAAGATAGAACTTCCACATGCGACATTCAACAATTGCCGCTCGTCAGGACGCATTCCATTGACGTAGTACTGGATCAAGTCCTGGTCAGGGATATTGTGCTGTATGCATTTGGCCAACATGAGCTAGAATTTATTCCAGTAGTCATAGAGTGACTCTCCGGCTCCCATCTGGTTGGTGCTCATTCTTCTCCTTGTATTCTGGATCCTCGAGATAGGGTAGTACTTCTCCAGGAACTTCTGCTGCATCGCTTGCCAAGTCGTGACACTACCTATAGGTAAGGTGTAAAGTCATTCTCAAGCAATATTATAAAGTGAAAAAGGAAATGATATCAGACGTATGTACTCCTTTTTTACTGGCTCGCTAGTCCTGATGGTTCCACAGGCCATCTCAAAGCCTTGAAGATGTCTTTGCGGATACTCTCCTGGCATGTCACTGAACCTGGGAAAGATTTGGATGAAAGTGTGCCTTAGTTCCCAGTTGTCAGCCATCACGGGCAAGGTGATGCCCGAGGGTTTTAGATTGTTGTTGTTGGGAACATCATCTCCCTGAGTGTCTGCTCCTGGGGTGGGTTCCCATTGTCATCATTGTTAATTTCCTCTTGTTCGTCCACCATTCTTGCTCTTGACAGGCTTCTCGCTCAAGTCGCTCTTGTCTCCTTTGTTTGCCTCTTCTTATCCTGGCGTTTCTCTCGATCTCTGGATCAAAGCAAACGTCTCCGAGTCTTCCTTCAGGATTAGGTCGAAGCATACACTGTGGAAAAAACCCAAGTCAAGGTGGGAGAGAAATTCTGGAAAGCGCAACTCCCTGGCAACGGCGCCAATCTGGCGGAGCTCACTCGTTATCACTCCAACAAGATAAAATCGATACTCTTCACTAGGTTCCGCTAGTGGTAAGTACAGGGTCGATCCCACAGAGAGTTGGTGGATTCCTCTCTCGATGTCACAATTTGGGATTTTGATTCAGGTCTTGCCTTGGGCAAGAGGTGTAACCAAGCAGAATAATAAAAGCTGTAAAAGTAAATAACTAAAAAGAAAAAACTAAAAGAGTTAAATGAGAAAGTAACTTGACTTGGGTTAGAATCCTTGAGCCTTGACTTATGTCTTGATCATCGGTGCAAAGTTGTTCGTTGTCTCGGCATGTCATCGGTTAAGGGCGAGCTTAAGAATGAGGTTTTACTCCTACCACCCAAACGCATCACTCAAGAAGCCCCCCTTTTAATCGTCACGTAGCTACTGAAGCCCGTCCATCACACATTTTAAGCCCAGTGGGTAAGGGTTACTCACTCCCTATACCCCTTACCCAAGATTGCTCATGGAACAAGCTTACTCTGATGTACCCGAGTAGACATTCGCGCGGAATACAACAACCATGGGCACACCATCTTAGACGCCCGTCCCATGGCGTCCCCACCTACGTCACCGCACTGATCCCTCTGACTGGCAAGCAGGGTGTCGCTAACACTTGGAGTTTCCAGCTCGCAATTGTAACTTGATCTCACCCAAGACTGCTACTGGCTAGATAACATCGAAGACTTGATCAAGTTGTAGAGGATTCAGATCCAGCACTACAGGAACACACCAAGACAACTATATATACAGTTAGACCTCTCAAGACGTTATAAGTCCGGACTCAATCATCTTTCCCAAGTGAAGTCTAATAACCTAGCTACTCATACGGAAAATAAAGAACAATGATGAAATAATTAAAAGCATACTTGTATTGAAATACGGGAAATAAAGTGTTACCAAAATATCCTCTTGCCAGGACCAACTCGTGGCAAGACCAAAAGCATAACAGAATATTAAAAGTGTTTGCACGTAGGACTTATTTTCTCCTCCCCAACACTCATAAGAAAATAAAAGAACTAAACTAAGCAGCCATGCGTCGTCCCTCCCCTCTCATGTATGTTTCTCTGATTTGTAGCGTAGTGTATATATAACAACTTCATGGGCTTGGGCCTTTCGTGTGGTGGTGGCTAGGGTTCTGGCAAACTTTCTTTCCCGATCAGATATTCCACGAAGAAAGAAAGATTATCAATCTTACCCCAAATCGTTGGTGAAAGGAAAGAGAGAGATATTACCTTTTACACGGAAGGAAAGAAATCTGCCGCGAATCCCCACCTCTTGCCCTTCTTCTTGTGCTCTCCCGGCTGCTTGGTTTGTTCTCTATCTTGTTCAGCACGCCCCCTTGGTCTCCATATGCTGCAGTGTGGTCTCGGGCGGTACTTTGTCTTGAGCTCCAGATTGCCCAAACGTCTTCGTGCATAATCTTGCCTTTCTCCCGAGACGACCCGCAGCTTGCCCTGCATCCTGCTTGCCATAGACTTGTGTCCTCCCAGACACGAAATACGGAAAAAAGGGAAAAAGACTCGATCTAGACCTAAAACAAGACTCAGAAAGAGCACAAAAAACGTGCTCGTCAACATCTAGAAAATAACTCAGTCACATTGTAAAACAATTTCAATTTCTCACACATCATTATTGCTAAGAGCCAATCACGCTCATTAGGCACGTGCTTATATTTTTTTCTCACTAATTGTTAAGCGACTAAAAACATCCATATACATCAGAGCACTAGTAATCATAAAGTACGTAGAATTCCACCTAGTTTGACAATCAAGAACCAATTTTTTAGTGCATGTAATTTTGATTTGTCATGCTGTTTCCTCAAAATTTTCAACTCTTGTTGGAGTTGCTGTCCAATAAACAACACTCTCACGTATATTTTCAATGCCATCTTTAATTTCATCCAATCCCTCTTTGACTATCAAATTCAAAATGTGTGCACAACAACACATATGAACATATTTCCCTCCCAATATCAAATGAGAAGTAGACAATTTCTCCAACATAAAATTCACCATCGCATCATTAGTAGAACAATTATCTAGTGTCAAAGTAGACAACTTATGATCAATGTTCCATGAAGCCAAGCATTGCATCAACACCTTTGATAGTTCTTTAGTTGTATGAAGAGACGGCACATATAGAAACCTACAATCATATTCATAGAAAGAAAACAATATTATAAATTTTAATATAAAAATAAATTTTAAATTGTACTACATCTAAATTAATTAATCACCTGCTAATTCGATTATTTTAAAGTCCATGAATCATCACTGTAGTGAGCTGTCACCACCATGTATCCTCTTTTTTGATTATTTGATGTCCACATATCCATTGTAATGACAATTCTACCATTGTTGGAATTCAAATCATTCATTGTTTTTTTCCTTTTCTACCTCATATATCTTGGTGATATCTTTCTTGATGGAGTTTCTGGACACATGATTAAATAATGGTTGAATTGAGCTGACAAAACTTCTAAATCCTCCATTTCAACCATATTTAGAGGATACTCGTGCATAATAATCATCTTCGCAAGTTTTTTCCTTGAAAACTCTTGATCGAATGAGTATGTCCCCATTGAAGTACCTCCATCATGTTTCTTGTCAATATTCAAAACCGCTTGTTTTATATCTTTATTTTTTTTGAGTGGGCATGTCTTGTAATGATCATGCAAGTGCTTGGGTCCATGGTTGCTCACTCCTGTCAATTTCTTTTTATAATAATTGCACACGGCCTTATCTTCTCCAATAATCTTTTGCTTTTTAAAATGCTCCCAAACAACTTAAGTTAATTTTATTTTTACTCTAGGAGCCTCCAAATCAATTGTTGGTGGGATTGATTCATGTATTTCAATTTTCCCCTCAATGTCTTGAGGTGTTTCTTCCATTACATGTGAAATCTGTTTCATATTAACATATATAATACAAATAAAATTAATATAGTTCAATAAATATACATAAATCTATATATAACTAAATTAATAATATTATATCCTAAATAATCTCACGTATAAACTAGTAAACTCATGTTCTCTTATCTCAAAATTTCAATACTGCAAATAATACTCAATTAACATTTGTTACAATTAAAATCATATGATTTAGTTAATTGAAATATAAAAGAATATTGCACATAATACTTCTCAATTTTATCTCATATTCTCACGTTTAATATTCAAATATAAATTACATCGATGAGTTGGATGAGTTGGAGAGTCTTTTGAAATTCATTCTTTTAATGCTTTGTAATTTGAAATGTCATTTACAAAATTATATTTAAATATATATATATATATATATATATATTATATTTATAGTTTAACGGGGAGGATTCGGGGCAGGTATATATATCCCCATAACCGCCCCATACCTGACATGGGTACAACATCCCAAACCCGAACCCGCCTCCATACCCGATATGTTTTCTCCATACCCGCCCCATTAGGGTTGAGTACCCACGGATACCAGAACCCGTGGGTAAAATTGTCATCCCTAAGCTTGATATAACAGATCGATCTCACAGATCAATTTCAAAACGTCCAAGCTAGCTCCATTAAGTCAAGCTGGAAAGACCACTATCACAGATCGTTAGGACAGGTCGTTGAGCGGGTCGTTGGGCAGGCCATATGGGACAGGCGATGGCACAGGTCGTGGCATAGGCTGTCTAGGGCAAGCCATGGCACAGGCCGTGGCACAGGCCAGCAGGAAGCTATGTGTCCTAGGCCAGGCCAGGCCACCAGACCAGCAGGCCAGGCCACTAGACCATTAGACCAGGCCGGGCCACCAGATCACTAAGCCAGGCCAGGCCAGCAAGAAGCAGACTAGGCCATCAGATCACTAAGCCAGACCACCAGATCACTAGATCAGGCCAGGCCACCAGACCATTAAGCTAGGCCAGGCCAGCAAGCAGCAGGTCAGGCTAGAACACCAAATCACTAAACCAGGCCAAGGCCAGCAACCAGCAGGCCAGGCCACCAGATGACTAGGCCAGGCCACCTGGTACCAGACCAGGTAGCAAGGCAACCCAAGCTAGACCACCTGTAAAAAACAAGCCCCGAGCTAGCGAGCTGTCGCGCGCGAGGCTTGTCTTCAGTCCAACTAGTCAAACCATAAGGTTTTTTAACCTCCTCATATACATGATGAATGTTGGTTTTATAACCAATGTGGGAAAAGAGTTTCTCTCCATACTTAGTCCCAAAAACACATAACTCCATACTTTAAGTGACTCACTTTAAACATTTAATTCTCACTCACCGTGAATCGGTTTTGAGGAAATAAATATATCACGATCATCTACTCGCAACGTAGATCGACCTTAGGTCATTTAATTTTCTTAACATTAAATGTCATGTCACTTAAAACTTGGTCAAACTTCATTGACTACCAAATATATATATATATATATATTTATATTAAACGATTCCTACAATCCTCCACATGAGTGGAAATAACCCAAATGCAGATGTAGACACAAGCTTTGTCCTCACGAAGTGTTAAAGTATCAGGATAGGTAGTTTATGGCTTTGAACCTTCCATAACCAACACCATCGGATACACATGTGGATTAGTAGCACTATGCTTTGAACTATTCCTCCACGGTACCTAGACAATGATGTCAACACCTTTAACAACTCAAACATTTTCCGTTCTCACGTTTTGTGTCCGTTTCGGGCCCTGGACACCCTTTTGGATTCATAAGTGTTTATTATAGAAGCGGCTCTCACTTGACACTTACATAGATGATTCTTTATAAAGTATCTTGCCCTACTCAATCTCTAAAGAATCATTAAAAGTGTTAGACTAAACCTTACCACTAGGCAAGTTCTCAACACTCAATTGTGCTCTTCTAGGGAATAGATATATCAATGAGTGTTTTCCCACGAAATCTCAAAGCCTAGTTTTCCCATTGAACCATGTTCTTGGGATCTCCAATCCTTATGGTTGGGTTACCACTATGACAGCTCTTTAAGTTGAGGATTTTAAATCCATTCCCTCTAGCAGTTTAAACATTTGATCTCGATTTAACCCTTTGGTTAGCGGATCCTCTAGATTATCCAACGACTTTATATAATCGACTGTGATAACCCCCATTGTGATCAAATGTCTTATGGTATTGTGTCGCCGACGGATAACTCGAGATTTACGTTATACAAGCCACTGTTTGCCCTCCCGATAGCAGCTTGACTATCACAATGAATCATCACTGGAGGCACTGGCTTCGACCAACATGGAATATCTTCGAGAAAGTTTCTCAGCCACTCGGCTTCTTCACTAGCTTTATCTAAAGCTATGAATTCAGATTTCATGGTGGATTGGGCTATGCATGTTTGTTTTGTGGATCTCCACGAAACAGCTCCACCCCGATCGTGAACACATATCCACTTGTAGAAAACGAATCATTTGTGTCCGACATCCAGTTCGCATCACAGTACCCTTCAAGTACCGGGGATATCTACCAAATTTTAGCCCATGATATTGAGTATACTTTAGATATCTCAATACTCTCACAAGAGCTTTCCAATGCTCCTTGCTTGGATTGCTCGTGTAGCGACTAAGTTTGTTCACGGCAAACGCTATGTCAGGTCGAGTGCAGTTAGTTAGATACATCAAGCACCCAATTACCCTTGCATAGTCTTCTTGTGCTACCGGCTCACCTCAGTTATTTCTTAAGTGAAAATTGAGTTCTATGATATCGTACGCGTTAAACTTTTTGAGCACTTTTTCAATATAATGAGATTGTGACAAGCTGATCTTGTCTGGTCTTCTTAGAAATTTTAATTCCAAGAATCACGTCAGCTACCACTATATCCTTCATGTCAAAATTTCTTTTCAAGATGAACTTAGTTCCATTAATCACTCGGATATTGCTACCCATGATTAACATGTCGTCTACATAAAAACACACTATAACATATTCGTTATTTGTGTTCTTAATGTAAACACATTTGTCACACTCATTTATTTTGAAGCCATTTGACAATATCACGTCGTCAAATTTCAAGTGCCATTGCAACAAAACTTGTTTTAACCCATATAGAGACTTCACCAATTTCCATACCTTCCTTTCTTGGTTAGGTACTACAAACCCTTCAGGTTGCTCCATATAGATTTCTTCCTCAAGATCACCATCCAGGAATGCAGTTTTAACATCATTTGGTGAATCTCGAGATTGTGTAGAGCAGAAATCGCGAGAAGTACTCTAATAGAAGTAATCTGCGTTACTGGTGTATAGGTATCGAAAAAATCATACTCATCTCTTTGTTTAAAGCGTTTGACTACTAACCGAGCCGTATATTTTGACCAATCGGCTTTGAACTTTCTTTTAAGGATCCACTTGCATCTTAAGGGCTTACAACCTTTAGGTAAATAAACCAACACTCAAGTGCGGTTTTGCATAATTGAGATAATTTCACTTTGTACAACTTCTCTCCAGAGCTCCGCGTCTGACCTAGAGAAAACTGCTTTAATCGTTGTTGGCTCATCATCCAACAGAAATGATACATAGTAAGGACCAAAATTCTTTTGATTCCTAACTCTACTACCCTGTCTCGGTTCTATATCCTCTAGATTGGATCTTTGTCGCTTACCCGATTTTGGGTCTTCATCCACTGATTTAGAAGACGTGGTTTCTTCTTCAATTCTTTTACTAGAATTGAATTCAATTATATCCTTATCTTTACAAGGATATATGTTCTCAAAAAATATAGCATTTCTTGATTCAATAGTCGTTCCCACCACCATGTTGGGAAATTCCGATTTGTGAATAACAAATCATAGACACTACTGTTAAGAGCATATTCAATAAAGATACAATCAATTGTTTTAGGGCCAACTGTAACGTGTTTGGGTAGAGGCACTTCAACCTTTGCCAAACACCCCCACACTTTAAAATATTTGTATGAGGGCTTTCTTCATTTCCACATCTCATAAGGAGTGACATCATTTCCTTTAAGTGGAATCTTGTTCAGTATATAGTTGGTTGTTAAAATAGCTTCCCCCCCACATGTTCTGGGGCAACCCTGAACTAATCAATAAAGCGTTCATCATCTCCTTAAGTGTTCGATTTTTGCGTTCCGCAACACCATTAGATTGAGGTGAATAAGGAGCCGTCATTTGGTGAATTATACCACTTTCATTGCATAATTCCTCAAAGAGATTTACATATTCTCCCCTGTATCACTTCGAACCATCTTAATTCAACAGCTTAATTGATTTTCAGCTTCAGTTTTGAAGTTCTTAAAAGCTTCAATAGCCTCATCTTTACTTCTTTGAAGATAAAGATAACAATATCTTGTGCAATTATCTATGAATGTGATGAAGTATTTCTTACCACCTCTAGTTTGCACAAACTTTAAGTCACACACATCGGTTTGAATTAATTCTAGAGGTGTTGTAGTCCTTTCTACCGAATGAAACGACAACTTAGTCATTTTCGCCTCAACACAAATTTCACAGTTGTTTTGAGTATTGACTTCACTTAATTTTAGTAAATCCAAATTTACTAATCTTTTTATAGCATTTAGATTTACATTTTATAATCTACAATGCCATAAATCAGAGCACTCAATCAAGCAAGAGAAAGTAGAAGCTTTTTCATTATCGTTCAAGCTCTTGCAGCGCACGGCCATTACATTTTTGAAAAGTCCCTTGGTAAGATTACATTTACCAAGAAATTTTCGAAACTTAGTCAATACAAATTTATCATATTCAAAAACTAATCTAAATCCCTTATTGACTAGTATCGAACCCGAGATTAAATTCTTGAGGATGTCTGGAACATGCAGAACGTCCTTCAATGTAATCGGGATGCCGGATGTCATCTTGAGGACCACATCCCCAACTCCAGTCACCTCGGACAAGGCTTGGTTTCTCATGTTGAGCTTCCTCTCCTCAACAGCCTTGTAAGTCATAAACTTAGTCTTGTCGGAGCACACATGGGCAGTTGCACCGGTATCAATGTACCATCCCCCTTGGTTGTCCATGAAGTTGACCTCGTCGATAACCACGGCGGCAAGGTTACCTTCGTCCTATTCTTCGAACTCCTTCTTGACAATATGGGTAGCGTGCTTCTTCTTCTTGCCCTTAGGCTCATGACAATCTCTCGACGTGTAGCCCGGTCTGCCACTGTTGAAGCAATTGTCATCGAACTTGCGGGTTGAATTTTTCTTCCCTTTGCCCTTGTCATTTGGTTGAGCACGCTTCTTGGAGGGACCGCCTCTCTCCAAAAGATTGGTCTTAGAGTCCATTGGCCCTTTCACCTTCGGATCACACTTTCGCATGTTTGACTCAATTCGAAGCTTCACGATGAGGTCTTCAAGAGTCATCTCCTTTCGCTTGTGATTGAGATAACTCTTGAAGTCCTTCCAACTAGGAGGTAGCTTCTCAATCACGGTCGCCACCGTGAACGCATCCGATAGAATCATTCCATCGGCGTGGACATCGTGCACAATGAGTTGAAACTCTTGCACTTGATCCATGATGGGTCTAGAGTCTACCATCATGTAGTCTAAAAATTTAGCTACAACAAACTTCTTCGTACTCGCGTCATCGCTACGGTACTGCTTCTCAAGAGCCTCCCACATTTCTTTGGAGGTCTTTATCACAGAATACACCTTGTACAAACTATCATCTAAGCTATTTAGAATAAAGTTTTTACAAAGATAATCTTCAGTGTGCCAATTGTCGTAGGCAGCCCGAATAGTGAAGTTCGTTTCCTCGGCACTCGGTGTCGGCGGTTCGTCCTCCTTGAGGAACCCAAAAAAACCTAATGTTGTCAAGTAGAACAACATCTTCTATTGTCAACGCTTGAAATCAGCCCCGCTGAATTTCGGCGGTTTCTCGGCACGAGGCATCATCCTCGGTGCTGAATTTGCTCCCAAGAGAGAGCCCATCGTGTTGAGCCCGTGGGCTCCAACACCAGATCCAAAAATGGACCAAACAGAACCACAAAAAGTGGAACCAATGGTGCCGCTATGCGTGGAACCACTGTTCAATCTCGAAGGGTTCGTACCGGCTCCAAGCCCGGTAACCAAAGTGTTGGTGTTCCTGTCAATAACGATCGAGATTGTTGAAAAAATCCCTGCAACAACAGCGGTGGTGGCGGTGGCAGCAGCTATGGTGGATGCGATGGCAATGGCGGTGTTGGACACGGTTGAAGCAGAGGACGCCATCTCCAAATGGTGAAGTAATGTAAATTCCTTACAAAGTGGCTACTGTATTCTCTCCCAAAAATGAGCTATTGTTCCTCTATTACAAAAATAAAGGAAAAAACTCCTCCCAAATAAAAATTAGTATTTTGTCTTGCGATTGTTGGAAAATATTTGTGAAAATATATTTGGGAAGGAGAATAAAAAATTGGAGAATGTAAAATCAAATGGATGAATATTACAGTGGTGAAGCTTGCTAATCTATTACAAAAAATAATATAATTAAATTGGAATAAAAAAGTGGAAGCCGAGTCGAGGAAAGAGTCCTCTTTCCGCAAGACAAAATATGCCCTAGTAGTGCTCTTGGTGTGGCGTGATGTCTCCAAAGATAAAATGGCTTTACGTCTCGGAGGTGGTAGCACCGCGAACCTTCGAGCTCCGGCCAACTAGAGAAGGTTGAGAACAAAACTTTCTTCTAAAATGCTTGAAGGAAAAGAATGCAGCAATATGCTTGTTTTTGGTTGCTTGTGGGTTTCTTGCACGTATGTGTAAAGCATGAACAACACCTATGTATAGGCCAAATCCACTCAAGAGGAGTTACAGGAATTAATTGTAATTAAAGTCCATTCATGGAAATTAATTCTCATTAAGCCGCTCGACGTTACAGGAGTTACAAAATTTAGTCCACTTAATCTGGACACACATTTATCCACATTCATCATAAGCTTGTTGATAAGGAGCTTGATATCACAGATCGATCTCACAGATCGATATCAAAATGTCCAAGCTAGCTCCATAAAGTCAAGCTGGACAGGCAACTATCACAAATCGTTAGGACAGGTCATTGACCATCTGTAACAGTCCGCTAAATCAAAGAACAACTTAGCAGGAACTATTACTGAAAACGAGAATTTAAAATGAAAATAAAAGGTTATGGTTTCTCGATGCATAAACAGTTTATCTGTAAATGAAGAGTTATTAAACATAAAAGATTTACAGATAAAAAGGAATTTAATTTACATAACTGATCCAGAGAAGTTGGATCGACAACAAAAGGATGTATAGCTTATAAGTAGCAAAAGAGGTACTCAATAACTTAAAACAAACTACTAGTTATCAAAGTGTTTGCAGCAGAATATATGTGAGACACACATATGACGATGTGTACTCAAAGTTAAAACTTGATCAGCAACAAAAAAGTATTCAACCCAACACTTCCTCCACCCCATCAACTCTCACTCAACCTGCACATTAGGAAAAACAACATGCAGGGCTAAGTATAAAAATACTCAATAGACACATGTCAAATAGTTAACATCTCAACATATGTGATTGTACTGCCACACAGTGACACACAGTTTGATTAGAAATAGCTGTGCTCACTAAACATTTTATATATATTCCATAAAATTGACTGGCCATTCACATTTCTGACTATATGATCCATATTTGTTCTGGGTGCGCCGGGAAGGAGGCCTCCTTCCACGGACGCGAAGACCGGTCGCAAGCGACTCACAGTCAACCTGGTGTACACGTTAATCCTTGCTAGGAATTTCTCGTCTAGCTTAGGATCCGAATTCGATTGCTACATAAGTTGGCGAACCAACACAGATAGGAAACATATAAAAACATAAACCTTTTGGCAGGCAATCAACAACAAGAACTTCATTTATCAATCTCAAACATCAAGAGAAAACCCACACTTAGTGTGTAGAGAATTCCATCTTATAAGAAAGCCTACCTTCTCTTTGGTTCTTCTAAGTACCTCATGTTCCTTGTACCCAATTTACTTCCTTGCTTTACCTTTATATAAGAAACATGATTTAGCACACGATTCTAGATGTTGTTAAAAGATTTGGACAATAACGAAAATTTTAGAAAGCTATATAAGTTTGTATTCTTAGACGTGGAACTATTTAAGTGGTTAGAGTTGTGGTTCTTAAGAGATAATTTATTCATCATTCATTTATTCGTTTATTCATTTCTTTATAACTTAGAAATTCTCATTTTAAACACGTATTTATATGCTTACATTCTTGATTCAAATTGTATAATTTCATTTTAAAGTATTCCCAAAAGAATACTAAGAAATTTTAAAAGGATCAAGTTGTAATTATTTTATTTCGTACATTTCTTATGTTTAATTAGGTTCATACTATCACATAATATTATCTCGTCACTAAGTAAGGATATAACTCATAGTGAAGATATAATTCACAATCTAGAACACTAAATCACATTTTATCTAAATTGTCCTTTATATAAGCAACATGACTAATTAGCTACATTTGCTCGATCATAACTATCAATATAAGGGGTTTTAAGAAAACACGAAATATGTTATAAACTAATGTACATCCCTACTACGTACATATAGAAAATTAGAATCATTGGATAAAAGAATTGGGAGATATGACATCTCAAAGTTGGCTACTCAAAGTTAGGCATTTTCTGAAATTTGACATATTTTGTGTGGTTTGTCATGAACCTTGAAGGCTCCTAAATTTCAATTTATAGATCACATAGATATGAGCTATATCATTCTAGAAAGCTTGTAATGTTGGCTATCTAAGTGAAAAGAAAACACTCAAAAATATTGTTTTATCATGGAGATATGAATCGTCAAACTTGGGTTGCTGAAACAGTCACAGAGCTATCTCTGCGCAGCAAACTTTGAAAATTCATCATAAATCATAAAAAACTCCGATTCAATCAATTCAAGTTGGAGAATCACCCTAACTTCTTCTATTTTTAGTTTCAAAAACTTAAAACACGGAAGCATGTCACTTAATTTACTGAACGAACAGAGTTTCAACTGCAGATTTATGTTCCAGAATTTAACTTTGTGAGAGGATATGTAACACTTCTAATTACCCTACTACTAAATCATCTAAATTCAACACACAAGTTCATAATTACTGGAAATAACAATTTAAAATCCATTCCTAATAATTCAATATCACTTCACCATCACATAGATAAAACCCAATGAAAATATAGAAAATTCTAATAATTTATAACATGTTTAATACCTTCTGTCTTTCAATTTAGCCTTTAATAACCTAAATCATCCCAAATCACCATAAACATTTCAACAACAACAATTTCCCTAAATTTTCAGATTCTACAGATTCTTAAATAACTAATAGAGATAGAAATCTAATCAAATTCATAGAAGATTGTATCTTACCTTCACATTTCTTTTCATTTCCCTTCTTTTTCAACTTTCAAATCCTAAGTTGTTTTTCAATAGTTATGTCTCTTTTTCTGGGTTGTAAAGTGAACGAATGAAAGGGTGTTGTGTGAGGAGAAGGGTTGGTTTGGGGAGTCATCAAAGTAAGAGTAGGAGGTGTCAATTCAGAAGATGACTAATGAGGTTTCATGACTAATTATAAAACATAAAACAAAAATTTAATTTTAGGAGATTAATTACCTTTACTACACTTCACGTATATACACATATATATATACCTAACTATTTAATAAATAAACTATAATATATATTTTATTTAATTTTTTTTTCTTTTTATTTGGGCTATTACACCATCAGGGACAGATCATGGAACAGGTCGTGGCACAAGCTGTCTGGGCAGGCGATGGCACGGGCCGTGGCACAGACTTAGTGATCACTAGGTCAGGCCAGGCCAGCAAGCAGCAAGCCAGGCCACCAGGCCTCCAGATCACTAGGCAAGGCCAGGCTAGCAAGCAGCAGGCCATGCTAGGCAACCAGATCACTAGGTCAGGCCAGGCCAGCAAGCAGTAGGCCAAGCCACCGGACCACTAGGTCAGGCAGACCACCAGATCACTAGGCCAGGCCAGGCCAATAGGCCACCTGGTACCAGACCAGGTCACAGGCCAGCCTAGGCCAGACCACCTGGTACCAAACCAGGTAGCAAGCCAGCCCAGGCCAGACCAACTGCAAAAAACAAGCCCCAAGCCAGCGAGTTGTCGCCCGCGAGGCTGGTCTTCAGCCCAACTAATCAAACCATAAGGTTTCTTAACCTCCTTATATACATGATCAATGTTGGTTTTATAACCAATGTGGGACAAGAGTTTCACTCCATATTTAGTCCCAAACACACGTAACTCCATACTTTAAGTGACTCACTTTAAACCTTTATTTCTCACTCACCGGGAATCGGTTTAGAGAAAATAAATATACCACGATCATCTACTTGCAAATTAGATCAACCCTATGTTATTTAATTTTTTTAAAATTAAATGCCACTTCACTTCAAATTTGGTCAAACTTCATTGACTACCATATATATATATATATGATATATATTTATATTAAACGTTTCCTACAGTCTTAAAGCTTAGGGTTTGGAGTGATTTGTTGGCACTGGGTAATACCTACCAAGGCATTAATATATGTTGAGATTTGATAGAGTTGGAAAACTCTATTAAGTTCCTTCTTTAATGAGGCTAATGAACTTGCTTATATTTATAGGTTTTGCTTTCTTCAATTGTGCTACAGGTATACGTGCGTATAAGAAGGAATAGCTGGTAGTTTGAATTAAAGAGAAGACGTTAGTGACTTAGTCAAATCGCATTGGAAGGATGTTTAGTAGAAGAAGTTTTAAAGCTGACCAAGTCAAAGTTTGTTACCGAAATTATCGCATCAACATTATGTTACCGAGAATATAGCAACAAGACTTGGACATTACTCCACTCCATGAATCAGTTGAGAAGTTTAAGGAGCTGGAGATTATAAATAAGAGAGTGTTTCAGAGTTGATTTCACACAAATTTTAGAGAGATTAATCAAGCTTTGTAGAATCGTTTTACTCACTTAGTTCTTTCAATCTCATTTGTAGATTATATACTTGAGATTATATTTTTGTAAAGTAGAACACATGTTAGTTAGAATTTGTCTACTATCTATTGCTACTTTGTTTTCGTTCATTTAATAAAATATTTTAGTTGTGAGATTCGCGTGGGTAAATCTTAACCCACGCAAAAATACATAGTGTGTGTTCTTTGTGTGTTTATTGTCTCTCTAATTGTTTTTATAACACAATCATAATCTAGTAGAGATATTACTCTGTTAAGTGGAAACTGTTTTCAGAGTTGCTATTACAACACACATACAACGGTTGAGATACACTTTCAAGTGGTATCAAAGCCTCCACTCGACATACTGAGTGAGATCCTAAACCGTATCTCAACTGTTGTTTCTACATGGATCCTAATAGCATTGGAACGCTCAGACCGCATGTTCTCGATGGATCAAATTACTCTTACTGGAAAATGAGAATGCGAGCCCATATTAAGTCAATTGATAGGAGAGCATGGCAGTCTGTAGAAGAAGGATGGTCTGTACACAAGGCTGCAGATGTGCAAGGAGATGTTGTCCCAACACCAATGAATCGGTGGACCAAGGAACAAGTTGGTGCTACCATGTTTGATGATTGAGAATTAAATGTAATTTATGCTTCCGTTGATATAAATATTTTCAAACTCATAAAGAACTGCTCCTGTGCGAAAGATGCATGGGATATTCTCTAGAGGCATTGTGAAGGTGACATGAGTATTAAGGAGTCCCTCTTGCGTATTCTCACCTCAAAATTCAAAAACATGCGAATGGACCAGCAAGCAAAAAGAAGGTTATAACATTGACAGTTGGATCTTCAAGTGAAAGTAGGATCCAAGAAATCAGAGATATAACAGATGAGGATAAACTGGAATAGATCAAAGAATGAGATGGTGTTGCCTTGATCACATATAAATTCAACTCGATGATAAGAAAAATGAATCAAGGCAAATATGGCCCGAAACCAAGAGAAACGGAGTCTCCAAAGGTTGAGTATCAAACGTCTAAGGAGAAAGAAACCACTCCACCGAGGAACTTTTGAAAATCATTTTCTAGTGAAGGCTTCAGGCGTGATTCCTTCAACATAGACAAAGTTCAGTGTAGGGAATGCAAATGATTTAGACACTTCACAAAGGAGTGTGCAACTACACTGAGGAAACGAGGGAAATCCTATTGGGTGTCATGGAGTGATTATGAAGCATTGACAGAACAAATGATGATGATGAGAGTGAGAAAATTGTACCACTTTATGAGAAAAAATGTAGCACTTCATACCACTTATATGGAGACACCACCAAATGGCGAAAATGATAATCCATTAGGATTTGATCTATGGCAACAATCATTTTCTGATACTGAAGATGATGATGCACCAGTGCAATGTGGTCATACAGACATGTATAACATTGATTCATGTTAACATTTTAAAAATGTTACTGCACTTGTTTTCTCAACAGGTGAGGAGGAACTCCAGGGAGAACTGGACAGCGGTGAATGTGATGACAACACCATATGTGTAGTTCAGGAGTTAAAGAACTTGTATGATGAACTTCTCAAAAAACGGAAAAGACAAGCTACGGACTTAGAGTTCGCCTTGAGTGAAAACTCACGTCTCAAAAGTACGTTAGCATAAAATGAAGTTCTACTAACTCAAAGGAAATTGAGTTACACAAAGTAACTACGGAACTCTAGGATACAGAGCTCATCATTCGGAAATGGAATACAAGAACCTACACACTTTGTGAAATGTTGAGCAAAAGATTGAATAACACCAAAGGTCTTGGCTATCAAGCTGGACCAAGCAGTCAGTCATATGTGATGCCAACAACCACTCAAACAGCACATATCCCACCAAGTAAAAACAATGGGCTACGGGTAAGGAAATGTAAGAAACATAGAACATACATTTGTCACTATTGTCTTAATCCAGGCCATATTAAACCCTTCTGCTTTAAACAATTGCATGATGTGAAAAAAGCTAACATGTTTTACCAACAGTCAACACAACACAGGAAGGTGAGCAAAGCCCCTAAGCAGATTTGGGTTAGAAAAGAAAAGGTAAATTGTCTTGTGGTGTATACTGTATTACGGAAAAACATCTTGGGATCCTGGTATTTTGACAGCGGATGTTCCCGTCACATGACAGGCAGCAAAGCATGTCTGTCTGACTATGAATCTTGTGATGGTGGGAATGTTTCTTTTGGAGGTGGTTCAAAAGGAAAAATCATTGGTAAAGGTGTACTTAATGTATCAGGTTTACCTGCTTTAAAGAATGTCCTCCATGTTCATGGGCTTGTTGCTAATTTAATTAGTATAAGTCAACTGTGAGATGACAACTTACAAGTAAGGTTTACAAACGATGCATGTGAAGTAGACAATGACAGGAACATGTGTGTTGTCAAGGGACAACGGTGAAAAGACAATTGTTATATGATCAATGATACATGATGTTACAAGGCGCAAGTAGATGATATTGTGTTGTGGCATCAACGGCTTGAACATAGTAACTTTCATAATCTTGACAGGTTAACAAAGATGGAAGCAGTACGAGGACTGCCTAAACTCAATAAGGCTGACAAAATTGTGTCCAAATATTGTCAAAAGGGAAAACAAGTGCATGCCTCACATCTTGTTGTTCAACATCGTGAGCAACACTTTGGTACAACTCGTTGTTTTGAGCTAGTTCATATGGACCAATGGAAGTTGAAAGCCTTGGAGGGAAACGGTATGTTCTTGTAATAGTCAATGACTACTCGAGGTATACCAGAACCTTTTTCCTTAGAGAAAAATCTGAGGCATTTGATAATTTCAAAAATTTGTTTGCTCGTGTGTTTAACTTGTTTGGTGTGAGAATTTCTTGAATAAGAACAGATCATGGAAGTGAATTCGAGAATGCACAATTCACTACCTTGTGTGAGAAAAAGGGTATTTCTCAAGAATTCTTAACCCTGAAAAAACCTCAACAAAATGGGGTGGTGGAACGAAAGAATCGGACACTTATCGAAATGGCTAGAGTAATGTTGAGCGCAAAGAAAATCGCAAAACGTCTTTGGGCAGAAGCGGTAAACACTGCATGTCACATCAATAATCGCGTCAAAGGAGAAAGTCTAACCTTAATTATTTTTCATATTTTTGGGTGTGTGTGTCATATTCTGAATGATAGGGAGTATCTCACAAAACTGGATGAAAAAAGTGACAAAGGAATATTTGTAGGTTACTCTCAGAATAGTGCTGCTTATAGAGTATATAACTTAAAATTACACACTATTCAAGAGTCTGTAAATATGGTATTTGATGATTCTGCTAGCGTTTTAGGAACAGAAGAAACAGAAGAAACTGAAATAGACTTTGGAAGTGCAGATCAAGAAGATAATCCAGATGTTGCTGCGACAACTCAGGAAACATACTCGCAACATCCAGAACCTGAAGAAAACAATCTGGAATCTGAGGTTCATAGAGGAAGTGAAAGATGGGAACCACCTGGCAGGATAAGAGCAAATCATCCAACTTCTCAAATCATAGGTAATGTGCGAGATGGAATCCGCACAAGAGGTAAGCCTCCTGTAAATTATAGAGAAATGATTTTCATGTTTACTAAGTGTGCTACACTTCTTGGTGTGAGCTGTTTTGTGTCAAAAATAGAGCCAAAAAAATGTGAAAGAAGCTCTAACTGATGAGTTTTGGATAAATGTTATGCATGAGAAATTAAATCAATTTGTTGATAATAATGTTTGGTACTTGGTCCCTAGGCCTTTTGATAGGAATGTTATAGGAACAAAGTGGATATTCAAGAACAAATTTGGTGAACATGGTACCATTGTGCGTAACAAGGCAAGGTTGGTTGCACAATAATATACCCAAGTAGAAAGGATTTGACTTTGATAATACTTTTGCTTCGGTTGTAGAATCGAATCAATTTGGTTTCTCCTAGCCGTAGCGTGTTACCTCAACATCAAGCTCTATCAAATGGATGTGAAATGAGCTTTCTTAAATGGTGAGTTAAAAGAAGAGGTGTATTATCAAAAGGGAAGATACTCACTTACTGATTACACAGATTTATGTTGATGACATGATTGTTGGTTTAACATCATCTAAACTTTTGAATGATTTTTCAGGAGCAATGTCCAAGAAGTTCGAGATGAGCATGGTGGGAGAATTAACCAACTTTTTGGGCCTTCTAGTGAAGCAAGAAGAAGGTGGAATATTCATCTCTCAAAGTAGATATGCAAAAGAGATGATAAAGAAGTTCAATCTTGAAGGGGCAAAACACATGCACACACCTATGGGAACGAGTGATAAAATTGCTAAAGATGATGCTGGAGAAGATGTTGACCCAACACTATATCGTTCAATGATATGGAGTCTTCTATACCTCACATCTACTCATCCTAACCTAATGTACAATGTTTGTGTGTGTGCTAGGTACCAAGCAAAACCCAAGGTTTCACATCTTAAGGCAGTAAAGAGAATTATCAGGTATGTTGCAGGAACAACCGAGTTAGGAATTTTCTTCTCAAAGGATAGCAATCTAAATCTTGTGGGATTCAGTGATTCGGATTGGACTGGGGATTTAAACAATAGAAAGAGCACTAGTGGTGGTTGTTTCTTATTGGGAAATAACGGTGTAGTGGCACAGCAGAAAGCAGAATTGTGTCTCTTTTTACGGCGGAATCGGAATATGTTGCAGCAGGAAGCTGTTGTGGTTAAAACAAATATTGAGTGACTACGGAGTTTAAAGTAATAGCCTTGTGATATACTGTGATAACATTAGTGCCATCAACATATCAAAAAACTATGTCCAACACTCTAGAACCAAGCATATTAACATTAGGCACCACTTTATTAAAGATTTGGTTGAACAAGAGATTTTGAGGCTTGAGTATGTGAAAATCGAGAAACAAATTGCTGATATTTTTACAAAATCTTTAGACCATGAGAAATTTGTAAATTTACGAAAATCACTTGGTCTATGTGTTTTTGAGTAAAACCCTAAATACTAATGTTTGTTGCATTGTTAGTTCAACAGCTACTTATATTTGTGAAATGCAACTGAATGTGTGACTCTGATTGTTGTTACTGCACGTTCCCCCGCAGAGGCTTGGCATTGCATGTTTATATATATCTACTTATAAAAGTGTGGGAAAAACTAAAGTAGTTTAGGGGCACGGCGTTCGCTGCGACGAGGCACTCTTATCAAAAACACCCTTGAATTCTTGTAGTTCGCATCTTGGAAAAAGGGTAAACATTTTATTCTTTATTTGTTTTTTGGTTTTTAGGAAAATCTTGGACTTTTTGTCTCTTGATAAACTGTCTCTATAATTATGTGGAAGCCATAAGGCTTGGTCCTTGGTGTAATTTTTATTATTTTTTTTAGTGCTCTAGTAACTACCATCTCAACATAGTTTTTCGCTATCCCAATACCTCCACTAACCTCTAAAAATTAAACCCCATCAACTAACCATCACCTCATATCAACGCCTCCCTAGGTAACCGTCAAACCTCTCATTTCCCTCACGCCTTTTTTAGACACCATCATCACACCTTAACTCACTCTTTCCTAAATACACTCAACCACAGTTCACTCCTACTCTCCCCTTCCCCATAGACATTACCCCTCTCTCTCACATCCACCTACCAAAACTCCCTCAAACTCTCCCGACTCTCTCCTTCGTCACTCACCACATCCATGGCTGCCCCATCTAACGCTGTCATGTTCGAGACGCTACACCGCTTCTTCGCTGCAAACCCCGCCGAGTTCCAGAAGCTCCAAGATTCGTTGGCTTTCACCTCGGAGCAAATTGTTGTGACGCCAATCTCAATCCAGAAAATTGTTCAACCTATTTTGTATACCTAGGTTCTTGTAATTAACGAGGTCTATTGTACACGATAAGTTGACCTAGTGGAATCTCGTAGGAAAGTTAAATAGGGCTATCAATTTTAAATACTATATGGTACTAATTAAAATACTCTAAACACTCTATTCAATTTGATAAGATATTATCTATTATATTTAAAGCAATTAAAGGAAACATTAAAATCAAGGATTGAAGTTTAGGACTTAGATATTCATTCATCAATAATTAATATCACATTCAATCATGCATTTGTATTCAATCAAGATTCCCCAAAGTTGTTTAATATTTAACCAACGTATTTGAGTATTAAATGATGATCCTAACTCTCGTATGTGAATCACACAAAAGGGAATTCAATAATTCAATAACAAATTTCAATTCTTACGTCTCCGATTAGAAAAGGGAGTTGATTAATTTTAGGTCAAATACAAGAATAAATTCATCAATCTATTCTAGCATTTAAGAAGAATCAAATGTTGATCAAGCATCTAATTTAATTTAAGAACAAGAATTAACCAACAAGCATAAAAGGACTGTGATATCAAATTGAAGAATTTAGAACATCTAAACCCTAGATAGAATATAAATGCTCAATCAGAAGGAAAGTGCGTCTCTATGAAATAAATGAAGAAAGAAATCCATAGATTAAGAACTTACTAAATAAAATCCAATATCCAAGTGTAAATCCACTCTTCAATCAGAAAGAAAGTGCGTCTCTATGAACTAAGAAAGCAATGAAATATTGAACGGAGACAATAAAATAAGAGTGCGTCTTTCTAATAACTGAAAAATCCCCTAAATAAAACGTGATTTATGCTCTTAATTCGCACACAGCAGCGGCTGGGGGTCCAGCACGAGCTGCGTGCGCTTTCCTATCTTGTCCGCTTCATCGGGCCGGCGCCCGCTAGACCTGGGCTTCTGTCAGGACTTCTCCAGCGCTCCAGCGCTCTCTGGGGTTCAGCGCCCGCTGGCCCTAGTGTTCTTTCCCACTTCAAAATTCCACCCCAACGGGCGTGGCATGCCCAACGCTCGCGAGGTGGCCTTGGTTGGCCCGTTGCATCACCCGGGAGTCTCCCGCACATCCGGCTCAATCCCGGCTCAATCGATATGCTTCATTGGATCAAATTGCACTCATTTAGCATCTTTTTCAACATAACTTCACCACCATCAACCTATCAATCAAAATTTAACATCCGACATAAAAATGAACTAAAACACAACGTAATTAACTAAATTAAGTATAACATGAGACTCGAGATACGACTAAAACACGAACAAAAATATACTAAACAACCCCCCATACTTAATCATTTGATTTTCCTCAAGCAACAACAAATCATAAACATACTCGAGTTAAATCAAAATCAACACGCAAGCCTACATCCATTCATACCTCAATACTAGAACATAGACTAACTCAGCCATTAATCACGCAAGACCATTCAATCAAGATCGTAGCGTTACCCGCAAACCAAACCTATCGACAAACATACAATCACGATGTACACACATTCTCACATCTCCCTAACACTTAACACATCGAATTCCCCTAAAATTCTTTAAGAAAATGATCAAGAACGTATAAGGGTATGATCATTGGGTGTAAACATCGATGGTTCACATCGAGTGACCCCAACACGGTTTTCCGTACTCATTATCGATGATAAGAGGAGTAGAACACACGAACTCAATTCGTGCACTTATTTCACGCTCTTCTAGTGTGTTATTATTCGATTTTTTTTGGAGAATTGCTTCTCTTTATTCTTTTTTTATATGAATAAATAGGGGAATAAAACATCCAAGTGACTCGAGAGTAACACTCATTATCCGAATCATGATTGTGCAAGTCAACGAGCTAAGCCACATGCCCCATTAAACGAACTCAATCAAACAATTAAAGCATAATCAACGTACGAGTCAATCTAAGCTCTACAACCAAACATCTCACATACCTAGGCTCAACATGTTAATATCAACTATCATCGAAATATGTTCCTAATAAGTCAAGCAAGAGTGCAAACAACTAATAAAGCAAAGGGGAGTAGACTCAAACGAGACAAACATGCAAAAATTAGACACGGACATAATCATCAAGAACGAGACGACCCCCTCCCCCCACACTTAAAATCATGCTACGCCCTCGTAGTATGTAAAAGGAAGGGAGACAAGAAACTTCCCTAGCGATTGAGAACAATTAGAAACTAGCTAGAAACCAAAAGGCTTCCAAATTCGCATACTTACACACACGAAAACAAAGAGACAAAAAGCATAACACTGCACGAAAACAATAGAAAGGAAAATAAGGAAAAGGAAAAATAAAATGAAAAATGAAAGAAGCAACCTAATATGCCGGATCTTGCGGATCCTGATCAGATGGTGGTGGAGGAGGGTTCAATCCCGTCCATCTCGCCCACTGTTCCTCCAGAGAGGTGAAGCGGGTGTCGAGGGACTAGAATTCAGTCCCTAGTGTCTACAACATCGTATGCTGCTCTCTGTACTCATTGTCGAGAGTATGAACATTTGTCTGCACAGAGGTGAGGAGGGTGTGATGGGAATCCATCCTAGAGAACAAGTCAGTTTGGAACCTGGTGAAAGCATCCTCGGAAGGGTAGCCATAGTCGGTCCCAGAACCGTGCTGTCCGCTCTGGGAGCCACTCGCATAGCCCCCCTAATAACCTCTAATGTAGCCTCCGAGGTATCCGCCGAAGTCTGCACCTTCGTATGCCTGCTCCTCCATGACTATGTAACTGCCGGCGCCCTCACCAACATCTGGGCCAGCCTCAGAAGATGTCCCTGCTCCTTTCACGCTCCAAAGCTCGGAGGCAGCGAACACAGTCTCGCTGCTCGAACGGTACGAACTTGTTCTCGGACACGATTAGGCCGCCATTTTAGAGACTGGCAAAGGATATGTGCGTGCTCGGAATGCGTGTCAGAGGTGGAGGTACCTGCAAATTGAAATGCAAAGCAAGGCGAAGGGCAATATATGCGAGAGAGGGGTGAGCTTTCTTTCTCTTTTGGATCCCGTTCAATTGGCCCCAGATGAAGGATACAATGCTTACCTTCTGGCCATGTTTGGCAGCATGGAGAAGGAAGCACTCCCTCTCGCTCACTTTATTGGCAGATTCTATGTCAGATACGTTATAAGAGATAAATTTGTGCAACAGGCAAACTGCATTGTCCCTAATAAAATTACTAGGGGTGCCACTGGGGTTCCAGTTATAGAACCCCGTGAGTTCATGTCAAGCAGCTACTGGATTGAACTCTTTTGAAGTCGCAGTTGCTACCCCTCTCGAAGACGAGAAGCCAAAAATAGTTTGCATAATGAAACGAGTTATAGCAAATTAAGTTCATAACAGTCTGCAATGCATCGTATTGTTTCCAGGGCGCAAACTAAAAGTGGATATCATCTCATAGCATAATTCAAAACATCCTTCTAAATTATTTTCAGCTAGTTTGAGCAAGTTCAAATTTTTAAAAAAAACGCAAGGGAGTACGAATATGCAATGTATTAACTAGGTTCCAATCAAAATGATGGGAAGGAGTAAGAGGTAAATCATGTAAATGGTAAAAAATGTTGGGAAGTGGACTCCAGCACCTCCCGGAGGGTGGGTCCTCCGTGTATCGTACCCGAAAGAGCTTATGGGAGTGTGGTCTGCCTCAGTCGAAAAGGGCCTGCACTACCATTGTTGACGAGAGGTTAAAAGAATTGATTAGTACTACTCATACCAACTTGGTGCATCATCTTTTCAGGTGACCCCTTAGTAGAAACTCCAAGGTTAAACATGCTTATCTTGGAGCAATACTATGATGGGTGACCTACTGGGAAGTGTCCTCAAGCTGGGAAAGAAAGTGTTGGTGTCTGGGGCCAGTACGTCAATTCTGATGGGCGCTCACGATCCAACAATTGGTATCAGAGTCGAGGCTTTGGATGTGAAGAATCAAATCTGGTGGAGTCATCCCTAGGCAGGGAGTGCATGAGGGGAGGGGTTGTTGGGCACAACAACTCTAGGGGTTATGATGATTCATGGCCATAATCCGAGGTGCGAGATTGACGGTCCTCTGGGTGTCATAAGTAGCCCCGTGGCCTAGGTTCGAAGGATTGTCATCATATGCCCTCAAGGTTCGATGCATCCTCCAGAGTACTGGGATGGTGCTGAGGGGGGGATTGTTGGGAAGTGGACTCCCGCACCTCCCGGAGGGTAGGTCCTCTGTGTATCGTACCCGAGAGAGCTTATGAGAGTGCAGTCTGACTCAGCGAAAAGGGTCTGCACTACCATTGTTGACGAGAGGTTAAAATAATTGATTAGTACTACTCATACCAACATGGTGCATGATCTTTTCAGGTGACCCCTTAGTAGAAACTCCAAGGTTAAGCATGCTTAACTTGGAGCAATACTATGATGGGTGACCTACTGGGAAGTGTCCTGGGTCAGCCTGTCAGTGAGGACAAAGCAGGCTGGGAAAGAAAGTGTTGGTGTGTGGGGCCAGTACGTAAATTCTGATGGGCGCTTTGAAGTTTAATGGGGAGATTGGTGTGGAAGAAAGAAGTAATTTGGAGACGGAGAAGGTTATGGTTTTTGTTTGTGGAGAAAGAAAAGAGGTGGAAAGAGATTTGGGAGTGAAAATTGTGTGTGTGTCGTGTGTGGGGAGAGATAATTTAGGGCAGAAGTGGAGCTCCAGCGCCCGCTGGGATGCCCAATCTGTCGCGCCAGTTCGCCTTGTCCAGCGCCCGCTGGGACCTCCGCACTGTCCAGGCAGAATGCCGCTTCTAACGCTGGCTAGGGATGGCAATTTACCCGCAAGTACCCGACCCTAATAGGAGAGGGTTTGTGAGGGATTTGATATCTACGGGTAAGTTCGTGAATATAATTTAATATCCATTTCGTTCGCAGGTATGGGTATGGATAGTTACTATTCATACCCGCGAAACCCATATACTCGTGAAAATTATCCATCAAATACCTGTGAAATACCCGCGATATACCCATGAAATACCCATCTACACATCTAATATTAATCATATTTTTATATTATTTTAATAATATATTATATTTAATATACTTAAATTTAATTTTAATTTTCATATTTTCAAATTTTTGTTATAATTTTTTATTTAGATTAAATTTATTTTTATTATTTGAAATATATTTTGCGTGAGGCGGGTTCACGGGTACCCGCCGGGTGGTGGGTGGGGAGCACCTGCGGAGTGGCGGGTTCATAGGTACCCGTCGGGTAAAGGGTGGCGAGTGTCTGTTGTGTGGTGGGTTCGTGGGTACCTGTCAGGTGGCGGGTACCCACGAGTGGCGGGTCGGGTGGCAGGTACGATTTTTCCTGGTGGGTATGGGTATGGATAGTTATTATCCGTACCCGATTACCATCCCTAGCGCTGGCTGGGGTCCAGCGCCCGCTGGCCCTAGCGCACAATCTTCTCCAGAACCATACCCCTAGCGAGCACTGAGGTCCAGCACCCGCTGCCTCAGCTTCTGCC
This sequence comes from Leonotis leonurus, assembly GCA_026898415.1. Taxonomy (NCBI): domain Eukaryota; kingdom Viridiplantae; phylum Streptophyta; class Magnoliopsida; order Lamiales; family Lamiaceae; genus Leonotis; species Leonotis leonurus. The sequence continues at coordinate 2,241,270 of JAPKLX010000013.1, forward strand.
TCCTACACTATGCTCCTCCAACGTGCGCTGGGGTCCAGCGCCCGCTAGCCCCAGCGCACTGTCCTCTTCGAACCACGCCCCCAGCGCTCGCTCGAGTCACGCGGGCGCTACCTCCTGCACACGCGAGATTTTTTAGATTTCGCCTCCACCTTTTTTTATATCTATATATATAGAATAAAACACTATGAAAAAATAGGGAATTAAACTAATGAAAATAACGAGAGAAACGAAAAATTAAAATGTTTCACGTGGGTTGTCTCCTACGAAGCGCTCGTTTATTGTCTTGAGCTAGACATGCCTTTCTTCATTCATGAACCACATCATCGAGAACTAAGGCCTCGATACTCCTCTTGTGTAGATCATCTTCTAGATATGGCTTCACCCTCTGTCCATTGAACTGAAACGTCTCTTTTGTACGTGGATTCAAAAGCTCGACTACTCCATACGGGAATATCTCCGTGATCTCAAACGGCCCACTCCAACATGACTTGAGCTTGCTCGGAAATAGCCTAAGCCGGGAATTGAACAAAAGAACCTTTATTCCCGCTTCCAGATCCTCCCTCAAAATGTTTCGGTCATGGATTATCTTCACTTTCTCTTTGTAAATCTTGACATGCTCGTATGCCTCGTTCCTTAGCTCGTCAAGCTCCGACATCTCTAGAAGTCGTTCCTCTCCCGCCTTTCGTAGCTCCATATTCACGGACTTGATCGCCCAAAGAGCTTTGTGCTCGATTTCAACGGGAAGATGGCACGGCTTGACATACAACAAGAGATATGGGCTCATACCTAACATCGTTTTAAAGGCGGTTCAGTATGCCCGTAATGCATCTCCGAGCTTGAGAGCTCAATCCTTCCTCGAAGGCTTAACCGTCTTCTCCAAGATCCCCTTGATCTGTTTGTTTCTCGTCTCGGCCTGTCCGGATGTCTTAGGGTTGATACAGAATCACCACTTTATGCTTGATGTCATTCTTCTTCATAAGCTTCTCTAAAAGCTTATTACATAAATGTTTCCCACCATCGCTAATGATCGCTTTTGGGAATCCAAACCTGTTATTCTCCCACACGAACTTTAGAACGACATTAGCATCACATGTCCACGTGGGGATCGCCTCCACCCACTTGGACATGTAATCAACTAGAGGCATCTCATTCCTACGGCCAATATTATCTACCCTTTGGAATCTATCACATGAAGCATAAAAAGCGTGAGCATCTTTAAATAGAGTAGGCCAGTACAAACTAGACTGAAGACCTTAAAGGCAGTCTTCCTGCCTCTGAAGTGCCCTCCACACTTAGCTGCGTGACAAAACGATAGGACACTCAGTTGCTCACTCTTTGGTACAGTAGTATCCCGAAATAATGTAGCAGTAATTAGAGTTTGATTAAATATTAATTAGGGCATTGCATCCTTAAGAAATAATATTTATGAGATTAAGAAGAGCTTGAAAAATTTATTATATAATTTAGAAGAAAGAATTTTAATTATTTAGTTAAGAAAGAAAATGAAATTTATTAATTCCATATTAATAATAAAAGAAAGGGGTTTGAGGCAGAATGAATTCAGACGAAGCATACCCCTCAGATGAGAAAATTTTTATCTATTAGATAATATAGAAAAATGAAATTAGAAATTTCATTAAATCAGTATACAGACGATACAGAGTAATAATTAATTATTGCAATTTCAGCAATAATTAAATAAGTTTTCGTTTAAAATCCAGTTTGAGAATTCGACAACTGTAGTAATATCTACAAGTTATGACTAATTTTATAATATATATACAAGAGATTATTATGAAGATTTTATTAGAAAAATATTATCTTAAAAAGAATTTATTCAGTTAAATTTATTCAGTATTTTAAAGTTTGAATAAGATATTCAAACGAACTCAAAACCACGAACGGTCTGAACCAGTGAATTCTATGTGTTGAGACGAATCATCCAGTATCAATATCTCGAAACCCGAAAAATGAAGAATCGAGAAGCTTCTAGAAGCCCCTAGAGAAATGTGGAAGATTAGAGAAATTAATTATTAAATTAGAAAAATCACTTAACTTAACTTATAAGTAAGACTTTCAACTACTATTCATCATCATCATCAACCTTATATCACCTCTCAAAAATTTCGCCCATCCCCTAAACCCTCCATAACCAAATTTCAAATACTAAGTTTTATTCCAAATTTCAAGAAAAAGCCATATTTAAGGTAAATAATTACTATCTTTACATTTTTAGCTTGTAAAATTGATGAAAATTCATCTTTTCATTCATAATAATTTCGTGCCCTATACCTTGTTAGTATATGGTTTTGATTTTTAATTATGTTGTAGTAGATGGATAGAAATGCATGCTTTAAACAAGAATATGCAAAGAATTTCAACAAATTATGGTTAATTTGATTTTCCCTAAAATCTCTACATGAACCCTAATTTTGAATTATTAGAATTTGTGTGAATTTTCTTTAATTGAGCATGAATAAGTATCATTAGATATCAATAAACATGATTAGAACAAGGAATTAAATCAAAATCAAACTTTCTAACCTTTACTATAAGGGGTCGAAATTTCACCCTATTCATCCTATGAGATTTTGATTTTATTTGTTTAAATTGATATCATATTTGAGTTTATTGGCATGAATAATGTCTAGAATAATTTATTTAGAATTTTTCAAGCATTAGAAATGAACTTTCAAAAATTTAGTTAGTTTATGGAGTTTCTAAGTTTACATATATGTTGATGTTATTTAGATTGAGTGATGATGTATTGGACTTTATTAAGCAATATTAAGCATGGTTAAATCAAGAGATTAAAGATAGAATCATTCTTACATTAAAATCTTTAATTTTCAAGAAAAAGGGCATGATTAAAACTTATATATAGAGATTTTATTTGTTTGATTTAATGTGATATTTGAGATAAGGAATGAATATAATGGCTAATGTGAATTTATTGGATTTTATTAGCCAAGTATGTAAAAGTTAGAATTTGTTAGTTTAGTATGTAAAGAAGGAAGTATTATGATTATATAAGTAATTAAGGTTCAAGAGTAGATAATGATTTATAAGTACTAATAGTTGAATAATCAAGCTTGATTGATATTAATAAGATAATTATGCATAAGTTGGTATTTTGACATAAACCAAGAATATGCATAATTACTAAGTATAAGGTTAAATATTATAAGTAAGCTTATAAATAAGCTTAAAACACATATTTGAGTATAATTATAAAGTTAAGAATAATTAAATCAGTTAATGATGCAATGACCCGAGAGAAGGTCAAAACCCCTAGTAACCCAAGTTGAGATGATAGACTATATTTAAGTAAGTACAATTGAGAAGTAGTGAAATAATATTTTTCTAATATACTCTCATATTTATATATTTAAGGTGCAAGCGAAGTAGAGAGAAAGGGAACGGAGCTGAAGGAAGAAAAACTGAGATTGTAAGGTTAAGCTGTTAGTGAGGTGGGCATTTCTTAACTAAAATGTGCATACTATTATGTAATATTTTGATATGCATATTATTTGAAAGATTGTGTGACTTGCCTGTTTTAAACACGCTGCATGATGCCTATCTACGAGAGAATTACGGCGTCGGCCCTATGCTGGACGAGCTGCCAGTAAGGGTTTGTGTACACATTTATGACCGTGAGTCAGCGAGCGGGTTGGCCGGTCATAGTGTTGAAGGGGAGACCTACCTTTCAACACAAGAGTGCGTAGATACGGTATATTTGGATGAATTGTCTGCAGACAGAAGTCATGATTAGGTTAAGATACAGCATGAGCATGAGAATTTTTAAAAAGAAAACTTACACAAGTTATTTCTTTTAAAATTAAAACCCTGTGTATTGCTTTAGATGGCAAGTCATAAAAGTATGTTTTAAATATTTTTGGCAATGTGCCCACTGAGTACATATAGTACTCATGCCCTGCATATATTTCTAAATGTGCAGGTTGAGCAGCGGAGTTGGCGATGGTGAGGGATGCTGATTCGGGCTTTCCTTTTTGCTTGTTAATATGTGTACCTAGTTGCCCCGAGGTTATGTCGTCACACATAATTCTCAACCACCCTATCTGTTGCCAAAACTCTGAATTATCTTTTGAATTGTTGGTCATGTATAGTAGTTGCTGACTCACTGTCTTTGGTTGGTTATGTTTAGAAACCTGAATTTATTCAACGCTTGTTGTCGTTGAAACTTGATATCGTACATATCATCTCCTGTTGGTTTTGGATGTTCCTAACCATTTGTGATATATGTGATGACTTATTATATCCTGCGTTGGGTTTTCTGTTTGTCCGGAATTAACCTATTTACAAAGGAGATGCTGCCCAAATTTTTATGAAAATCGATATCCTTTTTACCCCGATTCTCCCTTTTTGGTTTGTTAAATTGTAAATTGTACCCCTGATATTGCATTACTTAATTGTTATTCAACCTTCTACGTATTTGGTATTAGTCAAAGTGTAATTAATGTAATTAATTTGGGGTCAAGTTTGTTCCTTCGGTACACGTAGTTGCGATCCGTTTACATAGCTAATACAATAGTTAAATAGGCGGGTCGTGACAGGTACACACCTCCGAATCACCTCATCTTTTTCTAGACGGAAAAGGTATGGATCTTCCCAATAGTAATACCTGCACAATCTCAAAAACCTTGCTTTTTCTTGGAAAGTTAGATCATCACGTATCTTATCAACATCAATGTAATTTACAATATCGGCATACCAAGGGAAAGAAGACACTTCAAACACATTCTCATAGGGAAAAGATTCAGGAATCTCATCATGCTTAAAAACAATTAAAGAGTCTTTAATGTTCTCTATCCTAGAGATGTGATCAGCAATGGGATTTTCACTACCTTTTTTGTCTTGGATTTCTAAATCAAATTCTTGCAACAAAAGTATCCACCTAATAAGTTGAGGTTTAGCTTGTGACTTAGTGAGCAGATACCTAAGTGCAGAATGATCACTATGCGCTATCACCTTAGAACCTATAATGTAAGATCTGAATTTATCTAGAGCAAACACGACAGCTAACATCTCTTCCTCAGTATTTGTGTAATTAATTTGTGCTTCGTTCAAAGCTAAACTAGCATAATAGATCACACGAGACATATTATCAACACGCTGCCCTAACACTGCTCCTACAGCTAAATCAGATGCATCACACATAATTTCAAAAGGCTTAGACCAATTAAGCGAAACAAGAATTGGCGCATAAATCAATTTCTCCTTCAGTGTGTTAAAAGCATTCATGCACTTATCATCAAACACAAAAGGGACATCCTAAGCAAGCAAGTGACATAATGGTTGACTTATTTTGGAAAAATCCTTAATAAACCTACGATAGAAACTTGTATACCCCAAAAAACATCGTATCCCTTTAACATTCATAGGTGGGGGTAGCAGTTCAATCACATCAACATTCGCCTTATCAACAACTATCCCCTTATTCGACACAACATGCCCTAACACAGTACCACTAGTAACCATGAAATGACTTTTCTCCAAACTAAGAGTTAGATTGCATTTGATGCACCTCTTAAGAACACGATCAAAATTTTTCAAACAGTCGGGAAAAGAATTACCGAAAACAGAAAAGTCATCCATGAATACCTCAATGAAGTCGCCTATCATCTCGGAAAAGATAGAAAGCATGCACCTATGAAACGTCCCTAGAGCATTGCAAAGACCGAAAGACATCCTTAAGTATGCATACGTACCAAACATGCTAGAGAAAATGGTCTTGATTTAATCTTCTGGAGCAATCGCCACCTGATAATAGCCAGATAAACCGTCAAGGAAACAATAAAATTCATGTCCAGCTAATTTATCTAGTATTTGATCTATGAAGGGTAAAGGGAAGTGGCCTTTGCAGGTGGCCGTATTCAACTTCCTGTAATCAATGCACAAGCGCCATCCGGTGGTGAGCCTCGTGGAAACCATCTCGCCTTTCTCATTATTTGTCACGGTGATACCTCATTTCTTCGGTACCACATGAACTGGGCTCACCCACTCGCTCTCGGCTACTGGATATATCAATCCCTCAGCATGAAGCTTCAGGATCTTCTTCTTTACAACCTCCATCATATTGGGGTTGAGTCTTCGCTGGCCGCCACGAAATGGCTTCGCCCCTTCCTCCAGGACGATTCAGTGCATACACATAGAAGGATTGATCCCTTTAATGTGTGCTAGGCTCCACCCAAATGCTCCTTTGTTCCTCTTGAGGACCTCCACTAGCTCTTCTTCTTGCTCTAGAGAGAGCTCATCAAAGATGATTACCGGCTTTGTCTCTTCTTCTAGAAAAACGTACTTAAGGTGCTTGGGCAGCTCCTTAAGCTCTACTGGATTACTGAGTGGCTCTTTCTCCTCTTCACACTTAAGAATCTCTAACACCCCCACAATTGAGTCGAGGAATAGGTCCTCTTCTCGACTGTCTACAACCTCCATCTTGTCTCGACTGTCTACAACTTCCACCTCCTCATGACTGTCTGCATCTTCCAACTCCTCTTGATTGTCCGCTACTTCCAGCTCATCTTCAGCTTCATCTACATCCTGCATAAAAACCATCTCGGCCGTGGCATCAATAGTATCAATGAAAGAGCAGTTATTAGTTAAAGATTGCACAGGATGTGGGGAAATTTCTCTGACAGACAAGGAAACAGTCTCTCCTAGAACAGTCATTTGCAATTTTCCGTTTTTAACATCAATGAGAGTGTTAGTAGTAGCCATGAAGGGTCTCCCTAGCAAAACAATATGCTCACTACCAGTTTCATGCACCTCTCCTACATCTAAAACCACAAAATCAACAGGTACAATTAGATCACCTACTCTAACAAGAATATTCTCGATAATTCCCTTAGGGTATCTAATTGACCTATCAGCTAGCTACAGAGACATCCTAGTAGGCTGTAAATTACCTAATCTTAATCTCAATAATATGGAATAAGACATCAAATTAATCTTGGCCCCTAGATCTAGCATACCAGAAACAAACTTACCATTACCGAGAGAGATTTTGATCATGAAGCTACCTGGATTAGTCTGCTTAGGTGGAAAGCTGGTGCTTCAGAACTGCACTGGCAACCTATAACACAACAATCTTCTCGTCCTCAACGAATCTTCTCTTCTTAGATGTCAGCTCTTTGAAGAACTTCACATAAGCTATGATGTTTCTTATCACATCCAAAAGTGGGAGATTGACATTCACCTTAGAGAGCATCTTGTAGAAGTCAAGGAACTGTTGGTCCTGCTTTTCGTTTCTAAGTCGCAGTGGAAAAGAATAAAAGGCTCCTCTTCCTTTCCTTTCACTTCATGAGTGGCAGGTGTAGTGCTCTCATTCTCCACCTTGTCGTCACTTACATCATATGGCATCTCCACTTTATTGTGAACTACCTTCCCGCTACGCAAAACTGTAACGGCTTGAGCATGCTTAGGCTGACTGGGGAGCTTGTCTTTCTTGTTCAACTAAACAAGCGCTCTCAAAGTGCCTACTAACTGTCCCACCTAAGTCTCGATTCTCTTCATAGAGGCCTCCACTGTCTCGTCGCTGGCTTGAATGAACTTATTCAAGTTCTCCTCCATTGATGACTTAGGTGGGCCCTGATTCTGAGCCTTATGTTATTGTGGCGGTGCAAACTGCTGCAACGGTGGCGCGAAATGCTGAAAACCCTGTTGTGGTGGCATCGGTTGCCCTTGCTGAGGCTGCTGCCTCCAAGAGAAGTTAGAGTAATATCTGTAGTCTAGATTGTAGAAGTTCGAGTAAGGATCAAACTCGGGCCGAGGCTGGAATCCGTGCAGTGCATTCACTTGCTCCTCAAACTCAATAGGTGGCTCAACTGCACTGGGACAGATGTTAGCTCCATGCCCAAATTCTCCGCAGATGCCGCATGTCTCGTCCCCATAAGTTCTGCGCGGCTGCTCATCAGCTGTTCAGATAGCTTGCACTTGCCTAGTGAGTTTTGCTAGCTTTCGAACCATGTCATTATTGGAGGTAGCCTCGTTCACCTTCTTCTTCTAAACCAGAGAACTCCTCTGCTGAGAGTTATCTGCCATGGTCTCAAATATCTCGGTGAGCTCATCCGATGTCTTGCCCCCGATGTATCCTCCACCGGTGATGCACGTTATCAAACACGGGTGCTAGTCTCAAGTTCAGACTTCGGCGCCCGTTCATAAACAACCGATCACCATATTAGACGAGTCAAACGTAACTTCCAGGAAACAAACCCTAAATAAAAGCAAAAAAATAATAATAAGTAAACAGAAATGACACCAGACAAACACGAAACAATACGAGACAACACACAAAACAAGAAGAAAAGAAACACATGAAAAATCACACAAGAAACAAAACAAATAGCACTAAAAATCGACACGCCTATAGCTTCCCTGGCAACGGCGCCAAAATTTGTTCAACCTATTTTGTATACCTAGGTTCTGGTAATTAACAAGGTTTATTGTACGCGATAAGTTGACCCTAGTCGAATCTCGTAGAAAAGCTAAGTAGGACTATCAATTTTAAATACTATATGATACAAATTAAAATACTCTAAACACTCTATTTAATTTGATAAGATATTATCTATTCTAATTAAAGCAATTAAAGGAAACAAAAAAAATCAAGGATTGAAGCCTATGACTTAGATATTCATTCATCAACAATTAATATCACATCCAATCATGCATTTGTATTCAATCAAGATTCCCCAAAGTTGTTTAATATCTAACCAACATATTTGAGTATTAAACGATGATCATAACTCTCGTATGTGAATCACACAAAAGGAAATTCAATAACAAATTCCAATTCTTACGTCTCCGATTAGAAAAGGGGGTTGATTAATTCTAGGTCAAACACAAGAATAAATTCATCAATATATTCTAGCATTAAGACGAATCAAATGTTGATCAATCGATTTAGGCACAAGAATTAACCAACAAGCATACAAGGATTTTGATATCAAATTGAAGAATTTAGAACATCTAAACCCTAGATAGAATTGAAGTACTCATGGAGATTAGAAATAAATCAAGAAAGAAATCCATAGATTAAGAACTTACTAAATCACATCCAATATCCAAGTGTAAATTCACTCTTCAATCGGAAGGAAAGTGCGTCTCTATGAACTAAGAAAGTGATGAAATATTGTACGGAGAAAATAAAATAAGAGTACGTCTTTCTAATAACTGAAAAATCCCTTAACTAAAGCGTGATTTATGCTCTTAATTCACGTGCAGCGGCCGCTGGGGGTCCAACGCGTGTTGTGTTCCTATCTCGTCCTCTTCACCGGTCCAGCGCCCACTGGACCCGGGCTTCTGTCGCGACTTCTCAAGCGCTCCAGTGCCCGCTAGCCCCAGCATTTTGTCCCACTTCAAAATGTCACCCCAGCGGGCGTGGCATGCCCAACGCCCGCAGGGTGGCCTTGGCCGCCCCGTTGCATCACCTGGGCGTCTCCCACACATCTGGCTCGATCTCAACTCAATCGATATGCTTCCATGAATCAAATTACACTATTTTGGCATCTTATTCAACATAACTTCACCACCATCAACCCATCAATCAAAATTCAACATCAGGCATAACAATGAACTAAAACACAATGTAATTAACTAAATAAAATATAACACGAGACTCGAGATACGACTAAAACACAAACAAAAACATACTAAACAGAAATCCCACCGTAAAATACTCCAGAAAAACCCACCTCTGGTTAAAAAGAAACTCACCCACAGAAACTCCGTCAGCACCTGCTCCTACCCAGACGCCATTCCTCGCCTTAGAATGGTACCCTATAGTAGAGGAACACCACCCGGAGATTCCTTCACAAGAAGCTGATCCAACTCCGGCAGAATTGCTTGTTGAACCGAGGCCAAAGCGGCACAAGACAGCTGCACGGAAGGAGAAATCTAAAAAGGCGACGACAACATCGAAAATAGTAGGGACTAGTTCTCGCAAATCAAAATGGAGGCAACGCAGCCAAAACCCAAGTGCTCCAATCTGCCTTAATCTTGTTGACGAGAGCGAGGATGAAGAGGTGACGTGACACCCATGTCTGAGGATATTTTAGACGCTACTCCAACACAGCCCGCTGCGCGGTTGAAACCCCAGTGGAGGGTGAAATCGCTAAGGGGGAGACTCCAAGCACGAATAAGAATGATGAGAATATGGTAGAGGCATCCACTCCGGTCATTGAAGAAGTGGAAGACCAAATTCCACTTAGTAAGTTGAAAAAGAATGTGAAAGCAACATCCAGCAAGAAAAGAAAAGCACCGGTTGTCAAGAAACCATCTGTCAGCCTAATTGTTCCGCCAACACCAAAGCAGACCACTCATCTTTCCTCCGACGATGAGATTCCAACCTTTGACACCAAAAATGCACGCTCCAATGACCTATATGATGACAATGTTGAACGGAGGTGGAAGATTTTGAAGAATGCGACATGCCTCGGTGAAAAACAGATTGATGATGTAACTTTTTCAAAGAACAACCTTGTCACTTTCTTCAACAACAGAAATTTGTTATCTACCGTGTATGGTCTTCCAGTCTATGTTCCAAGATTTTTGCGCTTGTTCTACTCTAATTTGTTTGAGGAGTTTGGGAATACGTTGTCTAAGAACTATGGGAAAGTGTTTTGCCCTGCTGAGATGATCAATAAAGAGCTAGGATAGCCCAATGAAGATGTAGATCTTCTAGAGGATTTAGATGTGGTAGCAACTGTCATCATCGGGGGCAAGCTTCTTAAATGGGTACAACCAATGTGGGCATCGAGCCTCACATTTTTATACTATGTTCTACACAAAATCCTAATTGTCAATTGGATAGTCACTTCCAATGTCACCGTTGTTACACAACAGCATAGGTGTTTGTTGTATAGCATTGGGCTCAACAAACCATTCAACTTGGGGAGGATCATCTTTGATCAGCTTGCTAATACGGGAGCCAAGCCTCCAGTAGGCTCCCTACCATTTCCTTCCCTGTTGTGCAGATTGTTGAAACGACAAGGAGTATACATGCCCTCCAAGCCTAAACAAACGGAGACTGCACCCGTCTATATCATCAACAATAGTCTCTTTTGCAGCCACAAAGTTTCAGACCTTCTGTGGCATGATCCATCTTCCGGTGAGCCTGTTCATGAATCTGCATAACAAGAAGATGTGGCCACTGTTCCAGTAACAACGTTGTGATCCATCCTTACATGGGTGAGGATCTCGAAAGCTCCCTCATTGATGTGAAGGCAGAGCTTAACTTTCTTTTTTCCTCACAAAAAGGGGGAGATGGTGTCACTGCTGTTGAAGACAATGTTGTTGAAACACAGGATGACCCAAACTAACTCCTAACTATTTGCTGCCCTAACTATTTGAAAACATTGTTGTTGGTTGTTGCTACAATACTTTACATTTCTTTACTTTTGTTTTATTGGGATAATTGTTTTTGAAACTCTGCTATTAATGCTTTATGTTTCCCATATATGGTGTGTTATGATTTGATAAATGTTGATATGAGCTACTTGTCTATATCTGCTTGGATAGTTTAAGTTGTGTATATATGCAGGGGGTGAAGAAATATATTTGTTGTGACAACAAAGACTTATAGCAGAACACAGAGTTGGTTTTGTGAAGAAAGCAAAAAGGGGGAGATTGATAGAGTTGGAAAACTCTATTAAGTTCCTTCTTTAATGATGCTAACGAACTTGCTTATATTTCTAGGTTTTGCTTTCTTCAATTGTGCTACAGGTATACATGCGTATAAGAAAGAAAAGACGGTAGCTTGATTTAAGGAGAAGACCTTGGTGACTTAGTCAAATCGCATTGGAATGATGTTTAGAAGAAGAAGTTTTAAAGCTGACCAAGTCAAAATTTGTTGCCGAAATTATCGCATCAACATTCTGTTACCGAGAATATAGCAACAAGACTTGAACACTACTCCACTCCATGAATCAATTGAGAAGTTTAAGGATTTGGAGATTAATAAGAGAGTGTTTCAGAGTTGAATACACACGGTTTTTAGAGAGATTAATCAAGCTTTGTAGAATCATTTTACTCTCTTAGTTCTTTCAATCTCATTTGTAGATTATACACTTGAGATTGTATTTTCGTAAAGTAGTTGATAGGTTAGTTAGAATCTGTCTACTATCTATTGCTACTTTATTTTCGTTCTTTTAATAAAATATTTTTAGTCGTGAGACTTGCGTGGGTAAATCTTAACCTACGCAAAACCACATAGCATGTGTTCTTTGTGTGTTTACTGTCTCTCTAATTGTTTTTATAACACAGTCATAATCTGGTAGAGATATTACTCTGTTAAGTGGAAACTGTTTTCAAAGTTAACACGTACAACGGTTGAGATACACTTTCAAGATCCTTACAGAAAGAAAATCCAGAGGTGAAAAACATGGCATCAACATTTAGATCTAGATGTCTGAGTTTGTGAAGCTCGCAAAAATTATTCTAACCTAATACTTAGGCCATCACAAGAAGCTCTAAGAGCATTCCTACGGGAACTTTCAAAATTGGAATTCTCATTGATTTTTGTAAATTTTAGTAATTTTTGGTAAGTTCTACCATATTTTGAGAGTTTTGTAAAAATACCCATTGTGGGTGTGACTCCCAAAACCAAAGGCCTTCATATTTAATTATAAATGAGTTAAAGATAAATTTTATGCAATGAAAAAATAATTATAAATTGGGATTGAGAGCCCTACATCCAAGAGACTTGCACTCTCCAGCGCACATTCCTGACAAGGCTTCCTAGTGCGAGCCTAGATTCTTATTTAAGAGTCTCACCTCCAAATTTTGTAACTTATCAATGCAAGGCTCCCGCCCTAGCTCAGACGCTCGGTCAGCGAGCCTCGACCCAGACACTTGCATTGGAATACTCTAATCAACCTACAATGATATATTAAAATTTATACTAGTATTGGATACAAGCACTTATTGTTGAAAGTGTGACTCTATTATGATATTATGGCATTCACACTCAAGTCTTGGACACTATTAGTGCAAAAAAAGATCGCCTTGAAAAATTATCTTAAAACTCCAAATCTTAAGAACTGAGTCTCGATATTTTTGTGATATATTGTCTTTTGGAAACACTTACTCATCTAAATGTAGTAATTCAATTTTTCACATCTCTTTCGAATTGCGTCTTGGACTTACTTCGAGCCAAGAGATATGCTCGTTTTAATCAGGTCTATCACCTATGAATTGTTTTCATTATAAACATTTTTTATAAATCTTTTGAAAATCAAAAACATGTTCATTGAGACTTAAATTTTGTAGAGTCATTATTAACCAAATATGTTTTTCTTTGAGCTACCAAATGGGAATTCATGTTTTTGTCACTTCAAAAACATCCAATAATGCATAAAATACTCAATATTAACTTCCACACATTTTTTGAAAATTTTGCATTTTGTGTATTTTCCCCTTTCCCTATACATCAAATTATAATCATTTGGAACCAAGTTGTATTAAAATAGTGATTCATTTTACCAATATTTTTCGGTTAATTATACAAGAACTTCGTTACCTATTACTCTCACCTACATTCCAACTATCGTGTGAGTGGCAATCCGTTGGGATTTATCAAAAGACAATAATCGAATTCCCAAAATTGAAATACCTTGAATTCAAAAAACACACACTGAGTGAGTAGTGTGAGTAGACAAAAATACACAATAATGTGTGTTGAGTGTGACCGAATTTTGCTTGTAGAATGAGTGAGTATTAGACCACCCCCTCTCTCTTATTTATAGGTGTAATTTAGAGCTAGGTTAGAGCTTCAAAGGGGAATGAGCCTGGACCTAGGGCTATCAACTCGTGCAGGTCGGGTTGTTATCGGGCCGACTGATAACAACCCGACCTGTTAAGGTCAAACCCGAAACCAACTTGTTAAGGTTCTGCTAAATTCGAATACGAACCCGACCTGTTAAGCTCAAACCCAAAAAAGACACGAACACTATAATTTTTGTGTTGACATGACACGATAATGACCCAACCCGTTATTGACACGATAAAATTCTAAATTTATATGAAAAAACGACAAAAGTTATAAAATTATAATAAATAATAATGTATAAATTTTGAATTTATAAAATATAGTTATTTTTATATTCAAATAAAATGCAAAATATTTTGAAAAAAATATTTAAAAAAATGCATTTACTTTAAATGCTAAATTATTAATATAGTATAAATGTTGTTATCGAGTAACCCGAACCCGACCCGATAATTTTGTGTTCTTATCAGATCAACCTGATAACGACCCGAACCCGATATGACTTGACACTAATCCATTAATTTTGTGCGTATTCATGTCAAGTTATCGTGTCGTGTTTTTCAAAGTTCAACCCTACATGGACCTTCCAATATAAGACCAAGTTCAACCTTATCTCTAATATTTCATTATTTAATTAATTGACAAAGTTATATCCTAACTTAAATTAATTAATTAATGACTAAGTCAATTTGACTCAATTAATTTGAATTAATTGATCCGGTCAAACATTGACTTCAATTAATTAATTGACCAAGTTCATTTTGACTTTAATTAATTACTATATAATAAAGTGTAGATCTTATTTATTAATATTTAATCGACTCCACTATATGATAAATATTGAATTATCCAGCGCCACTCAAATTACAGATATAACCTTTCTTTTATCATTAATTATTTTCCGCATTTAAGATTCTTAAATTCATTAATTAATTGAGTTTGCTCACAACTCAAATTAATTAATATGTTTATTCGTGAGTGATCCGGCTCGAACTTTAATTATTATATGTGGAATAAATTTCAACCGACCGGATTTCTTATATAATAAACTTTTATGAACGCCTCATGGGGATATAATCAACTCGGGGTTTACCGAGACGCGATTTCATGCAACAACAATCGAGCACTTCTCGCTAAACCAATCATCACTTCCCAAAACATTACTATATAGGTTTACGAAAAACATGCAAGTGCAAATAAATCAAACCAGTGCATAATCAGTCGCGCATAATAATGTCATCGCCACATATTAAGAAATAAATAATTTTCGAGAGTTCGTTCCTAGAAACAGCACAAAAAACTTATCTCACTGTGAAATTACACAATATATACACACACATGCTAATATCATTTTGTTGGCTAAGGTCAGCTCTCGCATCGAATGATACCACAGTCTTTACTGACAAAACTGTTCAAGTCTATCTAAGCCATGAACTTTATTCTACAAAAGAGTCGACTGTGTTACATTCTGTGATCATGGATCCACCACACAGTCTACAGTTGTAAAAAAATGACTTGTTTGTAATTAAATAATCAGTGATAATAAATTACAAACCAATGATAAAAATATTTATTCTCATTAAATGAAATCGAAAACAAGTCTGTTACAACGTCTAAATATTAAACATGCTTTGAGGTATACAAACCTAACAACATTGTCATTTCAATACATTGTATGAATAAATTTGATGTATCGTTAATCTAAATCATAAATTATACAATGAATGTTACTTTTCTTTGGATTAATTGTCCCAAAATTCGAATACTTTCATCAAATTTTGATTTTTATCATAACATTTTAATTTAACAAATAAATATATAATTTTTTTAAAAAAGAATATTTTCTCATGACTTTTCAATTCAGCTAATAAATACATGAACTTACGATTTTTTTCTTATTTTTCTCATGACGATCTTTGTCAATCAAGTTTAAGTAGATTCATAATATAACGTTTTTCATTTTTTTTTATATATTAACATGTATTCGAACATAAGAGTTTATATCTTACATCAACTTAATTCGAAGAAGGAAAATAAGAAAAAATCGTAAATTCGTAAATTAAAAAGTCAGAGAATAATCAAATAAATTCTAAATTTGTTTATTCATTAATTGAATCAAAAAATTATGAAAAAAATTAAAACATCGAAAATATTTGAATTTTGAGATAAATATTCCTATTTGTTTTTAATTACTTTTTCTTTTTTCAAAATAAGTGTTGGAAAATTGATTTTGAACTTGTAGGGTTCTTAATTAATTTGGTGGTCGTATATTTAATTCTTTGAGAATTAAATGGTTGAGAATTATTTACTCTTCGAGTAGATAATTGTAGCATTTTATATTTCTCAAAATCGATTTTCGGTGAGTAAGAAATTATATGCTAATGGTGGTTTGGGCTTTGTACGGCAATGTTATTAGGCCCATGATATTTATATATATGTTTGGGCCTTAGTAGATTTAATTGGGATTTTTGTTGCTTTAGCCCAATTAGGAGCCCATTTGCATGACATGGGCGTGTATGGCTTTTCAAATGCCATTTGGTACTTGGAAAATCTAGAGTTATGGAACCACCGAGAGGTTGTGACTTTTTAGTTGTTATATGTTTATGACAATTATAAAGTTTATTTATGAAGTGGCCTTTGAACTTTCCCCCATAGCATACACCAAGCCTTGAGCTCTTCTCTCACTTTTCATCTATATTTGCATTCTAGATTATAGTTACTTCATAGTTAGCTCGATTCTTCCCTCGTCAAGTTCGTCGGGGCCCTTTCGAATTTTGGTGCTGATTTCGTTAGGGACGAAGTCGTTTTATCTTTGGGGACGGACCGTGAGCACTAGCCGGGGGGGCGTATCTCGTCTTGCGGAAAGAGGGTTTCCTCGACTCGACTTTTAGTTGTTCTCTTGTAATTTCTAAAGCATTGTAATTCCTCGGTTTCTCGATTTAATAAAATCCTTATTTGATTACAATAAGCATGGGCAATGATTAATATTCGGTTACAAAATAATGAAGGTTCGTGGAAGTTTCATGTTAGTAAGGTCGTTATCCTATTCCCATTGTTACTCTTTGTAAGGAAGTGAGCTAATTTGTTGTCCTATTTCAAAATGCTCGATCACTATTTTCCCCAAATTAATATAAAAAATAAATAAATAAATTCTCAATCAATACAGAACCAGACAAAGGCCCTAAATTGAATTCAAAGTCTCGTAATTTCCATCGACTGAATTTAGTGTGTTCATTTATTATAAGTTTCCATCGACTGCAGTTCAATAATTGCAATATAAATAAGAGATAGACTTGTAGATTGGATATCATTTTTATTAAGATGATATATTTTTCATGATAATCTTTACTTGATATATTTATAAATTTATTCCTTAAAAATATGGGATAAAATTATAATTACTCTTTCAATTTTTTCTTTTTTATTTATCCCTTATATCTAAATTATAAATTTATCATTGTTTTTCTCCTTTATCTAAGGAATAATATTATTCATCCAATTTGGAGTGATAATATTATCTCTACTTAGAATGAGATGAAGAAGATAAATAATGATAGATGTATAATTTAGATATGTGAGATAGATAAAAAAAAAATTAAAAAGTAATTATGTTTTTATACCACATTCTAGAGAGATAAATTTATTATTCAAATAGAACATAACCTTACATTAAATGAAGAATTATCACATTTTTGGAATATATAATTCTGATTTGTGATTAGATTTTATATGGATGTTGTAAAACCAACTGCACCCAAGTCTGTTTTAAATAAAGAAATAAACATGATGATGATGCAAAACGTCTATTATCATGCATATATCAATATAAATCTTGTGAATGTTATTGGGTTAAATTAGTAACAAAAATTATATATGTGCATATAGTAGAGTGTTCTAAAAGAACGGTAAGCGCACCAAATAAGGATGAGCGGTTTTAAAAATCGTAATCATTTTTGATGGTTTGGTTACAAATCATAATTGTATAAGGAATGATTTAATTCCGATTCCAAAATTTTAGAATCGGGAATTGTTGGTTCCCAATTAGAGTTTATTAAATAGGATATAATTTAATATTTATTTAATATAAAAAATTTAAAGATAAAATAAAACTATAATGACATGTATACTTATATATGGCATTAAGTGATATTGACACATAAATTGCAAATGTAATATATATTGTTTTAAAAAAGATATGAAAATCCAAACTACACGCATAGGTTTAAGGTTAACTACCCTTCTCTGCTTGTCATGTGTTAACATAAGCTCGTCACGAGAGTAGAACTAATATTATTTTATATCAACAATCATTAATTTATTAAAATAAATTATTATAATTTTTTCTCATTTTTTTATATAAATTTCTTTTTTATATAATTCAAAATCTTAGTATATATTTCCAAATTTTGAAAGGAATATAAGAATATTGGTTCTCTCTTTTCTTAAACAATTAGAATTTTACCCGGATCGTGCGATGATAATTATTATGATTCCATAAAATAATAAATTATAATTAAATTATATGATTGAGACAATTGTGATGGTTAAAAAACAAATTTTGATAATTATAATTAGCCTAATGCAATAAAAATTTGATTTTGAAGAAGTTATGTATTTTAAAAATGGCAATGATGTCTATATATACAACATTTGACGTTAAGATATATGTAGTACTATTTTAATTTTTCTCAATGTTTCTAATAAATTCATACATGATGCTAATTATATATATATATATATGTATGTGTGTGTGTGTGAAATTAGTTTGGTTCGTATAAAGAAAAACATTTATGTGATTAATGATAAATAACTTTCGCCATTCATCTTAATAAATTAAATTTGTGGATTTTCTACTAATGAATTTCTATTGACTATCCAAGTTCCATGTTCATCAAGGAATTGTATTGTTTTAATTTTTCAAAGTGAGACTAAATGTTGTATATGATGCAATTGAACCAATACACTTCTTTATTTTATAAAACATCAATTACAAAACTGCTTGAATTAAAGTTTTATTTTCATATGTTTTATGATTTATTTCACTAATAAAAATTATTATTCTACTTATGCGGATTCTATTAAAACTTTAGAAGATGTGTTCACAGTGATTGAAAAATTTGGATGCAAATCTTTACTCATGTTGGATGATGCTTAATAAACGTAATGATAAAAAAAATTGTCTATCTAATAGTTGATCCATCAACTTTTGATAATATTGCAGGACTCTCTCTAACATTCGTTTGTATGCACTTGACATACACCTTTAACACAACTGTCAATCCCCTGTATATTAGATTATGTTCATACCACCATCATGAATTTAGCTAGCATGATAAAAATGTAAGGTTTTCCTTAATAATAACATTAGTTATCTACAATTTCAACAAATTAATAAGAAATAGATTTGCAACTATAAATTACTTTCATTTGGTAACATGTATTTATTAGTTTAAAAAGAAAACAAACAAAATAATCCTATGACTATAAAATGGTTGAGATTTTAGTAAGTACTCCATCACTAAAGATAACATATTTATTAGACAATTGTACTTGTATGGATCGATGAAAGTGATGTAGTCAGAAAACTTCATGCGAATTCTATCACCACGACATAAGAAAAATAAGTTCAACTTAAAAGACTCTTAAATGCACCAGAAAAATATAAACTATGATTTAAGTTACTCATTTAAACTTTACCTCTGCTAATACACTAAGAATTGAAAACTTTCACATCCTTTATTAGATACAGAAGCATCAAAATCGAAGGTGAATTATTAAAAACTGAAAATTAAAAGATGATGAGCAAAACACGATAAACATCCCATAAAATATAATCACTGATTGAAAATTTGAGAGTATAATGGTCATTGCAAGTGAGCAATAATCCTTTTTGACTAATTATTTTGAGAGTACATACAGAAATAGTTGTTAAGAATAAAAGTGAAAAAGTCTTGCGATCTACAGCCTTCTCTTGACGATTTTTGGATCTTTTTATATTCCAAAGAGTCAAACTCCTCTCTAAATTTCCCAATTCACTTTTTCCTTAGAATATTCATCTTTTCATCTCTCATTTATGATTAGGCGAACTTTTCTTCGTGGTTCTATTATGCGGTTTTAAATTATATGAGCACCCACAATTGATGCGGTTCCATGTGCCTCAACACAAACAAATCTTCTCTCCCTGCTACGATAGACGTCGCTGGAGAAATCGGTTGCCGCCACTAACGGTAGCTTCAGATGACCACTTTTCCATACTGCTATGATTGATTACGGAATATACGGCTCCTATTTTTAAGTGATTTGTAATATGTTGATCCATCTCCCCCAACTTTCCCTTCCTGAAAACCCAAGGTCTCCCATCGAACATATAAGCGCGAGTCATCGAAATCGTCCTGGAATGAGTTGAATAAATCTACATCGACAAGGCGGGAGAGTTCCAAAATTTTCCCCTCGCTCAAGAGATCGAGGGATGAATCCATGTTGTCGATGTCCATAGCCACAGTGACTGTAGTTATGCTTCTCTGTCTCCCTGAAGTAGTCTATGACCACCATCTTCATTATGCCTGTGATTTTCTACCTTTCTATATTTATCACTCATCATAATTCCACGTTAAAAAGCCTAAAATTGTAAGATTGTCAGTTTAAAGGAATAAACTTTTGCCCTTCGTTAGAAACAAACAAACATTAATATAATAATACGGCGCAATCATCAAAACGATAACATATAAAATGAAAATGTCGAGAGAGACAATTCGAACATTGGCGAGGCGTCATGGAGATAAAACGGCAAGAGGATATCAGGGCAGCGGATTATTCCGATCAACTAAAAATCCTCACATAGAAGAAGAAAAGAAAACGTAATAGCTTCCTTTGTTTCTCTTGGACAAATATGAAAGATAAATTACGTATGTAAATATTCAATTAGATGTTTTAGAAAATTATGCCGTTTCAGAATATTCGTAACATCTGTACATGAACAGTTTGTCTCTTTACACAACTATTTGATTTTGTTGATTATATTTTATTTTTTTATTTTTAAATTTATATATTATTGTTGCCTTTAATAAAACTAGATAGTAAATATAAATAATAAATAAATAAATATCAAAATTATTAAATTAAAAAGTTGACAGTTAAAAGACTTCCACAAAAATGTAACTGCTTTTTTTATATATTAGTATAAAAGTGATGACGTTAGAATACAAGCTTATCTCGTTGTATATTAAGAACCAGAAACTACGATAATGACTATTAATCTATTACTAAGTTCTCTACTCAATAATGAAATGGGATTTAAAACTAATCTTGAGAAAATGGAAATAGAAATAAAATGAAAATAAGACAATAATTCATCATTCGTCTTCAATACAATATTAGGTGACGTCCATTAAATAGATTTTTAAGAGCACACAAAAATCTTTGGGCCAAATGTGTGCGCACACATATATATATATATATATATATATAATATTAGTATGATTACGATCACAAAGTGAGTTATTCATAATTTGAATTTAATATAATTCAATTTAAAATAAAATAATATTGATTCGAAACTTACTTTTTAAATAAAAGATTAGTAAACAATGTAAAGAATTTAACAATAGCACGACTCACGCCTTTTTCTCTTTTTTAGGAATGAATGATAGCACGACTCACGCCTTTTTTTCTCTTTCTCTTTCTTTTTCTTTTTTTTTTCTTCCTTTTGGATTAATTATAATTAATAGTTCGGATTTTTGCCTTTTAATGATTCTATGGTTCAACTACAAAAATATTTACTTGTTGCTTGATATTTACTCCTATGTTCCACTTTGGAGGTGATTTTATTGAATGTGATGAAATAAGAATATAATGAAATGAAGTAATAAATAAATAAAAAATTGGATGGAATGATAAATTATGTATTTATATGATTGGTATGTTTAATGAATAAGGATGGAATTGAATTACTAATTTTTTTAATATATTTTATTACTTATACAATTATTTTTTATAAATTTATTTTTGAATAAAAATTTTAAAAATATATAAAAAAAATGATCTCGTGAACATATAGTTGTCCTGAAATATAAGATGCGCACTCTCACATTTAAACATAACATTATTTAACACTCACATACACATACATATATACGCACTTCGGCACTCATGTCACATATATGCACATATTTGTCGATCACTCACAACCATTATCTTTCATTGCATTAAACACATATTTATTCAATAACTATTAACATTAATTTTCCATATTAAAAAAACAATTTAACTTGAAAATCATGTAATGGAAATTTTTAACTAGTTCCGATTATGGTGGTAGTCCAATATTAACAGTTCTAGAACCGAATCTATTTTAGTGGGTCTAGTTCCGATTTCGATCAAGATCCAACATTTACAGTTTAATGTTTAGAATTGAAATTATTTACCAATTTCGGACCAAGTAAAACTCATCTATTAACATCCATACATGAAATTGCAAGACGAAGACTCCCAAGAAGAATGAAACTGAATACAATTTTTTTTATCATCACAAATGTCAACACAAAACTATTTAATCCCGTAGCATAAGTGGAACATCGAATTGGAGGTTAAACTATAAGTTAATATATCAAAAGTTGGAACAATAAATTACTAGGAATTATATAAGGTGGTATTTACTAGAATTAATTAATAAAAATGATTTGATATTTACTTTAATATATAAATTATAAAATTTTCAATTTTAAATTAATTTAATAATTTTATCATTTAAATGATCAATTCTATATTTTATCAATCTAATTTATTACTCTATATTTTATCAATCTAATTTATTACTCTAGATAAACACTATCTAGATATAATAAAAACGAAAACAAAGTTTGACGAGTGGCTTAGTGTACTCTCTAGATAAAGGCAAATAAATGCAGTCTCATCGCTAGAGTGGACATTCCAGTTAATTATCGCCTTAGATTTTCTGCTTTTTGCTTTTTATTTGGACGATTTTACTCTCTTTTGAGCCCACCACAACTATACTATGTTAACTAGTTACTATTTCTTGTTTGATTATTAGAAATAAATAATCAAAAATATAATATATCCCAATTTCGAACAAAATAAGGCCTTGTCTAATATGTCTCGTTATTAGTATCGGTTACTATTATTTTTGAATTGTTTCGTTACAAGTGTGTGATTTCAAATATAATGAAAAGTAACTTTTAAAAGAAGGGGTTCTAAATTGAAAATTAATTAATATAAATTAAGAAAAAGTGCGTCATTATCCCTTGATTATATCATATCCTGCACAACGTGAGGTGTGAGTGACTACATAGCATTGAAAACCTATATATGAAAGTATGCTACACTAATTTTAGAATAAAATCAAGATGTGGGGAAGGTTTTTTTGACTTAGGTGCATAGTTTGCATGGTGATGTTGCTTTAGATATATTTAACAAAAAATTGAATAGTTTCATTGTGTGCAAATGAGAATCCATATAATATTTTTATGTCTAGTACTCTCTTTCATAATTAAATTTTAATTGATTTTATATATTTTAATTTAATTATATACTTAAGTATTAGAATTCATCCAGTAAGATTTTATATGACACATGCGGTATATAATAATGATATTAAAATATTTATTATATTTTAATTATTTGATTTAAATAAATTAATTGAAGTTAAGTTGGTCCTTATCAACAACATGATTTCTGATAACCACCACATTAATGGAATTTGTACCTAATATAATGTATCTGAAACTGGTCGTCCCTGCAATCAATAAAAGAAATACATAATTATATTTTCTAACATCTCACGTACGGTTCATGAAATAGGTAGTAAAGAGAAACCAATTTCTTCTTCATCAATAAAGATATGTTATGACTTATCAATGTTAGTATGTAATTTATGTTATGACTTATCAATGTTAGTATGTAATTTATTTTATGAATGTGAAAATCATGAAGTTCAAAATCCATGAACAATAATTAAATTACATAATAATTTATTAATTTTTTACAAGTCACTTAAATATGGTACTCCCTCTGTCCCACTATTACTGTCAAAAAAATTCTCACAATTTTGGTCAAACTAGGACAATAACAATGGGACGGACGGAGTATATAATTATTTTTTACATTTAATGTCACTTTTAATTAATTTTTAGAATTGATAAATTTAAAATTAGAATATATAGTTTTTAAATTTTTTATTTTTTCAAATAATTATCAATTATAATTCATTATAACATAATTTTTTATTTTTAATAAATATTAATTAAAGCAATGAATTTTATTGTGCGACATAAATTGTAGTACATAAATGTGGGACACTAAATCACATCCGCATTGTGTGTAGTTATTATATGTGTCACAAAATTGATAAAGTAGGCCACTAAAATCAAGGACGGATCTAGGGGGTGTTAGGGTCAGCTGAAGCACCCCTCCATAAAATTTTAAAACTTTTTTAGCTAGTATCGCTGACAAATTTTCGGCATAACACCCTCCAAAGTGGCATGAATAGCTCCCCTGCCATCCTAATCATTGAAGAATTAGTAACGTTGAACCGTCAATTGTCTCGCGCGGTGAGTAGTTTGTGATTGTTTAAGATTTACATAGAAAGAAAAGAAATACAATTGTAATGTAAGCAAGAGGTTGAAGAAGAAGGAATGACGTGACGATCCGCTATATATTCGTGGAGCAAATATAGTGTAGCAACCCTAAACAAAAATTTATGCGTCTACCATTGACTAAAATTATTAGTGACATTAATTTGATGATATAAATAATTTTGTATAGTCATATCCTCAAATGCATTTCCCAAATTATTATGTACTTCATCTGTTTCCTTTAAGATGACCTCTTTCTTTTCAGTACGCCGACCAAGATAATCCTCTTCTTTTTATTTATTCAATACACTTAAAGTACAAAAGTATTACTATAAGAGAAAATGATCGTTTTGAGTGGAATGGATGGAGCATTAGTTAACCTTTTAAATGTAATTTTAGTGATATATATATATATATATATATATATATATATTTTTTTTTTATTTATTTTTTATAACGCACGTAATAGTAACACAACATGTCGACATTATTAGAATGTTTTAATAATGCATGTCAAATAATAAACTATTTTCGGTTTGAAATTATTATGAGTTCAATAAAAACTCCAAGAATATGACAATATGAACGTCTAATGATAGATATAGCTGCATACGTGGAGGACCAAGTCATAATAGATTGTTTTTGCAACTTTCATTTTAAAATACAACATTATACATTTATTATTATTATTAATATATAGATGCAGTGTAGATTATAAAATGTAAAGGTATTTCAGTATTTTGAATTGTGGAAGTGTTCAACCAATTAAGTAAACCACAATTAAAATGACGTGAACAAAACTTGGCTATTGAAATAAATCTGCCCCTAAAAATATTTTATTAAGTGAAGAGATATTTCATCATATAAACTAAGATGGAGTGACCTTATCAATCAATGTGAAACAGATTTAACAAGCATCACAAATTCCTAAATAGTATGTCAATGAAGAATTCTGCTACTTTTTTTTTTCTTTTTCTAATATCATTCTGATTTTTCTAATAAGTTATTCTGATATAAAAAGGGTGATTTAATAATTTGATGAATAAGACAACATGCATCAACCAAAGTGACATCATTTTAGCTTGTATGGATTTGTTACCTTTTTTTCACGTGACATCATTTTAGCTTGTATGGATTTGTTACCTTTTTTTCACGTGACAATAGCTAGGATTGAAACTGAACCGATTCTAACCGAATATTATTCACTCTTTGAATTTTATTTTGTTTGAAAATTTAAAAATTCGAATTCACTTAAGTTTAGTTTGAATTTTTTAAACTAGAGTCTGAGTTCGACTTAATAAATAAAAGAGATCTATTTATTTATTATTTGATTTAATATTTTATTTAAATTTAAATTAGAACTCAACTTGAGTTGGAATTTGTGAAAAAAAAACTTGCTTCGTAAAGTATTTGAATTAATATATATATATATATATATAGGCCCAGGTCAATCAATACCGAGGCCCCGTGCTAATTATAAAATTAGGCTATTATATTTTATTAATATATAACATTAAAATATTTTGAAATGTTTTTGAATTGAGCGATACTTTTTATGTTTTTAGAATGTTGTAAACTAAAACAAAAAAAAAATTTGTGATGAAGAATAAAATCAAATGTTGATTGTTGAGTATGGAGAGATTTAAATTGCTTCTTAGTAAATATGGTGAAATTTTCTCTTTGAATCCCATAAAAAATTAATATAAGAGTCGTTGACTTGAATATTGGATTGATTTTTAAATTTTTTTGGAAAAGTGAAAATAAAAAGAAGAATAAGAAAGCAAGAAACTAATAAAAATTGAGTTGTGTTTTTGCTACTTTCTCCTGCTTGAGTTGTTTTTTATTTTCAAAAAGAAGCTTTTTTTACATATTAAAATTTTATAGACCCGTCAACCCCACCATTTAATATTTGGGCCATGTTCTGTATAACATGTTGGACATAGGTTAGCCGGGCCTGTATATATATATTATGATTGTACTTTTTAGGGATAAATTTGTTTCTAATGAGAGTTAAGAGTATAATCATTCTTTAAATACTTCATTTTTATGCCTACATTCTATCTAAATTGTAATTTCACCATTTATTCTCCGTTCATCTCATTATAAGAGGGATAATATATATTTTATCTAAATTATAATTTCACCATTTATTTCTCATTCATCTAACTCTAAAGATGGATAATATTATCACTCCAAATAATAGAGAGATAAAAAAACTATGTAAAGGATGATTGTAATTATCAACGTGAAGTTACCTAAATGTTCAGGTTATGATATTATGCATGGAGTAATCCTACAATCCTACGCATAATTATAATATGATAAAAGTGCATGTTTGATAGCCAAGATAAAATATAGCATGATAAGATTAAATTTGTATGATGTATAAGGATTATTTTAATCTCACTCCTTTCTTATGGTTAAAATATAGGGAAAAATTGTGATTTTGGCACGGGTCTAGTGTTTAATAGCGGGCCGACGTATTAATCACATTTGCTACCAAACACATAATTTGGTAAGATAATTTAATCTAATCCTATCATATCTTGTCTGACAAACAATGCATAAGCGAAAGTTAACTTTTTTTGCTCTATAAACGAGCCAAGTTAAATTAATTACACACGTATCTAGAAAAATTTCATTTATAATTCAATAACCTAAAAGGCTGCAAATTTTCATAAAAAGAACTATTTTTATATTTCTTGATTCGATTGTAATAAGAATAAAGAAATTGTCAAATAGAGAGCCAACACAACACCCATTATTCTCCATAACTCTATCAGCAGTTGAAGCATCACGGTTTCTTTCCATTTTTATAAACCTTTTCCATCACAATATGTCGACATATTTCCCTAAAATCGAAAAGAAAAAAATTAGTAGTATTTGTCAATTATCATGTGACAGAATCCCAAAAATTTAATCAACCACTTGCGGTAATTGGCGTCATGTGCAAACAGATTCTATGTTTAGCTTTGAAATTTTAGGGTTCAATTGTTGTTGAAAGTATATAGGAATTGTCGCGATACGAGGATGAGAGCCGCCCGTGTAAGCACGAGCATTTCACACTCTCGCGCACTGTTCGCACACGTCGGCTTTGGCTCTGCTGACGTCATCATCCCACTCATTCTTGTATCGCCTCCTTAACCTTCCATGTTTGAAACGTGACATGTATAATGCAGCTTTTGTCAATCTACTAAATTGTTACTGCGGTTCACGGAATCGGAATCATTGAAGACGGTTTCGATTTTGAACTGACTCTTCTTTTAGAAACATAGTATTTAAAAGTGTGTACTTTTATATGAATTTGTAACTTAAAATGCAATTTTATAAGTTATGAATAATAGTTCTATATAATATAAGAGATAAAACTAAATTATGGATAAAAATTTATTAAAGAAGTATTGAGGAATCGGTTCAGAACTGCTAATTCATTACTCTGAATATTTGAAATCGAAATCGAACTGTTTCTTCTGTATTTTCTCTCTCGAATGTTCTACTCCATCCTCGTTTCATCCTCGTTTCATTCTCGTTTCACCACTACAATGACATCAGATTCATCATCCTTAACCATATCATCTCTTCCACTTGATGCCGCTCTCTCTGAAGCAGCGCATGGTCTTCATTTTCGAAATCCTAATCTACTGTTCTTCAAAGATTCGTTCATAGAAGCTCTTCCATCTCCTCTTTCGGAGTTCTTCTACCCCTATATTGCTTATGATTCACCAATTGGTTGATGTTTAGGTGAAATGAGTTTATGTAAATTTAGTTTGGCGTTTTAGGGGGAATTTTGAATTACCAAAACAATTTTTTTGAGCGATTATATAAAATAACCAAAAAATATTGTAAAAGACAAATAATAATCACTAACATAATAATATTTAAATTCTAGTAATTTATAAATTTCTTGTGCTAATTATATTTTACATTTTTTAGTATGAATAGTATGAATTGTATCAAATCGTATCATTCATACGTGATACTTAATTTTATTAAACTGTATGTGCGTATGAATAGTATGAATGCATATTATTCATATCATTCGTACCATTAGTACCATTCGTACAATTAAATTTAAGTATAAGAGTATTTATGGTAATTCACGTTCGAAATGGTTAGAATTTAAATAGTTTTATGTTTGTGGTTATTATTTGTCTTTTACCATCTTTTTGGCTAGTTTTTATAAATAACACATTTTTTTTTCAATCTAATCAACCGTTTTTGGTGCTGCATTTTTTAATTTGATGGATTATTGCCTTTTAAATTTATTTTTATTAAGATGATGTTTCTTTTTTTTTATTATTTACTCAGTTTTGGATGATGGTTGCGTGTTTGGATGCCAACAGAAAAGTCAATTTTAATTAAACAATTTAGTTATAAACTTTACGTTATTGAGAAATTATTTTAATTTAAAATTTTAAAAATTAAATTAAATTATAAATTTAAATGTTATTAAATTTAATTTCAAATGAACATAATAACTGATTAAGTAAAAGGATAACATGATTAAAAATACTAAACAAATTTGTCTTAATCTACACGTAAAAAAGAAACAAGTCGGAAAATAACGGGACGGAAAGAGTATGTGGTTTCCTCCAATGCGCACATAATTAATAGATAATTAATACATTTTTAATTATAAAAAGTGTTTTTGATGAAATCAACACGAATTTTAAAAATATAAAATATATAATGTTTTTAGTGAAGAAATATCACACCAAATACAATATAATATATGCAAAGTTTAAAATATTGAATGTTTTTGTGTAATCATGTCCAAAAAAATGAAACAACATACTCTTGGTAGACGACTCAAATAGATAATTAGAACACATTATTAGTAAATGAAATACATGAATAATAATTAATTGGTTCTGTATAAATAAAATTATAATGAACAATATGATCATTGATAAAACGATGTCAGAATATATTTTCACGGATCATACATGTCTAAAACATAAATTTTAGGATAAAATGATCAGATTGCACCGAGTTATCACGTCACGCTTGAAGTCATTTTGTATCGGATCAGATCAGCTTGAAAATTAATCATATATTTATCTTCACATTCCATAATTGTCAATTTTCAGGTCTCTCGAGTCTTTTTTAACGACTTTAGACATAAATTTTAATGGATGATTTGAGTGTGTTGTTAGTGGAATAAGAGTATTATATTGTTTATTAATTAAATATGTGTATTGTGAGTAAAATAAAAATTATTACTTGATTAATAAATAATTTAAAAAATGGTGAAAGTCAAATTGATGATTAATAAATAGGTGAGACTTGAATAAATTTCACATTATTTATAATTAAATATGTTATGAATCATAGAATAATAACAATTTAAGTAAATAAAAGTTATATATCGATGATAGTACTAAACAACATACATTTGAATATCTAACAAAATAACAATGTGCATACTTAATTTAAATGAATAAAATGTAAGCCTCGATTTAGGAAATTGTTACATACTTTACCTCGTTATGTGTATTAAAAAATAATTTAATTTAAAGTGTATATATGTTGACGTATTTTGGGTACTTCTTACTTTATTGCCTTATTAGTGATAATTGACTTGTTTGTAGTGGGTGAGGATTCAAACTATCCATTCAAATACAAATATCACATACAAAATTCAATATATGTATAATAACAAAATTCAATATATGTATAATATATATATATATATATATATAAATTTTTTAAATGATCTTTACTTTTTCATATTAAATTTATTTATTTCATATCATATATCGAATTAAAACTCTTGTTAAGATCTTTAATTTATGATGCATATTGCATATGATTACACTAACAAAATTGAAATATTTTATTAAAATAAAATGATAGGAAAAATAAAAAAAAATTATATTTAAATATATTTACTATTATAATGATTGTATAGTAATAAATTGTACTACTATTAATAGATTTGTGGATCATGATTAGAATTGCACTATTAAAAAAGAAGAAAAAATGTGTTAAAATCAATTATATTGAATGAATATATTTATATAATCTTTTAAAAATATTTGTTCTAAATATATGATAAAAACTTTTTAAAATTGATTTGACACCAAAAAATTGTTATTACTGCATTATTTTAATATATTAATGAAAAATCATCTCTTGGTTAATATTTTTTTGAGTTATCATTATTATTGATATATTTTCAAAAATAATAAAAATGAATTCATTTGATAACAAAAAATAGTATTCATTTGATAATATATTTTTAAAATTATTATTTTAAGGCGGTTTGGGTGTTGGGGATGGGAACTAGCTAAAATAATTAAGCTAAGAATAACGACATGAAGAAAGTAGTACATTGTTAGAAGTTACTCCCTTTGTCCATGACAATTGGGCTCGGCTTCGATTCCTATGTGATGCGGTTATATAATTTAATTTTACTTTAATTTAATTTTCAATAAAAAGATAAAAATAGAAATAGAAAAAATTACTTCATCCACTAATGTTTTTAATATATTTTTAATCTGTCCATTAATATTTTTAGCACTAAATTTTTCATTTATAATAACTATTTTATACGCATAATTCAATTAAAAATTATAAATCATGTCCAAACTCCACTCAGTACACATTTCAATTAAAAATTATATTAAGTGAAATCCAAACTTTACCAACTATACTTTTCTACATAAAAGTCAAAATACTATATTAAATCAAAGTGTAGATGGAGGGAATATTCTTTCGTTTTGTTAAAGCGGTCATAATACTTATTAAAATTTTATGTAAAAAAAAAATAGGAGATAATTTATAGACATATCTAATTTAGCCTAAGAGCTCTATTTTCTGAAATTAAAATAAGGTGAATTTTTTCTTAAGAACATAAGCTTTTCGCCTAGTTTCAAACATCAAAATTTTGAGATTGATAAAATGGATACAAAGTGAATCGTACGCCTTTCAATTTGATATAATTAAGTTTGTGTTCGACTAAAAACGTATACTAAGAAATTGTAGTACGTATAAAGTCGATTCGAATGTCGAATCTCGTGAAAAGTTATGCAGGGCAATGATTAAAAGCACTTTTATGAAATAAAACAAGTCCTAGAACACTCTAAATCAGATTAGGATAAGAATTAAAGTTAATTAACGGAAAACGGTAAATTAGGTAAACAAGAGAATAAAGGTATAGGGTTACGATTATCTTAAATCTAGGTTCAATGCTTATTCGATCAAATCATGCTTTTAACTAGAATCTCCTAAGTTGATTAGTTAATCATTTTCGTGTTCTTAAAAACTAATCAGTGATTATCACTCACGTGTCCAAATCACACTTAAAAGAATATCAAATTCAAAACACGATTTCCTTTTTACGTTTCCGATTATAAGGTTTGGTTGTTTGATTACAAATGAGACATAGAATAATTCATATCAATTCATTCCATATCTTGAGTTCCATATGGTGATCAAGCATATAAAACTCATAAAACATCAATCAAACAACCATTCAAGATCAAATCAAAGCATTAAACCATAGAATAAGATAATCTAACCCTAGAGATGTATTTAGCCAGCCATAGATGAAAATGAAACTATATAAATATCCATAAAGATGAACTTACTACGAATTCACAAAGCAAGGTTGGAATATCCTTCAATCTCTTGAAATACCAAATCTTATCTACTAAAAAGCAAGTAAAGATACTATTCTAAGTGTTGGTGTTTTAGTCTAAAAGTCCACACCCACAAAATGACGCCAAAACGAGATAAAAATTAAGGTTTGGAACTGCCAGCCAGCGGCCGTTCGAAAGCCAGTGGTCACTGGCTTTGTGTTTCTGCCGCATGATCTCTGCAGGGCCAGCGGCAACACGATAAAATGACACACTAAAATATAACAAAAACATACTGGACAGTTTGATAATATATTTTATAGGTCAAAATATAAAATAGTTAAATAAGATAGTAAAAGATAAATAGTAGCCATCAATATAATATTATATAAATTTTAAACATGTTTATTGTAAATTATCATAAATACGTACTCTTGTAAATTTAACCGACGAATTTTTCATTTTTTAACATTTTGAGTATAAATCTCGCTTGTTATTCATACATATGCAATAATATTTATACAATTCATGTATGAATGGTATGAATCACTGAAATCATATTATTCATACACAATATCTAAATATTATTTGTTTGGATTTTTTGTTGGTGTAGTTTAATTTTTGATTTTGCTAATTTGTTGTTGTTAGTGGTGTGTTGGTTAATTGATGTGACTTTAGTTTTGGTTGTGAAATAAATTTTGATGGTGATATTGGGGATTGTAGAATTTCTCTAACCGGCAAATTTTTTATTTTTTTAGCATTTTGAGTATGAATCTCGCTTGCTAGATCTGATTTATACTCTTCATACCTATATAGTATTATTTATATAAATCATGTATAAATGATATGAATCATTAAAATCATATCATTCATACCTATATGTCGGGATACGACGGGGAATATTGAAAAAAGTAATTTTGTCCCAAAAATTAAAAAATTGCTTGAATTTATATACTATTGTGTTGGTGACTAGTAATTATCTTTCATTATCTTTTATAGTTATTCTCTATAATTAACTCTCTATTTTATTTTGTTTGAAATAATTGCTTATTTTGTTATTTAAATATATTTATTAAATTATTGTCCAATTATTTTTTATTGTTGGTAAATCAATATCTCGGCTAAAAAAAATGTTAATAACAATAATTTAAATAAAACACAAATTTCATTTATATAAAATTACAATTTAAGTCAAAGTAAGGCGCATCGTGTCAAATTAGATAACAATTTTATGGAAGAATGAAATAATAATTAAATAAATAATAAATTGAATTTTTTTTTTGGCAAAATACAAAACAGTCAAATAAAATAATGAAAGATAAATAGTTGTCACCAAAATAACATTATATAAATTATAGCCATTTTTATTGTAATTATCATAAATACCCTTATAAATAGTACTAATATTTATACAATACACGTATGAATGATATGAATCACTAAAATCATATAATTCATACACAAATCTAAATATTATTTGTTTGAATTTTTTGTTGGCGTGGTTTGATTTTTGATTTTGATAATTTGTTGTTAGTGGTTTGTTGATTATTTGTGTGATTTCGATTTTGGTTGTGAAATAAATTTTGATGGTAGTATTCGTGGTGGTGGAATTTCTTTAACCGATTATTTTTGTTTTTTCAGCCTTTTGAGTATGAATCTCGCTTGCTATGCATCATTCATACTCTTGTACAGTGGGGAAGTATTTAAAATGATATTTTTGTCCTAAAAATTAAAAAATAACTAAAATTTATATATTATTATGTTGATGGTTAATATTTATCTTTCATATGTTGAATGACTATTATCTATAATTAACTCTTTTTTTTTTTGTCACAAAAATGTTTTAATATCCGCGAGTGAATATACTCAACATGCCAGCTAGCAACATGACCGTATTAGAAATATTATTTTTTCGATAAAATATAATAAAACTTAAAGTTTAAAATAACAATTATATAATTACTTATTTATTTATGTATAATTAGACTTTTCTACATAAACAATAGACTCTGTAAATTATTTAAGTATATAAAATATGTTCGCCCGTTGCAATAAATTTTAGATTCAAGTGTTTCCTCACAAAATTTTGTAATATAAATTTAATATAATATGAAAATAAAAATTAATAAATATATTTGTTTTTGCTATTAATATAAAGTGTTAATTATACAAACCAATCAAAAAAGATTGTAAAAGATAAATAATAGCCACAAACATAAAACTATTTAAATTTTAGTTATTTTGAATGTGAATTACCAAAAATATCATTCTACCTAAATTTAACTATATAAATAGTATGGATTATATGAAATGTATGAATAATATTCATTCATACGATTCATACGCATGTACAGTTTAATAAAATCAAGTATCACGTATGATGATAGGATTCGATACAATTCATACTCAAAAATGTAAAAGATAATTATAAAAGTATTTTAGTACAAGAAAATTATAAATGACTATAATTTGAGTATTATGTTTTACCATCTTTTCTAATTATTTATATAATCACTATAAATAGATTTTTGAAATACAATAAAAAAAGAAGAAAATTGAGGTAGGAAAGGGATAGTTTCCGCAGAGTGCCTCCCTCCCTCCTTCTTTGCGACGATAAAAGCAAAGCTAAAGCTGCTCCCACCATTCCCATCATCCCACTTTTCCTAATTCTCTCTCTCTCTCTCTCAATCCACTACTCCCTTTTTCAATTTGCCCAACTCCTCACTCTCTTCTTCTTCACTGTTCCATTTACTAACCAAATTTTAAACAAATTTACAAATGTCTGCGCCTACGCCTAGGGATGATCACCACCAGCAGCAGCCCCTACTCGAATCGCCCGAAGAAGAGGAGCGCGCCTACGATCCTGACGAGAAGGTCCACGTCATCGGCGTCGGAGAGCCCGACGACTACTCCGCCGCAGCGCCGCCGTTCTCGTGGCGGAAGCTATGGCTGTTCACTGGGCCGGGATTTCTCATGAGCATAGCCTTCCTCGATCCAGGAAATCTGGAGGGCGATCTCCAGTCTGGGGCCATCGCCGGTTACTCACTGTTGTGGCTGCTCCTTTGGGCCACCGCCATGGGCCTACTGGTCCAGCTCCTCGCGGCACGCCTCGGCGTCGCCACGGGCCGCCATCTCGCCGAGCTCTGCCGCGAGGAGTATCCTAATTGGGCCAGGCTGCTGCTCTGGGTCATGGCCGAGCTCGCCCTCATTGGTGCTGATATTCAGGAGGTCATTGGCAGTGCTATAGCTATTAAGATTCTCTCCAATGGCGTTCTCCCTCTATGGTCTGGTGTCATTATAACTGCTCTTGACTGGTAATGTTCTTTTTTACCGATTTATTTTCTTATCTGCTAGTAATTTTAGTTAAAAAAAACCTTCGTTTTTTTTTCTTTTCTTTCAATATTTAGGTTTTAATCCTTCTTTCTTACTGGGGAATGGCTTAATGGAGCAAGTGATAATAGATGATTGTGTGTGCAAATTTATCTCAGCCATGTTAGTTATGGCTGCACGTAACTGTCACTGTCCATACCTCTTCAACCTACAAGTCTTGTTGTTTGATAACCTGTGATTAGTAGAACTGAGTTTTAAATGTTATCCAAGCTTATGTTTGTATCTGCATAAGTATGCATATTATTTCCTTTCTTTCGCTTTCCCTTTCGACTTGGAGTAGTTGAGTTAGTTATATACAGCAGTATTCATGAAGTTTTAGACTGGTTAATGCATAACTAACTTATCAAAATGTGCCCTTAGAAAAGAGTTGAGATTTTGTTTTCACCGATGATTTATTTGGTGCAGTTTCATCTTCTTGTTTCTGGAGAATTATGGTGTGAGGAAATTGGAAGCGCTTTTTGCTGTGCTTATAGCAACAATGGCTATCTCCTTTGCGTGGATGTTTGGAGAGACGAAACCGGATGGTCGTGAACTTATGATTGGTGAGAATATGTTCTTACACATCTTCGTTGTGAGCCACTTATTGTAATTTACTATAACGTAATATGGTGTTGTAGGTATCGTGGTCCCAAAGCTAAGTTCGAGTACCATAAAGCAAGCAGTAGGAGTGGTGGGCTGCGTAATAATGCCACACAATGTGTTTTTGCACTCTGCTCTTGTGCAGTCTAGAGAAGTAGACACTCGCAAGATAGGCAGAGTGCGTGAAGCTCTCAGATACTACTCGATTGAATCTGGAATTGCCTTGACCATCTCATTCATGATAAATTTATTCGTGACAACGGTCTTTGCAAAGGTGTTTTATGGTACGGAACAAGCAAACACTATTGGGCTCGTGAATGCAGGGCAGTATCTCGAAGATAGGTATGGTGGAGGATTGATCCCCATTTTGTACATTTGGGCTATTGGCTTACTTGCTGCAGGACAGAGCAGCACTATAACAGGCACATACGCTGGCCAATTTATAATGGGGGGTTTTCTAAACTTGCGGTTAAAGAAATGGATGAGGGCACTGATAACGCGGAGCTGTGCCATTATCCCCACTCTAATTGTTGCACTCGTTTTTGACACGTCTGACGCCTCATTGGACATTCTTAATGAGTGGCTTAATGTGCTACAGTCTGTTCAGATCCCTTTTGCTCTTATTCCTCTCCTTTGCTTGGTGTCGAAGGAGGAAGTCATGGGCTATTTCAAAATTGGGGCTCTTCTTCAGGTAAACTCATGTTATTGTATCGAAGGAGGAAGTCATGGGCTATTTCAATGCTGTTTATTTGTTATTGTGCAACTTCATGTTTTATGCTCCCCTAACTGCTACTTTTTCCTCTAAATAGTATTTGCATGATATAGGCATTTTACGAAATAGCTATGGCCTCTATTCCAAAGAATAGACGATTTTGCTTGTGATGATTTCCTTGCTGGACTGTCTATTGTTTCCTTTGGAGTAAGAATGGCTTTTGCAATATGGTTTCTACATTAAGGATTAAGATAAAATCAGAATTAACTTACTGTAATCTTTAAAGAAGTTGGAAATTTGAATGTTTTGCTTTCTGTAAATTAATTTATTTGTTTCGTTGTAGACTTTTCAACCAATGAAGAATAGGAAATGATCCCCAAGTTATGAAATATCATACTAATAGAAACGAATATTGGTTTCGACAATCCTATAGATATCCTACAGATGCATTCATATTTCAATGTTTCTCTTGTTAATTCATAACCTCAAGCTAGAAGGATTTATCCATTATTATCATCTTTTAACATCTAATATCATGCCATACTTCCATTCGATTTGTCATCTCCACTGCTAGAAGAGTAAATATTGCACGTGCAGAATTGTGCTACACGTGCCTCTTGTTATTCGCCTGAGATTTAGTTTTCCTTCGACTTCACTCTTTACTTAAACAATGGTTATGCAACTTCATAACGAGATATAAAATTCATGCTTTGTACTTTGATAAATGCATTGATGAAAATTTATCGTCCTTCTGCTATGCAGACTGTAGCATGGATGGTGGCAGTTCTGGTGATCTTGATCAATGGTTATCTTTTGTTGGACTTCTTCTCTTCTGAATTGGGCGGCGTCTTCTTTACCAGCCTAGTTACAACTTTGGCTGCTGCATACGTTGGCTTCATCGTGTATCTTGTATCAAGGGGCTTAAGCTTTTCCAGTTTGTGTGCAAAAGCAAAGGCAATTTTCAGTTCGTAATCAATCACGAATCAGCCACTATTCATATCATATATTAGAGGAGCAGCAAGCGCCTGCAAAACAAGTGCCGCAGCAGAAGCCTTTTGATCTTAAAGTCGTGCAGAGTTGCATGGAAAGAGAAGAAATGGATAGAGAAGATGTAAATTAGCTTCAGACAAGTTGATATCATCTGTTCTTCAATATCCAAAGCCTTGTACCTATAACTAGGTTAGTGTTAAATATCTTGATTACTGGTGTATCAGCTTGTTTTACCACTGGGGAACTATCTTTTTCTAACATCCTAATCCCATTTGCCATAACTTGCAAACTGTTAGTTATTCTCATGTCCCATTAATTTAGACTCTGTTTGATTTTTTTATGAATCTACTTTATTGGCTAAATGAATCTAAATTAATGGAATAGAGCCGTAAATAGATGACACTCATACGTACCTCTCAATCTTTGAAAGGCTATATACATCTATAATGTACCATTTTTCTTTGGAAATCTATATTGGAAGAATATAATTCCTAGGGTGTTCTTGTATACACTTGTGAATAAGCCTCTGATTTAAATACTTCACGGATTTGGAAGTGCGATTCAAAAACCGGACCGACCAAATTTGCATGGATCGAAAATCGAACCGAAGTGTAAAATTATAAATCGAACCGACTACACAAAAATTATAAACCGAACTGCAAACCGATTGATTTCCGTCGGTTTTGTTTTGAACCGAATCATAATTAATTTTTGTAATTTTTTAAACTATAAATAATTTATAGTATCCATTTTGGGGCAAGTTCTAAAATGGCCTAATTCAAAAGAAAAAGATAAAAAATAACCAACTAAAAAGAAAAGATAAATTATACCCACATTTATCTCAAAAAGACCCTATTACCCTTAATATATTAAAAACTTTTATTATTGGGTTAATTATTTTTTTCGAATAACATGAGCAGAGTGATCATGTGCTCATGTTATAATTTATTTCATGGTATTTTTTTCGAATAACATGATCAAAGTGATCATGTGCTCATGTTATAATTTATTTCATGGTATTTTTTTCGAATAACATGATCAAAGTGATCATGTGCTCATGTTATAATTGAGGGTTAAAATTGTAAGTATGGGTATTTTTTATCTTTTTATTATGGGTGGGCATTTTTTATTTTTTTCTTATGAAATTGGGTAGTTTAACCCATTAACCCATCCATTTTTATAATAAAATATATCGTTTATGTATTAATTTTATAAATTTAAAATATATTATCTAATTATATATATTTTTACGAAAATATAATTATTTAAATTTTATATTAATTATATATATTTAATATTTATATTAATAGGTTTCAGTTGGTTCGGTAACCGACCGAACCAAAAATCATAAACCGCAAGCCGAACTAAAACTCATCGGTTCTATAATTTACAAACCGAATCGAAAATCGACTCAAATAAAAAATGAACTAAAATCAACTAAAACCTATCGGTTCGGTCAGTTTTCTTGATTCGGTTCGGTTCTTGCACATCCCTAATTATGAAAGTGAAACTATATTGACAAATAATAAAGAAATACAAACTATAAAAGTCAAGCCGAGGAGTTTTCTCTCAGCAAGACAAAATACGTCCCGATAGTGTTCACGGATTGACGTATGGTTCTCAAAGATAAAACGACTTCGTCATTTAGAGTATTAGCACCACAAACTCTCAAGGCTTAGGTGAATATTATGAAATTAGAGAACCCAACAAAACAATATTTTTAAAATGCAACTAAAAATATATGTAGAGAAGAGAAGAAGAAAATCAACTTCTTATTGATGTGTTGATAGTCCATACCACCTCTTTTATAGTAATCCATGAGGGAACAAGATTAACATTATCATTCTCATAAAGATCATATCAATTCCATCAAACCAACGGCTAAATAGCCATTAAGCTGTACCATTACATATTTAATCCTTTTTTGGTGGTTATACACAATTCAAAAGCCAATATTTTAATTAGCTTTTACACACAAATGAGATATGGACATTAACATGTGTACACAAATTTACCATTTGATGAGCTATACTAAGGGGTTAATTAATTATATTAATATTGTTAAGTCCAAATATTAATATATTGATATTTCCTTTCAATATTAGTCAAGATCAACTCAATTATCAAAACATATTATTTCTCACTCATAAAAAAATATATGTTTAGAAAATATTAAAATGTTGCAACGATCTACTCAATATGTAGATAATTTTCAACTATTTAATTCACATATAATTAAATATACTACCACCAAATTAATTAAAAATCATACAATTTAAAAATTAATGTAATTTAATTAAGAGTACTACAAATTGAAAATTAAAATTTCCAACATTTATATATTAGTGATGATGATAGTCTAATTGTTTGTGTGCTACTATTTATGTTTGTTGAATAATCATGTTGTAATAACTTTGAGAAACAAATTTGCTATTACTCTTATATTCCATTTCTTCAATTTTATCTCTTTCAACAAAACCCTCAAACAACTTAATGCTCATATTCTCTTTTTATTTTGTCCTTTTTTTTTACAAAATTTTAAATATAATTTTTAATGTTTATTCTTTTGTATTATAAAATATTTTTTAATCAAATTTGGGACATGTACCTATTTCATAAATAATGATTGATTAAGATTTATTGTTATATTGAGTTAACGACGCGACATGAATTAATAGTTTAAAATAATATTATATATTTTAATACTATTTATTAATCTGCTTTGAAACAAATATAAATATACAAATTCAAATAAATTTCATAGATAGTCTATTAAAATAATTATATTTTTATTTTAAAAATATTATAAAACGATTAAGATATTGTCTTATAATGTTACATGTTTTATATAATGATGAATCTCAAACGATTTTCTAGCACAATACACTATTATTTCATAAATTCAAAAAGACAATTCATGTAGAGTTTGCGTATTCAACATTATGATATCTAACACACTGTCATATTTAAAAAATTTCCAAAATATCATAACTTTATAAAATTATCTTAGAATTGATTGACAGAAACTCCATCTTAGCTTTTGCCCATTCATTTTGCATTACAAATATAATTTTGACTTGAATTTGACTTCAAATATTTTTAAACGATATATCAACAAAAGAAAACGAAATGTCATCAAGGTTTACATTTGAAATTTTTTAATTATAGTAAGTCACCACACTTGCTAACACAATTTAATTTAAAATAATATATCAAGTGTGATCTTAACTTTACTCACTACACATAATTTAATTTAAAACAAAACATCAAGTGATACCCAAAATCTACAAACTACACATTCCATTAAACTCAAAACATATTATTATTATCTGCGCTATGTCAAAACGTTAACCATTTTCGTGGATGAATGGAGTAATATATTTGCAGCTAATGTATCAATATCACATACATAAAATGAGTCACTATATAATATATTTGTTTTATATGTCCCCGTGAGGGACGAGTGAAGGTTGTTGCTAAAATGCTCCATGCTTCTCTAGAAATAGTAGCATGTTGGACAAGAGGAACAATGGATTGGGTTATGGATCCAACCAGGGCACTAAAAATGTGTCGGTCTTGATTAGGGCTGTCAAAATTTACCGAAAAAACGGTATACCGTGCATACCGTATCGAAAAATACCGCAAAATACCGAATATAAGGTATACCGAAATTTTTGGCAAGGTATGATACCGTACCGAACTTTTCGGTAAGGTAAAGGTATAAGTTTTTTATATACCGAGGTATACTGTCATATACCGTACCGTAGTATATAATGGAAAAAAAATGATATATATTGTTGTTTTTGTGTATATAAAATTATATGTACATATATATATTCAATTTTAATCATAACAAAATAATTATTTAGAAATTATAGTTAATAAATATTAGTGAAAAATTACAAAATACGTGATTTTGTTGATAATTGAAAACATTGAATAAGACATAATTTTTTGTTACATAACTAAATAGTTGTTATATAATTTTACTAAATTATTTTTTAAAACTAACACATCAATCTAAATAATTATAATAAAATAAAAATAAATTATTTTATATGATAATATAACTATGTCTACTTAATTTTAAATATAATATAAATTGTAATATATAATTAATGAAAATAACTTAATTTGTTAGTATAATATATCACGCATATATGACCAATTAATAAGAAAATGATTCATATATTTAAATCTAGTACATATATAATAATATAATAATATAATTAATTAATCTTTTAGTAATTAATTATATGATATTCGTGATTAATCTTGAAAATTATGTTATTATAAAATAATACTTTGTATTTTTTTATATTTTTAATGTTATTTAAGGTGTCGTTCATTATGTTTTATATATGCACATATTTTAAATAAATAAATTTTTAGTATCCCGCCAAAGAAAGGTATACCGAAGTAAGGTAAGGTATACCAAAAATAAGGTAAGGTATAGGTATGTAAAAATATCATACCGAAAGTAAGGTATACCGAAAATTATGGTAAGGTAACGGTATGAAATTTTCCATACCGAAGGTAAAGGTAAGGTATAAGGTATGACGATTTTAATAAGGTATACCGTACCGTGACACCCCTAGTCTTGACGCATCCAAGCGATGTGGTTGAGGACAGGGATTAGATCCGTCAATATAGCCAAAGAGATCATAGCGAAGAAGGAGTGATTCAATTTGTAACTTCCAAGCAAGGTAGTTGGTGGAGTTGAGTTTTATAGTATTGATACCGGAGATCTCTAACCCCAACCACATCGCTTGGATGCGTCAAGACCGACACATTTTTAGTGCCCTGGTTGGATCCATAACCCAATCCATTGTTCTTCTTGTCCAACATGCTACTACTTCTAGAGAAACATGGAGCATTTTAGCAACAACCTTCGCTCGTCCCTCATGGGGACAT
Organism: Leonotis leonurus; assembly: GCA_026898415.1. Lineage (NCBI taxonomy): Eukaryota > Viridiplantae > Streptophyta > Magnoliopsida > Lamiales > Lamiaceae > Leonotis > Leonotis leonurus. Next base: position 2,283,810 of record JAPKLX010000013.1, read on the forward strand.
ATAAAAAAAATCCGAGATCACCTCAAGCATGCTAGTAAAGGATCCCAAACTATTTCTGAATTCATGCAATTCGTAAAATGCAAATCCGATGAACTTGCTATGCTTGGAAAACCCCTCGATCTAGAGGAAATCATCGAATGCATTCTTGATGGCTAAGATGATGATTACAAGCCCATTATTGATGTCGTCAATGGCCTCGACACTACCATTACCTTTGAAGAATTACACAAAAAACTGGTTTCTCGTGAACTTCTTCTACACCGTGCCTCTCCGGCCTCGCCCTTTCCAGCCACTGCTCATGTTGCACAACAATCTCATCGGCACAACTCCTTATATGCAAGGCATGAACCACAACAACATGCTCCATGGCAAGCACAACCTTGACACAGCCCTCAGTGCTAATCGGCCTGCCCCTCGCCCATATCTTGGGAAATGTTAAGCCTACAAAATAGTTGGTCACTCAGTTCAGCGTTGTCCAAGCTTTCGTCTCATGCCGCAATCTAATATCTCCCATTCACCATCAGCTCATGTTGCTACTACAAACACCTCTTCACCTCCTCCTTGGCTCTTGGGCAGTGGTGCTTCTCATCATGTCACCGCTGACCTTGAGAACCTCTCCCTCCATTCTCCTTACACCGATGGTGACTCTGTGATGATCAGTGATGGTTCTCAACTACCTATCTCCCACTTTGGTTCCTTCACTCTCTCCACACCTTCTCATTCATTTGCTTTAAATAATGTTATGTGTGTTCCATTATGAAGCGTAATTTAATCTCTATATCTCAGTTTTTCCTTCAAAACAATGCTACTATTGAATTCTCACCTAATTCCTTTTATGTGAAGGATCTTCACACAGGGGCACCTCTGTTTCAAAGGCAGATTAAGAACGGCATCTACGAATGGCCTGCAAATGCTGAGATCAAGCAACCTTTAGTCACCTTTTCTAGCATCAAAACAAGCCCATCTACTTGGCATTCCCGCCTACGTCACCCATCATCGTCCCTCACTCGTAGCATTTTGTCTCAATTTGATTTACCAGTGTCTGAGTCTATTTCTCCTTCATCACATTGTAATTCTTGCAAATGCAATAAGAGTCACAAACTCCATTTTTCCATTTCAACAATGAAGTCTGATGCTCCACTTGATCTTCTTTATAGTTATGTCTGGACATCTCCAATTCTTTCGATTGATGGCTTCAAGTATCATGTGATTTTTGTTGACCATTACACAAAATATATATGGCTATATCCTCTCAAACAAAAATCTCATGTACTCTCTACGTTTCAAAATTTCAAGTCATTAGTTGAAACTTACTTCAATGCCAAAATTAAATCTTTCTACTCCGATAAAGGTGGTGAATTCACGGCCCTTGTATCCTTCTTTGCTCATTATGTTATTTCTCACTATACATCTCCTCCACACACGTCCGAACATAATGGCTACGCTGAATGTCGTCACCGCCATATTGTTGAGACAGGTCTTTCCCTCCTATCCCACGCCTCCATGTCTCTCACTTACTGGTCTTATGCCTTCAAAACAGCTGTCTACCTCATTAATCGGATGCCCACCCCAACCCTGCACCATGAATCCCTATTCTCTAAATTGTTTGTCACAACACCTATCTACTCAAAACTTCGTACCTTTGGTTGCCTCTACTATCCTTGGTTATGCCCATACTATTCTCACAAAATCTCCCCTCTCTCATCCCCATGCTAGTATTTTGAAATGATGAAATGTTGAGGCATTTATAGCTATCACTCATTGATGTAGTTGTTGCAGAGATCGATCTGTGATTCGTTGAAATTATTTTTGTTGAAGATTTGCCCGCTTTACCATTTTTGGTGTACCTGAAATTAAGATCTTGTAGGGCGGCTCTCATATATTTTCCTTAAGTGGAAATAAACTTGAATGAGGTTTATATATATTTCCCCAACACTTTGTTATACATATGAACACCAATTTAGATGTGTAAACAACCGGGACCAGACCCGCTAAACCGATCCGAACTGGTGAGTTGGATTGGGTTCGGGTTAGGACCGGCTTGTATATTGACATGATCTGTGTTGGGTCATTTTTAGGACCAGGTCAAAACCCGCTAAAACCTGTTGAATCCGGAACTGACCCATACAAATAAAAATATTTTTTATTGTTTAAATATAATTGTAGATGATATTTTTAATATTTTTGTATTTATTTAGTAAACTATATATAATATTTTATACATTTATCTTTTATAAAATTGTGGTTGGATTAATGAATTATTATGTTATGAATTGATTTTTATTTTATGTTTTTGTTGTGAATTGAGAATATTTAATTCTCTCTCCGACCAGCTATTTATGACATGTTTTGACCAAAATTGTGAGAATTTTTTAGTCAAAATGGAACATAAATAGGAGGACAAAGAGATTATTAATGCATGTTTAATTATATAAAAAAATCTATAAATTGGTGGTAAACATTGAAAAAATAACATATAATATTAAAAAAATATGAATTAGTTTTTTTTTTCGGGTTGGACCGAACCCAAACCGGACCCGGAGCCCGTGTCTTGGTTGGTGCTAAAGCTTCTTTCGATCCAAATCGATCCCAGCAAGTCAGTCCGATTTCAAATTTTCGATCCCAGCAGGTTACTCCGATTTCGACCCGATGATCATCCCCAAATACCAAAATTTTCAATATTAAATGTCACTACCATATTATTAGGATAAATTAAATAATCAATCATATCATTATCTTTTTCATGATTTCCGTATAAAATTAGAAGGAATTGTGGTACCAGTAGCTTGTGGTCTTTTGGAACTTGAAAATGACAATTAATATAATTTCTGCAACACAACAAAACAAAACACAATGGATTAAACATAATTTCTGCACCACAACAAAACATAATAGGTTATAACAAGAATTGGAAAAAAAGAGAGAAAAAAATGATCAAAATTAAACAATGAAAATATATGTTTATGGTCCATCATCACACTAAAATCAAGAAGGGATGGTAATACATTAAGCATACAATAGTTACAATTTTTGCCCACATACTCCAAATATAAAATAATAGTAGATATAAAAAAGGGATAATTGACTGTAAATATATAAACTAACCACTATTACTTGTATTGCACATGAATTTTAAAATTTATCCCACAATACACCAACTACCATTTTTTTGCTATTTAATACATTGAGTTAGATTTGGTCAAAATATTACATACGTTGACCCGAATAACACACGTGGACATACACATCAGCCTTAAGGAAGAAATGACGCCGTTTATATTAAGTTTGAACGGCGTTGTGTTAAGCTATGTGAACACTACTGGGAACCACCGTGAAGCTGACCTCAGACGAAGAAGGTGCTCCAATTGATCAAAGCTTGTATCAAAGTATGTTGGTCCCGAAAGAGCTAGATTGGTGTATTGGGTGGGGGGGGGAGGAGAATACACCAATTCAAAATTTTTAGGGTTTTCTTGTTTAAACTTAAATATCAAAGCTTAAGCACTTGGGTTGCAAATAAAAGCTTTGAAAACGTGAGTAACAATGATTAAGTATAACTTTGAGAAAGTTAAACTTAAACAAGGTTGTGTGCGGAAGTTGGTGGTTAATGCTATTTGTTAATGGGGAAAACAGTTTTCTTAGTTCAAGTCTTTAGCAAGTTGATTCCTTGGCGGTGGTGGAAGACAACTCCATCTTTCCATGCCTCAAGCATCTTATTCTTTTTTATTTAGAAGAGTTGAAGGATATCACTTGTGAAATTGGAAACATATCAACATTGCGAAAAATCGAGATATCTCTTTGCAACGAATGGGCGGTTAGTATTTTAGTTCTTGATACATACGGGTGACAAACTAGGTATTAAACAATGTTTGTAAGGCATAAGATTAATACCAACACCTAAATCTAGCATGCCTGTAACAGTCTTACCATTCCCAAAAGCTATAGTGATAACGAAACTACCTGGATCTCGTAGTTTCTGAGGAAGAGGTTGCTGCATGATAGAACTGGCTACCTCGAACACCATGACGGACTCGTCGTCTGCAAATCTCCTCTTCTTGGAGGCTAGCTCCTTGAAGAATCTCAGGTACGCCGGTACGTTGCGGATCACGTCCAGAAGCGGCAGATTGACATGAACTTGAGACAACATCTTATAGAATTCTGCGAACTACTTCTCAAGCTTCTCGTTCTTCAGCCTGCTCGGAAAGGGAATAGGCGGCTTGTACGGGTTCGCCGTTTTGTGCAACTGAATGGCTGGCTGCTTCGGCTCCTTCCCTTTCTCGGCGTCCTCCACCTCTTTAGTTGGCTCATCCTCTGGCATAGCCACCTTGTTGTCTACCTGCTTGCCTCTACGAAGAACATTAATGGCCTGTATCTGCTGCGCTGAGTGCCCCTGCCCGGGTATCTTTTCGATCTGTTGCTGCTGCTGCATTTGATTGACGGCTCCAGAAATCTGCCCGACTTGACTCTCGAGGCGTTTGATAGTAGCCTCTTGAGCCTCTCAAGCCAGTTTGCTTTCCTGCATGAAAGTTGCAAGACTGTCCTCTAGCGACGATTTAGGCTGAGCTAGTCGCAGTGCAGATGGAAATTATGGCTGGAACTGAAGTCCCGGCTGCTGAAACTGAGGCAGCGGTGGCTGGGGTGATTGCTAATAATGAGGTGGCGGCTACTGATAAGGTGAAGGAGGTGGATAGTACCCTGACTGAGGTGGGTAATATGGCTGCTGCTGTGGTTAATACCCATGCTGAGGTGGGTAATACTGCTGTGGAGGTGCTCGTCGGGCAGGTAAATTCGAGTTCTACCCTTGATTTGACCCCTTCCACGTAGAAATGTTCGGCGCTCTCCATCCTGTAGTCTGCTGGATTGGATGCTGATCGAATGGCGGTTGTGGTGGAAATCCCTGAGCAGCGTAGATTTCTGCCTCTCCTTCAAAAGTCATCTCCGCCATTCTGGTGTAGTGATTCTCATCTTGAGTGAGATCACCATAGATCGGGCATGGCTCAGATTCCGGTTCCGGCTCGGGTTTGGTCTGTTGGTCCCGAAAGAGTAAGGTTTGGTGTATGGGGGGGGGGGAATACACCAAATACAAACTTTTCAGTTTACTTGACTAGTTACTTAGAGAGTTTGAGCTTTCTGAAAACAGATTGCTTAATAGTGACAAACCAGATCAATGACCAAATCGATCTTGTTATGTCCAGACAGAAACTCTCTGGTGAATAACACTGGGCAGAGATCAATAATAATCTTGTTCTCTAACAGAGCGTTGTGTGCGGAATATGGTGGACTTAGTCAGTGCTCTTGTTTAGAAAACCTTTTCAAAGTTTAACCAAGTATTTATCAGATCGATTAAGAATGCAATTTGAATGAGTGTGCTGGTTAGTGAATGAAACAACTGAAATTAGAAATGCAGAGAGTAAATAACACAACTATTTTACGTGGTTCGGGAAACCCCCTACGTCCACAGTCCAATCCAAACTGGATTAGATATCCACTACTAGGATACTCTTCTTATTTATACTCGCTGAGAACGAGCCACAAGTTTCAAGCACAATCTGGTTGAAACTTATGCACGAATAAGGGTCGTGTCCCTTTACAACTTACAGAAAACTACTATAACTGGATCTCTTCACGTTAATCCACTAGAAAACTACTAGCTAGCAAAGATCTCCTTCCTTCTTCTCGATAAGACAGACTTGAATCGAGTTGGTGTGATTTCGATCACGAACGACTTAGAACACGATCTGGTGAGTTGAAACCTTCTCGAATGAATGCAATGAAGAGTGAGATGATTTATGAGTAGAGTAACAACTTGTTGATCGTAGATTATATTCTTGTACTCTTCCAGTCTTTGTTCCAAGCTTTTATAGGTGTAGAATTTGAAATTCTAACCGTTGGGGTTGATTGGTTTTGGAGTATATGAGATTTACCAATCAAGGATAGTGAATCCCTAAATTATCTCCTCTTGCCTTTGGAAAGTTTGACTGAATCTTCAGTAAATATGAAAAGCAGATCGTTGACAGGTACTACTTTCCTTCTTCGTGTATGGATAGATTCTCCTTCCATCAGTTAATCTGGTCAAAACAAGTGATTGTCAATTAACTGATAGTTGATCTGATATCATCTGGTTCATCTCTAGACGTCGATCTGGTCACGCCAGATTGATATCGATCTGGTCAGTAGTCGATCTGGTCCTTCAGAAAATATGCTTCCAAGCATGGCAGTATCTTCTGTGAATATTCTGATAATTGCTGATCGAGTGACCATCTGTTAGATCATCTGCTTGCTTCGATCTGCTGTTGATCTGGTCCACAAACTAATGAGAAACAGAATGACTTCTATATGATTAAATCCTCCACATGTTAAGTCATTTTCTAATCTGTACTAAGATCATATTTTCTATCAGATACACTTTATTTTGTAGTGATCTGGTACATGTAGAACAGATTGAGGTCTAAAAAGACAGAATGAAATCTAAGTGTGTTTCGAGAGATCATCATCAAAACTAAAATATTGTGGGGTTCCCAATAATTTTCCCATTTTTGATGATGTCGAAAACACACTTCACAATATAACCCTAAGTAAAGCATTTTAAGAGTGATATGATTTTTAAATAGCCAGAAGGGTTAACAGATTGTTATTAATCCATATAACAATCAAATTCAGTAAATGTTTCTGGACAATGAGACTTTGTCTTCAGAAAATCCACATGTATTAATATATCAATTTGAGTACAGGTGGATAACATGGAGATAATAACAAAAGTAGAGCAAAAAGAATATCAGATGGACTAAAGATTAAGACAACTATGAAAACCATCTGGCCGCTCCTCCTTTCTTCATCTTTTCACGCTGTGCATCAGAGACAAGTTGGATACTTTCGTAGATGCCATCTCTAACTCTGGCGTAGTTAGGGTCGTGATTGTCGATCTTGTATCCATTGATCTTGGCTAGCTGATTGATGTAGTTTAACATGTATGTCTTGTCAGGGATGCTGCTTCCTGGAATCATATGGCATACCATGTACTCCTTTTCAGGTGCCTTTATTTGGATTTTAGCACTTGAGGCAGCCGATCTAATTCTCTATATCAATCCCTTATCTCCAAAATTCTCCATGTATCTGTTGAAGTCTTCGTCTGGTGTAGACTCTGAGTATATATGTTCCTTGAGAAAGTACCTAATCATTATGAAGTCTTGCTTGACCAACTCTCAGTCCTTCTGGTCACTTTCTAGTACCCACACATCTTTGGGTGTTTGCTTCTGCGAGGACAGATTCCATGCTATGAAGCGTTTCTTCTTCTTCTTCTTCGATTGCGTTGTGGACTGTGAAGATTGTTGTTGAGAACGTTCTGATGATGGCTGTGAGGAGAAGGTCGTCTGGTAGGATTTCTCCTTTGCTTCTTGAGCAGCTATCCTCTTCTCCCTTTCAGCCTGATCCTTCTAGAACTGTGCCTGGAAGATGGGGTCACAAGCTTGTTCTCTGTTAACTCCAAATAGCAGCAGCTCAGCTATCTGGTCTCCTTCATCTACAGGCTACTTGCCTTTATCAGAAGCAACAGGTTGTTGTTGAATTTGTTCTGGCTCAGTGGTAGGATCCGCCTTAGGTGGAGTTGTGGGCCTCTCCCTTGCCTGTTGAACTGGAACTGATTGAGTTTGTACTTCTGCTCCTGCTCCTTCTGCTTCTGCTTCTGCTCCTTCTGCTTCTGGTTCTGTCACAGAACTCTTGCTAACCCCTTTCTTACCTCTGTCATTCTTAGATATTTCCTCATTTTCGACATCATCAAACATGGACTTGATGAGTGTGTGGAGGGAATCTATCTCTGCCTTCATTGCCTCCATCTTCTCTTCTGCGTCTGCTTTGAACCCTAGCAGAAAGGTCACATTCTGGTCTGTTGCATCCAGTTTTTGTTCCAGACGGCTGTTCATCGTGGCCAGGGTACCGTCGTAGGTGTTCTGTAGGTCTTCTACTGTTGTCAGGCGTGTGTTCTGGTGCTCAAACTCTGTTGGATTGGGATAGAGCAGATCATCCAGGACACCTATCTGATGTGTTTTCATGAAATCCACGAACTTCTCCTTCTCAAAGGCAGCAAGTTGTGCGTGGATTTCAAGAGTAGTAGCTTCCTTCACCTCAGCTGTAATTGTAGCAGCTTAATTCTTCACGGCAGCATCGATAGCTTCTTCCTGCTTTGACAGCATATCAGTAATCAATGTGTGAACAACTTGAGTCTTCTGTTCCACTGTTTCCAGCCTTAGTGTTGTCTTTTCCTGACTGCCCTCTGCAGCAGTGTGGTCATCATCTATCTTCTTGTTGAGCTCCTTCTTGAGGTCTCTGATCTTTCTGCGGATGTCTATGTCCATGTCATTAACATAGTCTATTTGATGTTGATTGAAGTCAGCAAGTATCTGAGTGGCTTTTTCTTGGAGAGTGTTTTTGATATCAGTTATGAGATCTTCAACTCTGAGTGTGATCAGGTTGTTGATGTGATAGTTATTGAAGGTTTTGGTCTCCCTCTCCAGAATCTCTTCCATGTTGTAGAAGGTGACGTTTTTCGTCAATCTCTGAGCGACACCTGGAGTATACAGCTCGTTGGTTGGTTCTCCATCTATGTGTTGACCAGCTGGCTCCTCATCTACTAGGTCTAGATGAATCACTGGTGTTTTCTTCTTTCTTTTCTTTGGCTATTCTGCCTCTTAAGTGGGTTGTTGTACTGGTGGAGGTTGATCTGGTTGACTCGTGGGCTGCTCCGTCTGGTCCCCTTCTGGACCTTGCATGTCCACAGCCTTATCAGCCTCTTCATCTAATCTTGTGACACTAGAATAGAAGTCCATTTTATCAGCATAATATGACTTCAGGTCAACTTTCAGGAATCTGGCCTCATGCTTCATCAGCGCGAGGATGAGTTGGTGATATTCTGGTCGCACTTCACTGACAGTGCCTGCCTGCAGTAAACTCAGTAGTGTGGCCTCCTCCTTCTTTAGCTCTTCCATTGATCTGGTCTGGAGAAGAGCGTCAAAAATGTAGTACTCGTTGTCCTTAACCAGCAAGTAGAACTTGACTCTCTTGGCTGCTCCCAGACTCTCTGGAAGTAAGTGAATGCTTGGAAAATCTTGAAGCACAGAGTGATCTGCTTCACTTTCCAGTAGGTTGATTACTCCTTCTGCTTGCTTTCTCTTTTCTTCTTCTTCATCTGCTGACTCAACTTCCCCCTCTTCTTCTTCACTTATCCTCTACATCCTGTCAGGTGAGGGTGTTACTGTTCTGGCAGGAGAAAAATCCTTCTCTTGGTTTGGATTATAACTGGATTCTGGTTCCACAAATCTTGTTTCCTCAGTCTGGGGAGGAATAGGGCTTTGTGGTTGTTGAGCTTCCTCAGCTTGTTCTGGACTGAGTCGATCTTGTTGAGTCATTTTTGGTTCTGGTCAAGCCTCCTCAGCCTGTTGTGGGCTGACTCGATCTGGTTGGGAAGCTTCTGGTTCAGATTGATGAGTGTCTGAATCTTGTGGAACTTCTTTGGTTGGTGATGGAGATTCATGGACTTTTCTCAATCTGCGCCTCTTCTGCTTAGGTTGATGAGAGGTGGATGTGTCTGTATCGATGGAACTTGCTCTTTTGGTAGGTGGTTTACGTGCTGCTTTCTCCTTCTGCACCCTTCCCTTGGGTGCCTTCTCCTTCTGCTTTTCACCGGCCCTCGTTGGTGGAATCCAGATGGGATTGGAACCACCCATCTCCAGAAGTGCAGCATGGTGCACTTCATCTGTGACCTTGTTGAACAAAGCTGGAGTGAGTCCCAATGACATCTCGATCTAGTGCTGGTCCTTGGAAATGGTAAAACGAGTGTTGAATTCGGTGGCGTCCTCCCAAGTCTGCTGTTTGAAGAACTTCTCTACCATGAAGCTAATCTTGGTAGAGTGCCTTAAGTTCCTCCTGACTTCTACAGAGACACCATGCCCTCGGGTGTCTTTGGTGTACTTCACCAGTTTGGCCTCCTTTGCCAATAAGTCAAACAGGATTCTGCTCCAGTTGACCTTGAGATTTAGAACAACAGCGGTGAGGATTCTGAATTTTTATGGGGTGACTTAATCATAGGAGCCACCGTGTGAGAAAAATCCTTTGAACAAACTCGAAGATTAATTTGTATCCAGGTTGAAGGAGGGATCTCTGGAACATTCGGCCCGTGTAAGATATGGGTATCACCATTACTATCTCCACTGCTTCCTGGAGTTGATCGTGAGTGATTTCGTCCAGAGTCATGCCTTCGTCTTTCAGCCGATAGGCCTGGTTGATCATAGCCAGGACGTTGTAAGTGCTTTTACTCGTCCTATCTCCAATGGGCATCAGCACGTTTGCTTCGTTGCCCTCCTTCTCATCTTGCCAGGTCAAGTAGAAGGTGGCAGCATGTTTTGCTAAGTACATTTTGGGATGGGAGGTGACAATATTGTGAAATCCTACAATAGTATGAAGCAACCCAGTATATAGCAGATAATCATCAGTTATGAACATCATAAAGACATGAAACACCGCAAACATAAATATTTATAACAGTTCTCCAAATATATATATATACAAGCATATATCAATAACTATGACAGGGAATAATAGAATATATATACTCAGATACAAAACTCATAGTAATACTCCAATAGACATCTTTAATAAAATGAAGAACTGTTATAAACCTTTGCAGTGCTTAACCATGGCGAAAATCTCCTCCAGTTTGCGAAAGCCATGGGTTTCAAAAACAACAAATGGTTCAGGGGAAAGAAACTTCTGAATCTCAGCGACATGTTGTAGAAACAAAGAAGTTTGAGGAGCCATGATTAATGGAGTTTTGAGAAAATCTTGCGAGAGAGAAAGATTTCTGGAAATTCTTAAGTGCTTAAGAGAGTAGTGCTCAGTGCGATGAAAGTGTAAGGTGAACAGTTTAATGCACGTACGACACATATATATAAGAAAATAATCAACGGCTCATATTAAAGCGATAAAGAATTGACGGTTGGATGAGAATCTTCCTTTTTAGATTTTCCTGCTTCATCTTTCCATTTTGCCGCCTTGCTTCGCGTTTGATGTACGCGCTAGATCCTAGGGTTGTAGGAGGGAGCATGTAAATCTTCCTTTCCACTGCAACTTTCCTTTTTCCTTTTCTTGCAGATATTTCCTCGATCACAGTTTCCAAAGGTGTGCTAATCATCATAATTATGGAAGATTTAGCAAATCTATGTCAGAAAATAACTTTATAGACCGTAGTTAGGGCGGTAATTAGTGTCAGAGACGCATCTAATTTCCAATTTCCCCCTTGACTAAGTAACCATTTATTGGAAAATTAATTTCAACGTGGCATGGCTGCATCTCATCATATTTTGACACGTGTTATCAATATCAATCTGGTATTGTTTGGTTGACATCATTTGATTTCTACTTCCATCTGGTACTGTCATCCCTATGTATCATTCTGGTTTGTTGTTCTGTTTCATGTCAATCTGGTTGACAGTCTGGTCTTGCATTTCACGCCTTGGTTTCAGTTGTGAACTGTAGCGTGGTTAGCATAGTTAATGTTTCTGTTATCATCGATCTGCTACATGATCTGGTTTCATCAATCTGGTATAGATTTGATTCATTCATCCAGGTTTAGCAATCCAAGCTTTCCACATAGCATCTTGAATAGGGGTGTTTAAACCGTTCGGATCGGATACCCTACCCTAAAATTTCGGGTACCCGTATCCGAAATCTATCAAAATGCATATCCGTTTCCCGAACCTGAATTAGAGTTCGGGTAACCAATACCCTACCGGGTATTTCGGGTTGGGTACCCTAATACCCGAATACCTAATTAAAAAAATCTATAATTATGCAATCAATACATCTATTTCACATCACATGTCAATACAAAATTATTGATAAATTATTTTCAACTTCAACCACTAAATAATCTTCATATTGAATCTCAAAATTAAATAAGATACTCCATCCGTCCCACTAAGCTTGACACCTTTTTTTTCGGTACGGTTATTAAGGGGAGTGTATAAAGTAGTGTAAAATGTATAAAGGTGGTAGGGTCCACACCTTTTTGAAGAGATAACTTTTGCTATTTTTGGGGTGTTCCAAGTTTAGTGGGATGTCCCAAAAAGGAAAACGTGCCAAGCTTAATGGGACGGATGAAGTATATAACAAAGTTCAAGCAAACAATGCAAATTCAAACATCATAATGCACAATTCAAACATCATAATTAAACGTGTCATTACTTAGAGTTTTTATTAGGTAGAGTTTAGTTAGGTTAAGTTATAAATATGACAAAAATATTTAATGTTAATTATAACAAGTATAGTAAAAAATATATATTCAATTTTATAAACGGGTATTCGGGTATATTCGAACGGTATCGGGTAATACCCGAACCCGAAAAATCCAAATTTCTTAATCCCTTACCCGTCCCATATCCGAATAATTCAGATATTCGGGCACCCAATACCCAATCGGGTACGGGTTTTTTAGGTTTTACCCGATACCCGGTACCCATTTAGACAGCCCTAATCTTGAATCTCTCTTCTGGTAGGGCTTTTGTCAATATATCAGCACGTTGTACATCAGTGTGAATTTTCTCGATCTGGATGTGTTTCCTCTCCACATGATCTCGAATGAAGTGATGTCTCACATCAACATGCTTGCATCTTGTATGGAGTATTGGATTCTGTGTTATAGCGATGGCACTTGAGCTGTCACAGAATATAGGTATCTCATTCACATCGATCTCGTAGTCTTTAGTTGCTGCTTCAACCAAAGTATCTGTGCACAACAGCTTCCAACGGCCATGTATTCTGCCTCAGTTGTTGATGTAGCAACAGATGTTTGTTTCTTTGAAAACCAAGAGATTAACTTTTTTCTAAGAAACTAGCACGTTCCAGAAGTAGACATCTTGTTGTCTACATGCTTGCCACTACGAAGAACATTAATGGCCTGTATCTACTGCGCTGAGTGCCCCTGCCCGGGTATCTTTTCGGTCTGCTGTTGCTGCTGTATTTGATTGACGGCTCCAGAAATCTACCCGACTTAACTCTCGAGGCGTTTGATAGTAGCCTCTTGAGCCTCTCGAGCCATTTTGCTTTCCTGCATGGAAGCTGCAAGACTGTCCTCTAGCGACAATTTAGGCTGAGCCAATCGCGGTGCAGATGGAAACTGTGGCTGGAACTGAAGTCTCGGCTGCTGAAACTGAGGCAGCGGTGGCTGGGGTGACTGCTGATAATGAGGTGGCGGCTGCTGATAAGGTGGAGGAGGTGGATAGTACCCTGACTGAGGTGGGTAATAAGGCTGCTGCTGTGGACAATACCCATGCTGAGGTGGGTAATACTACTATGGAGGTGCTCGTTGGGCAGGGAAATTCGAGTTCTGCCCTTGATTTGGCCCCTTCCACGTAGAACTGTTCGGCACTCTTCATCCTGTAGTCTGCTGGACTGGATGCTGATCGAATGGCGGTCGTGGTGGAAATCCCTGAGCAGCGTAGATTTCCGCCTCTCCTTCAAAAATCATCTCCGCCATTCTGGTGCAGTGATTCTCATCGTGAGTGAGATCACCACAGATCGGGCACAGCTCAGATGCCAGCTCCGGCTCAGGTTTGGTCGTTGCGGGACCCTTGCTCATTTTCAACTCTTGCAGCTCTCTCATCATATTAGCCATCTGTCTCTTCAAATCGGGACTCACTCCTATCTCTCTGACTTCTACTCTCTTGGATTGAGAGATTTTCTGCTGTGAATTGGTGGCTAACGTCTCTAAGATCTCAACTGCTTCATCGGCGGTCTTCTCGGATATGTTCCCTCCAGCTACTGTATCCACCATGAACTGGTACGTATGCTGTAAACCATTGTAGAAGATTTGCCAAAGAAGTTCTGGCACAATCTGGTGATGTGGACACTGTTGCTGGAGCTTCCTGAATCTGTCGAGTGCTTCGTGAAAAGGTTCGTCAGGTTCTTGAGCAAATTGCATGATCTGAAGTCGGATTTGTTGCGTCTTGTGGTTCGGATAATACTTGAGCAAGAAAGTAGTACTCACAGCCTTCCAATTGGGTAAAGATCCCGCTGGGAGCGAGAGATACCATGACTTCACCTTATCCTTGAGTGAATAGGGGAAGCACTTCCTTATCAGCTCATCCTCGGTTAGCCCCTGAAGTGGAATAGAGTGGACAGCCGTGCAGAACTCTCTGATGAATAGGAGTGCATCTTCATTAAGCAACCCGTAGAATGATGGAAGCAAGTTGATGTGATTGTGCTTCAGCTCATAGTTCCTCCCCGCAGCAGAGAGTACAATTATAGACGCTGTGATGCCAAAGGTTGGCCTGGCGAAGTCTCCGAGCTTTTTTGGTGCTTCTTCTTCGGCCATAATCACCAACCTTTCTTCAAATAGAGCGGCAAGGTTGACGACGTCCCTGTATCGCTCTTCTAGTAAGCCGTCTCTCCTATTGATGTTGTCAACGTAGGGCACCAACTCTTGTCTCAAGCTTCGGCGACCTAGCATACACAAACCAAAAGAAGATCAAACGTACCTTGTGGGAGCAAAAGGGAATAAATAACTAAAATAAAAGAAAAATAAAAATAAAAGGGAAACGCAAATAAATGCCTAAAGCCTTCCCCGGCAACGGCGCCAAATTTATTTCAAACTTATTTTATTAAATTGCTTGCAAGAGAACCAGTTCGTCATAGTTTAATAAGTTGACCCTAGTCGTATTCTCAAGGAAGGCTAAACAGGGTTTTATCTACGTTGCAAAATAGAAAGCAATTGAAAGAAGGGGTTTTGATATTTTAACTAATCTAATTAATCTATCTAAGCGAATGAATTTAAAGAATTTAAAATACGAATTATCTAGGCGAAAATTAATAAAGCAATTAAATCATAAATCTAAGAACGAAGAATTAAAGAAACTGAATTTAAACATGCCTTGAATTGATTAATTAACATGATTGAAAGGTTTGTATTAACGAATTGTGAATTAATCAAGAAAAGAGCAAGAAGAAAAGAGATCATAAAGCAATAAAGAAAGCAGTAAAAGAACTCACAAATTTAAAAGGGAAATAATGCATTAAAGAACTCCGGGTTTGAATCACGAATGAATCCACAAAGAAATTGGAAAAACAAATAACGGAATGGAAAATCTAGACTAGTAGTGTTTTCTCTCGTGGTCTAAACCCTAGAAAAAGGAATTGCGAAGGAGCAGAGGACGATCAGTTGTGCGTGTGAAAGGTTTAAATATGGGTGGAGATGCCCGCTGGTGTAGCGACCGCTAGGGGGTAGCGCTACCCCCACGTTTTGTTCTCCCAAGGGTTGAAGAGGGGTAGCGGACGCTAAGGGGTGGCGCTCGCTACCCCAGCGTGTTGTTCTTTTCAACGTGCAAGGGAGCTAGCGGCCGCTAGGGGGTAGCGGTCACTAGCCCCTTGTTCTGCCTTAGTTCAGGTTCTGGACCTAGCGAGCGCTAGGAGCTAGCGCGCGCTAGGTCCACTCTCGGCCAGGAGTTCAATTTCCACCTCTTCTTCGTCTTTTCGTCTCGTTTCTCTTGTCGAACCTCGTTAATCATTTTTATCGATTCTCACCTACAATGTAGCATAAAGAAAATCAAAGCATCAACTCGAACAACAAAAATAAGCAATATAAAACCAAAAGCATAATAGAAACGTATAAAACAAATATATGAGTGAATCTTCACATGAATTAGGATTAAATATGATAATTAGATTTAATGGGTGAATTCACAAATTAATTTAGTCTCCATACATTTTTCTGTAATCCTTTTATTCTTATTTGATTTTTATACCAGCGTTGGAAAATTTGTTTGCTTATTTAATTAATTATTATAATAATCAACCACAAAGCATTGATGCCTAGATAATAATTGAATATCTTTGTTACTTAATCAATGTGTTTTCACTTATCAGTCTCCGCGGATACGATATTATGTTTGCTATATTACTACAATACCTATTTTGTATAATAAATAGTGCAATCACGAGTCGAGTTCGAACAACAAGTCAAAAATTTAAGTAGAGCTCGAAGCCGAACTCGAAAACTCTAATATTTTAATCGAGTCGAGCCAAGCTGAAATATGTTTGAAGATGGTTTTATTAAGGAACATTTTTATACTTGTGCTTGGATTACAATCACTCGACAATATAGCATTGGAGATATATTTGTGGTCAAAATATGAGTGAGGAAGAAACGTTTGTATTAACATCTATGAGTTAGAAAATACTTATTGAGAAAGAATTATAAAATGTTGCAATGGACATCCAATATCATGCGTTGTGGTTGGAGGACTTAAGTCAGACTTGTACAAAAGAATCTTGGGAGGTGTTTGATAGAGTGAAATGGATGATAAAATTAAATGATCATTTCTTAGTTCATTTCATTTTTTTCTGCTTGCTTTGTTTTATAATTAGAATTCGACATTACATTCGGAATAACTATTTCGTTAGGAAGTAGGAATATTAATTCACCCTTAATCTTAACTATTAGTCATTCCTATTCATTCTATCAAAAAAATTTCCTATTTTTATTTGGACAAAATTAATTATTTTTTTTTATTTGTCAATTTTACTATACCCACAATTCTCCCCCTACGAAATTAATCTTAAATTTTTTATAATGTTTTCAAAGTCATTTTGTTAATAAAAAAAAATATTATTACAAAGATTGATATAATTTATACATTTTAAAGCTTGTGGATATTGTTTATTTGTTAAGAAAAATGAGTTATATTTTATTCAATTAAAATTAATAAAATAAATCAATCTCGTTTAAATTTTATTGCATTATGAATTTTAATTATGATTAAGAGAATGAAGATATAAGCTTTAGTGGGTGAGAGAAAAATTAGCCAAATTCAAATAAATAAATCTAAGTATTTAATTGGTTCAGTTATTTTAGTTTGGTTCGATTTTATTTAAAAATAAAATTTTAATTTGGTTTGATTTGTATTTAGACACAACCAAATCCAAATAATAAAAAAATCAAATTATTTTATTAATATTAAAAATATAATTTATTTTTATTAAATAAGATTATTTCATATACATTTTTATTTCTTTTTAATTATTTTTGCGTTTTAAAATTTTAACATTGTGTGACAAATGAAATGTAATATTCAATTTACTTCATTTTCATTTCAACTTTTTTTTTAGATTTTCGAAAAGTAGAATTTTGAAATTTAATAATTATGTAATAGTTATTATCGTTTAAAACTTGAACAGTATCGAATATATGTGAATGATTTTACAATTTAAAAATTGTGATTATAATTTTGAATTTCGGACTTTTTGATTATTTTTTTTAGTAAATGAAACTACTAAATATATATACACACACATATATATGGGGGTAGAATCCGGTGAGAACCAAGTCTTATATACGAACTAAAACCTATACATGCTACCTATTATTTTGATGCATTATACGTATTATCTTAATGCATAACATGATAATGCATTTTTATTCATTAATCAATGCATTTTATGCATAAATTTGATGCACAATTAATCTGTACCTTAGATTATATGAAGATCCATGACCCAGATTGGTTCTTAGTTCCTATATAAGGATCAGTTCTCATTTGATATTTTTCCTATATATATGTGAATGATTATTTTTTTATAATTAATTATTTTAAAAATCGAATAGAATTAATTTCGGGATAAAATATTTGGATAAACTGAATCAAGCCAAAATAAATTTGGTTAATTTAATTTTGTTAAAAAAAATTAGTTTGATTATCTTTTTCAATCCAATTTTTTGTTTGGTTTGGTTCTATTTTTTGGACAAAATTGAACTATATAATCAAATGTTGATCGCTACATTTTAGAATTTTATATTGAAATATTTTTATTTGAACTATTTTGGTCCGTAAAAAAATTATAAAAAACAAGAAAGGAAGAATAAAGAAAAAAATAGAGAAATTATACAATCAAAAGAGTAAAAAAAAAGGGAATAACAATATTAAAGTTTGTACAAATTTTCTTGGAATATTAAAAAGTATGATTTAGTAATACAATATAAATATAATTAATCAATCCATTCTATTAATTTATAGCTAACAATTATAATGATGAAATTAAGAAATAAATTGTGATTCTATTTTATCATTATTTCTTATACGTGCCTAGCATATGAATGGAGTATCATTTTCATTTCATTTCACATTTAATTTCTACTCTACTTTATTTCATTCCATCGAACCAGCCATCTTCATAGAGCAATGCAAAATTCATGTTTTATTGAGAGATTGTGTTTGAGAAGCTAAAAAATGTGGCGTTTTGCCACTCTAATAATTAATCTATAACTATCATTTTCCACGTCTTGCATCTTGTTCTCGGTGATATATTACAACCTCGAGGAAATTCCTTTGGAGATTGCAACTATATTGACACCAAGAGTAATTGAAATTGTTTATAGTCGTGATTAGATCCGACAAAATAGATGTGGGACCGCCTGCTCACTCAAGGTTCTCAAGTTTGGCCCAGTTGGGCTTCAAAAGTTTAGGCCAAAAAATATATCGGGCCCAAAAATCCCGCCTAAAAGAACACCAGACCAATTTGGGATTGGACTTAAAAGTCTAGATTTTTAACTAAGCCTACCCGACATAAATATATATTATTTATTTATTATTTAAATAATTCTAAAAATTAATCTTAAATCGTTAAATCGTAGTGTTTTATTTAGATTTTTTAATTATAAATCAAAATATTTATTGTATAATGAGTTATTAAATTTATTAGTTTTCTAAAATTTAAAGAAAATATATGGCCCGCCCAATGGTTTATAAGGGATCGGGTTGGGCATTAAATATATCGACACGAGTATTACTGAAGGGGCTTAATTGGCCGAGCTTTTAGAATAATGAAGAGTCCAGCCAAATATTTTTTCTCTCATGTTTTCTGCTAAAAGAATATTAGAGGAAAAATAAGAATTACTAATCGTAGTGGACATTAGTGTGGCTAGATGGCTATGCAATATGCATATCCTTCGATTTTTAGTATTCTTGTTCAATGCATTGCTAATGAACAAAAGAATAGTCTCCTTATAATTATCTACTCTCATTCATTGTCTTTTATCAGCTTCCTTGTTGGTTCTATTTGAGAGGAAGGAGTATTCTTTTATAACACGCTAGCGATTAGATTTTCGACCTTGGCCGATAGTGTGTTATAAAAGAATATTACTTTTATGTATTATTATGTTTGAATATGTATTGTGTTTTATGAATTGCAAGTAATGAGTTGGAAAATGAGAATCAAAGATCATGGATTGTAATTGCTGAATTTGTATATTCCGCAAGCAAGAGAAACTATTGATTATTGACTCTCTCTCCCTCTCTCTTGTTGCAGAAAGAAACAAGAATTAAACTATTTAATTCTACCTTTTGTTAATACGAAGTGAGGTTTTAATTGAAAAGCTAACATCCAAAGTGCAGAGAGATTGAAGGGTGTATAGGAATGCAACAAATGAGTTCTCGTACACACATTGTATAATAATAATAATAATAGAATAGAAAGACCACACATCACAAAACTTTAAAATAAGGACCTGCCATGCTCTGCAATTCTTCGTTCTCTCCCTCGAGCAAAACCTCAACATCAAAAAGGAGTTCCCCTTGCATTTCCACTTGTTCCTCTACTATCGCCTTCACACACTTCACCGCCGATTCATTGCAGTACACCATCTCGATTTTTCGCAGTGTTGATATGTTTCCAATTTCTGAAGTGATATCCTTCAACTCTTCTAAACCAAAAAGATTAAGATGCTCGAGGCATGGAAAGATGGAGCTGTCTTCCACCACCGCCAAGGATTCCAACTTCCGAACAAAATGCAGTGACAAGTATTTGAGGGATGGGAATTCGCCTTCGACTATTTCCCATTTGCCTCGAAAGCATCCGCTAATTAGACGAAGCTTTTGAAGATGAGGCAGCGAACCTATCTTTTCCAATAAGTCTTTGAACTCGAAATAAGGCAACACCTCAATAAGCAATCTCTGAAGGGAGTGTGGAAAGGTAAGGTTATTATGCAAAGAAGCAACATCTCCTAAATAAAAGCAACCAGAGATGTAGAGGGATTCCAATTCAGACAAACGTTTAATATTGGTAAGGTTATAATGATCATCATGGCTGCTTCCCTTATGCCCATGATACTCTATTTCCAGTTTCTTGATATTGGGAATTCTTTCAACCACTTCTTCACCAAACTTGAAATCAAACACTCCTATAAGTTTCTGCAAATTCTCCATGATGACAACATCATTCGACGGAGGATCTGGAAGAGAGAAACACCTTTCAGGGAACTCAATATGCTTTATATGAGGCAACCTCCAAAGTTGAGCAGGAGCAACAGACTCATGTACACGAGAAACAAGTCCACGCGGACAAGAAACAATTAATGTTTGTAGATTCCAGAGGAGATGGATAGAAGAAAAGAGAGACGATGTGCCACGAACTTCAATAGCAAGGTGTTG
Organism: Leonotis leonurus; assembly: GCA_026898415.1. Taxonomy (NCBI): domain Eukaryota; kingdom Viridiplantae; phylum Streptophyta; class Magnoliopsida; order Lamiales; family Lamiaceae; genus Leonotis; species Leonotis leonurus. The sequence continues at coordinate 2,304,275 of JAPKLX010000013.1, forward strand.
CAAGTTAACATCTCCAAGAGACGTAAGGGAATGGAAGTAGCTGTTATCTTCGAAGGTACGAAATTTATACGCATGTAATATCTTCAACAGTCCAGAATTTTGGCACTGTGGGACTTTACCGTATTCAGAGATAACAGAACGAGTATGTGGCATAGATCGTAAGGCATCCCTGACTTTCCTCTTGGATGTGTTCCGAGGTATAACAACACGGCGTTGGCTATTGATACCTCGAGGACAATGCTGCCCTACAACATGATAGAACCCATCTTTCTTTCCTTGGTTCAAACATAAGTCCCTCAACAAATCGTGAATTTTGCAGTACTTTATGTTTCCAGTTACGCCCAATCTATGGCTTAGAATTAGATTTCTATCAATCAACTCCTTTATCCACTCTTTAGCACTTGCTTCCAAGCTCTTGCCATGTATTGGTTTTACAAATCCTTCGCCAACCCATAGTTTGGCGATCGTTGAAGTTCTAATTTCATCGTCCTCCTCGAACACTCCCATGTATAAAAAACAAGGCTTTAGATATACCGGCAAATGATTATAGCTCATTTTCAGCAATCTCAAGCAGTGTTTATCATTATCCAAATTCACATCTGATGTTAAGTTCTTCCTTGTGGATTCCCAACATGCTTTAGTGTGTTTTAACTTTTTTAATAGACCACCCACCACTACAATTGATAGAGGAAGTCCTCTACAATTGCTCACGATCTCCTTCCCAATTTTTTCCAACTCACGAGGGCAACGTTCCTGATCTCCAAACACAGTTTTAGTGAATAAATCCCAACTATTACTCTCATCTAGAAATTTCATTTGAAGGCTATACTCACTATTCAACTGAAAACTCAATTGTGACAGTCTAGTCGTGACCAATACTCGACTACTGTTCTTATCATTAGGAAAGAAACGTTGCACCTGATCCCATGCTTTAATATCCCACATATCATCCATGACAACTAGAAACCTTCTACCAAATAAATGTTTGTAGAGCGCTTCTCCTAGTTTATCAACACTCCATCCACTCAGTTCTTCCTTCTCTCTTTTGGTGGCTTTAGAAAAAAGTTCACTAAGTATCTCTCTCACGTTATATTGTTGAGAAATTGTAGCCCAAGCACAAATATCGAAACGCTCTTTAATAAGTTTATCAGAATAAACAGTTTTGGCAAGAACGGTCTTACCAATGCCACCCATTCCTACAATGGGGATGGTTTGAAGATCGAGCTGCCATGACACGAGCTTTTCCTTTATCTCAAGCAAGATGTCTTCGGAGCACACCATGCCGCTACTCTGCCCGGCTGAGGATGAAGAAGAAGATCTTAAAGTAGGAACGCGAGGTGCAGAGACGAACCTGTGACTCTGATCATGAATCACCAAGCCACTATTCTGCCTTTCCACCAACTCTTTCTTGATGGAATCCATTTCTTCAATCACTTGTTGTACATCTTCATACAGGTTGGTTTGTTCTTTCTTTATGGGATTGTTTGGACTTGGAAGACAATTGAACAAGTAGTGGCTGCATTTGGATTCATGGGAAGATCTAGTAGGTCGGATGTTATCGACGATATGGGATTCGATAACATCTTGAGCCGCATAAGCTGCATCTGCAATACGCATCTCCAAAGGATCAGCTTCGTCGCCATCGGCATGAGGCGAAACATAATCTTCAAGAAATCCTTGCAAGAAGCCCACAATTTGAGTCAGATATTCAACTTGTTGGGTGTGGAGAGTAATCGGAGGGGAAGGATGACGACGGATATCATCAATGGTTTTCAAAAGAGAAACTAAAGCTGCATAGGCTGCTGCCATGAGAGCAGGAAAAAAGGTTTGATGGAATCTTGATATTGCTTGATTTAGATGCTTTCTAGTGAGAGAATAATGAAATCTCAAGTTCTTGAAATGCTTGGTGATGAAAATTAATGATAAGGGAGTGGTGCTAAATTTCTAAGCCACCAAATTGTATAAATTATGATTGATGTTGGACTGGTCAAATTGGGTGGGTAAGTGGCTCTTTTATGTTTTCGCCGAATCCATTTTTTCTAATCCAAGTGGATTCAATGGTCTTCCAGACTCGGCCTCAAATTCAAATGAAATGTGGAAATGGAGTAAGACAGTTTCGAACTCATTATTATTCTCGTGCTTATTATTTACTATGAATTGGAGTTTTGATTTAATTTATGTTTTATGTTTTATGTTTTAGAGTTGGATTTCAAGTTAATAACTTCTATTTTTTTTTCCTTCCTTACTTTTTCTTCATTTCGAATGAAATTAGAAAATTAAGTAAATCAAAAATCATATTTATTATTTTAATTAATAATTAAAATAAATAATTCATAATTAATAGTTATTTGAAATTTTGAATATTTTAAAAAAACTTATACCCATTTTGGAATTTATCAAACCCTAACAATAAATTAAAACTGATATTAAATGTTAAAAAAATAATTATATACCTTATTTAATTGGGATGAACAATAATATTATGTATAAAATTAAGCAAACGCTTATAAATTAAAATTAAAATAAAAATTTGATTGTGGAACATGAGTATTGGACACAAAAGTGAGACATTGAATCTCATTAGAAGAAAGTTGGACACTTAACACATCATATTACAGAGAAAAATGATCACCCCTTTGAGAACGACATTGTTAATAAATTCGCGAATAATGTACTATGTCGGATATATAAATATTAAAGTTTTGATAAAATTTTATTAATTATCACTATTTGATTAAAATGTATTAATTATAGTATAGTTTAAATAGATATTCAATACTGCAAAATAACATAAACAATATATGGAAGAGATGGGTCCAGGAGTGTCGGTAGAGGAATGATCAGACGACGTTTCTAGAAAAGGAAAGAATATATCGGCAGTTATGGAAAGAAACAATATTCTCTATTATCACTCCTTAAAAATCACACGATTCTATATCTATAGATATATGATTTTTCTCTATCCTATCAAAATTACATATTTAACATTCGAGTGATATTTATAGAATATTTTATTAATTTAAAATTTTAATATATTCGATTAAATGGACACCACACGATCTCAATAATGGACGACCCAGATTACTTCTTATTTCCTATTAAAAAATTATTTTCTATATGATTTACATCATATATAAGAGCAATCATCAATTATATTTTAATTTGAATGAAAAATTTTAAATAATTTTATTTTTAGTGGAATTAGTAATTCGATTATTAAATATATTAATTATTAATTTAATTACATTTAGAACTCCTATACAAATAGGAAAATAAATGTATTTTTTTCTTTCTATTAATTCTATTTTTGTATGTAAGAAAATATAGTTTTTCATTAGTAAAAATATATGCAATATGTATCTTGAATTAAACTTTACAATAACAGCTTCAGTTTGATATATGATATGTAAAAAAATAAATTTAATTTTAATAGTTTATGATGTTGGGAGGATTTTTTAATAAACTGTTTTAATTTAGATTTCAAAATCTCCCCTTATGATATGTCAGGTTTTAGAAGAGTTCAGTTGTTAGGGAGCTCAAGCTGGCATAGTTAGATAATATATTTCCTAATAATTCTATTCTGATTGATCAGGATTTGATTATGTAAAATGATGGAGAAAGACTTAGAGCTGCATGATAATAAAATTGAAACCTGAAATTTATCAATCTTCAAGAGGAAGCAATGCACTTGTGACATTTGAGGAAGACTAAAGTCTACTAGTCTACACAGTACGGAGCTGCATGATAATATAATTTTTGTTATTTCTAAGTTGTGTCATGTTTATTGGGACAATTCAAAAAGAAAAATATGTGTATAATAAAATTAAGTGAATACTATATCATATTGTATTATATAAAAATAAATAATAAATATATGCACAATTTAATGTTTGAACTCCTATATTTAAAGATATGTAAATAAGAAAATCAATTTACATTAAATAAAAATAAGAAACAAATACTTAAAATAAAAATAGAAGATAAATAAGTTAAATTAAAAAGGATATTAAAAATAAAAATAAGAAATGTGTGAAACTCAAGGAGATAAATAAATTAAACTAAAAAGAATATTAAAACCAAAACAAAAAATATATAACTAAAGCAAAAAATCGAAGATTTAAACTGAAAAAAAAAATAACTATCAAAATGCTGTTAAGGAAAATTGAATATGGATCTCAAATCTGAAAACTTAATCAAGTGAGCTATGTCGATTGATATTACAGAAATACTTATTTCTATATGAACACTTGCAAGATTAGTGGATGCTCAGATTCGCAAGAATGGGACGGCAGTTGTCCGCCCGCAAGCTCGTTCTGATCTTGGACGCAGTATATTGGAATCCTGAATCCAGTCCCTACATATGGCTTTGTATGAAAATTAAATAATATTTGAAGTTGATATATGCTATTTATATCTACGCTGAAAATCTGTCTATCTTATGTTTCCAATATATTATCACATTGTACAATCATGCTCTTCGAATTCTTGGCTTCTCATTTTCCCCATTCTACTAAATCTAGAATGAGTATAGCAATGCCCTTCTAGCATAGGAATATAATGCATTAAACTTGGAGTCCTTATAAGATGGATGATTTGTGCATACTTCTTGTATAAGCACCTACTAATAAGGGAATACATCTTAATTTAACTTTTGAGTTCATGTCATTATTATAACATGTTTACTATCCTAAAATGTCATTATTATACTTGCAGGTCATATATTCGTTAGTAATTGAAACATCAAAATCTGTGTTATTTTACTTTATGAATATATAAATTTTTTGTCTAAACAATATTCGTTTTGAGATTCAGGAGCATAAATTTTGTTAACGTGACTGATCTGCCTATTACATACTTCCTCTGTTTTTTAATAAGTGTTCAATTTTACTAAATCACACGTACTAATAAAATGAAAATTTTACTTATATACCCTTTATTGAATAACATAATAAATACATTCATACAAATAATATCAAATTCCAATAAGTATTAAATAAGGGCAAAATTGAAAGATTGTCATAAATATACTCTAAAATTTTAAAATAGAACACTTATTTAAAAAGAAGAAAAAAAGTAAAATATGACACTTAAAAAAAATTGGAGGGAGTATAAAACTAATTCACAAACTCATGTGGTTTATATGTTAGATTTCAAACAAACAAGTAAGTTGAGCCTATTGAAGTTTAGTTTTTGGCCACATACCTTCATATGAATTGAAGGTATGTGGTCAAAGTAACTCACATGCATGTTGATTTTTTGACATATCCTTTTTAATTATCATCACCATGAAAAAATTTAATTTTTTAATCTTCATATATTCTCTATATTAAAATAAGAATATTAAAAGATAACATTGAATAAATATTTAAATGAGTTTAAAGTTTTAAACATGTTGAATAACAAGAGGAATTAAATCAGTTCTTTTTAGGATTATACATCATATGAAATATAATCGCAAATTTTTTTAATACTATTTAATTTAGTTATAAATTTGAATAAGATTTACATACGAATTTAAATTTAAATAAAATTAATTAAGTAATGTCGTGCATTGCACTGACGGAAATTTCTAGTTATGTATAAAATTAAACTATAAAAGCATTTATAATTGAAATAAAAAATAAAATAAAATTGTGGGACATGAAGTGCGTGACACACAAACGCAGGACATTGAATCTCATTTGAAGAAAGTTGGACACTTAACACATAATATTGCACACAAGGATGATCACCTTTTTATGACTGACACTGCTAATATATCTGCGAATAATGTGACATGTCTAATATAAAATTATTAATTTTTGATAATATTTTATTAATTGTATTTTTCTATCTAGAATTTATTAATTATAATATAATTTAAAATATATTCGGTACAAAAAAAATTATAGTGGGACAGGATACTCTTCACTAGCAATGAAGCGGGACAAGATACAATAGTAATCGACAAACTCTTCAACTCATTTAAATAAATATTATAATTAATTAAATACATAATGTATATATTGCATTTATATTTTTAGTTCTTTTACATTTTCTTTTGAATCTTGATTTAGCTTTAGTTGCTCTATTTTACTAACACAATACTGTATGTGTGCGAGTATTTGTATTGTTTGTGATAAAGGTACGACGAAGTTGAATTTCATTATGTAGAATTATATATTACTCACTTTATTCCATTATTTTTGACTTAATTTGATCAAAATTATAAAAAAAATTATTCAAAATCAAGTCAAAATGATAAGGGATACAATATATTTTATGATATGATTGATGATGATCAAGTTTTGTAGTCGGTACCATATTTTCTATAAAATATATTGAGAAAAATGAGTAGATTTTACAAGTGGATAAGTTTCACTATAGATATAGATGATAATATTCACAAAAGAATTTCATAGGCCTCAAATCACGTGAGTTGGTTTATTATTGGGTTTGATTTGATAAGACCTGATATGTTAAGAGCAAACTCGAACTCAACCTCTTAATGATGTGCTTAATCCGAATATGAATTCAACTTGTTAAACTTAAATTCGAACACGAATCAACACGAACGCAATAATTTTTACGTTGACGCGACATAAACACAATAATTTTCTTATTAAAACGACACGAAAATGATACAAATGATAAAAGTCTAAATTTATACTCACAACACGGAAATTATAAAATTATAATAAGATAATGTCTCTTTCATCTTAGAAAAAGAAAATGTCTCTCTTTTCCAATTCTTCACTTGGACCATTTTCATCATATTTTCATCATTTTTGCTTCAATTCTCTTTTATTTAATTTAATTTTTTTGTTTGTAAGTATTTGCATCCTAATTGGTCACATGTAACTATAAATCAACTATCATGACAACATGTAAGTAGAGATGACAATTTAGCTCGAAACCGACGGTTCGAGCAGAATAGACAGATAAAAAAGGCAGGTTATGGTCTAAATATTTTAGCCCGAAATTAAAAAAAAAGGCCTATTGAACCAAATGAAAATAACCTGAGCCCGATAGGACTAGCCTGAAAATCGAATGGGTTAGTCCGATGAACCGATAAAAAATTGACTTCAAATTTGAAAAAAATATATATAATCATTTACGTGAAAATTATGTCAAATTATTAGTAATTTATTAGTTACTATTATTTAAGTTTATAGTGAAATAATACTTATTTTTGTATCTAGTACCAAGTTAAATGTTTCTATTGCGAAAAGATGACATAATGTTATAAAAAATTATATATATTAAAATTTTCCAACAAATATTTTGCCCGATGGGCTTGCCCGAAATCGAGTGGGTTAGGATTAGGGTTGAAATATTTTAGCCCAAAATAAAAAAAGTTCGATTAACCCGAACCAAAAATAGCCCAAAACCGAATAGGCTGACCCGAAATTGAGTGAGTTGACCCGATTGACATCCCTACTTGTAAGTTCTTTATCTTTTCTTAAATATAATGCATCATGCTTAAACTCTTACTATTTAGAGCAAAAGAATTGAAGAACAAAACTCTAGAAATTTAGAAAGAAACAGAGCAATCAACGATGGTATTGTGATCAAGAATTGTCGTAGCGGAGGAGAAGGAGAGAATGCGATGACGTGGTGTTGGATTGATAAAGAATGTGAGGTAGTCGAAGGAAAATTTATTGTATGTAGGAGACAACTGAAATTTAAACTTCAAGTTATATTAATCGGCTTGTGTGAATATTTTTTCTTAAATATTACTCCATTTGTTTCTCGTTTCATATTTAATTGAATCTATTATAATAATAAAATGTATCAACTAAAGAGAAACGGAAGAGTACATTTTAATTCATATGATGTAATTATATCAGGGTTAATTAATATTTATTTCTTTATTTTAAACAATCACATTCTTAACGATGTTTAATCAACCAATCACAATATATATGCTCTATACATTATTTATATCTTATACAACCTTTTATTTTATTACATATTGATAATTTGACAATTTAACATAATATATACTTTTACAAATATATTTTTTATTAAATTTATTATCGTGCATCGCACAAGTGCAAATATTAGTTGCAAATAATTCAAAAATCCAAAGCCTCGTACAATATGAATAGGAAGGACTAATAATTAATCACAACTCTCACAGCATAATTAGACCATGTTTATCAATGACCACCAAAACATCCAACCATCCAACCACTTCAATATTATATTATTTTCTTATTCATTTTTTTAATACATTTTATTCAATCCAACCCCCTTCATTTTTTGCAGTTTATCAATGACCATTTCAACTATGCAACCATAACATTTAAATTTTTAATTTTAACTTTTATTATACATAATAACTGATTTTGCTTTAAATAATTAAAATAAATTATTATTATTGAAAAATAATAAAAACATAAAAATATATTTTTCATATAAAATAAAATTTTTGACAAAAATACAACTTAAACAAATTAAGTCTCTAAATTACAACAATCTAAATACGAAATTGAAAATACAACGTTACATAATAAGATTGAAAAAAATTATACAATCAATCACGATTACCAAATTTCATCCATACATGCTCGATCAAGTCGTTTAGAAGTGCGTTGTGACCTTCTCTGTTGTGAAGTTGATTCCTTGTTCTCATATAGCAAGATAGACTTGCAATCCTTTTTGTTGAGTATAGAAAATCATTATTTTGTTCTCCTTCTTTTCTTCGCTGACTATTCTGTCTACGTTGATCTTCTATAAACTCTGTCGGATCATGATAGTTTAGATAAGTGCTTCTTTCATCTTCCACTATCATATTATGCATAATGATGCAAGCAATCATTATTTTTCCCATAATGTCACGATCCCAAATAAGGCACGGACGCTTAATAAAGGCAAAACGAGCTTGCAGAACGCCAAATGCTCGTTCTACATCTTTTCGGGCAACCTCTTGATGTTGAGCAAATAATTGGTGCTTCCGAAGTTGTGGAGCAGGAATAGATTTGACAAATGCTGCCCATTGAGGATATATGCCATCAGTGAGATAATATCCCATATCTTTTTCATGACCATTCACAACATAATTAACCTTTGGTGCGCGACCTTCCAAGATATCATCAAAAATAGGAGACTGATCTAGAACATTGATATCATTTTTTGAACTTGGGGTTCCAAAAAACGCATGCCAAATCCAGAGGTCCTGCGACGCAACTGCTTCGAGAATGACTGTTGGTGTACCACTTCTTCCTGCATATTGCCCTGCCCATGAAGTAGGACAATTTTTCTATTCCCAGTGCATGCAGTCAATACTTCCCAACATGCCCGGAAATCCGTGTCGCTCTCCAATCTGAAGAAGAGTTACCATATCTTCTTCAGTGGGCTTTCTGAGGTACTCCGCACCAAAATTAGAAATTACACCTTCAACGAATTTGATGATTGATTTACGAATGAGTGCTGCACTCATTCGTAAGTATTCATCATGCATGTCTGCTGATGTTCCATATGCCAACACCCTCATAGCTGCAGTGCATTTTTGAATTGCAGACATACCTAGACGACTAGCGGCATCCGGTTGTTGTTGAAAGAATTTATCGGTGGCAACCAGCTGGTTCATTACGTTCGAACAATGGTTTTTGCATGCGATACCTTGTTCGAAAATATTCTGGAGGATAGATTGGCTCTTCAGCAAAGTACTGTTCGAACACACTTTCATGACCCTTCTCCCGCTTGCGTTCAATATACCGTCTTGTAGCTCGAACACTATGATTGGTAGGTTGCAGAGTTAGAGTTGCTGCTTGAACGAGAACATTCTCAACCATCTCGTCAATTCGCCTATTTTGTTCTTCAATATTTTCTTCTCATTCATCATTATTGAATGGATTAGCAGCATCAAAACTAGAACTTGATGCCATATTTTCAGGGGAGGTATGAGATTCAATGTTTGAGAAAGAAGATAAGAAAGATTATGGATAGAAAGATTTGTGTGTACATTTGGGAATAGAGGGAATATGTGTATATATAGAATATTAAAGAGTCACTTGGCTCATCATAAAATTCACTTGTCTCTTCATAATTGAAAAGAGTCACTTGACTCATCAAAATAGTGTATGGGTAAAAACATTTCACGTGTTGAGCTTCCCAAAAT